>VWZW01000978.1:274736-366938 GCA_013397115.1 Edolisoma coerulescens | reverse complement strand
GGATGATCAGAGGGATGGAGCAGCTCTGCTGGGAGGAAAGGCTGAGAAAATTGGGATTATTCAGCCTGGAGAAGAGAAGGCTTTGGGGTGACCTCATTGCAGCCTTCCAGTGCATGAAAGGAGCCTACAAAGAAAGGAGCCTACAAAGAAACATATACAAGGGATGGAGTGACAGGACAAGGGGGAATGGCTTCACACTGGCAGTGAGGAGGTTTGGATTAGGTGTTAGGAATAAATTATTCCCTGTGAGGGTGTGAGGAGGCCCTGGCACAGGTTCCCAGAGGAGCTGTGGCTGCCCCATCCCTGGAAGTGTCCGAGGCCAGGCTGGACAGTGCTCTGAGCAACCTGGGATAGTGGAAGGTGTCTCTGCCCATGAGAGAGGGGTTGGAACGAGATGATCTTTGAGGTTCCTTCCAACCCAAACCCTTCTGTGACTCTGTGGAAGTTGAAACAGAGTTTGCATGGTGTTGTCCTGTTTCATAGCTGAGTTCTTTGTGGAAAACATTTTGTAGTCTTTTAAGAATTATATAAACAAGTTTTTACTGAGCTGCTCTGCAGCATTCAAGGCACCACATTAATGAGTGTAAAGCCTGTAGTTTCCCAAGCAAACTGATACAGTACCTGGCCCTTGATACTAAAGACAAGAAGGGAAGCTCAAGTATCACTGTAAGAGGCAATGCACAGTTGTGTTACAAATATAACCAGCACCAAACAGTTCTGTTGATTGCAGTTTAGAAATTTTTGATGAGCAGCATCAATATTTGGTGGCTGCAGAGATAAATGTGTTGTGGTTAAGCCCCAGCCACCAACCATGCCCCAACCAGAACGAGCACAATGTGTTAACAGAATTGTACCTTGGGAGCGCAGTGTAATGAAGGATAAAAACACAGATAGACGAGTGATGTGTTGTTCAGTCTAAAATGGCATCCTGAATGAAGGTTTTAAATTTCGAAACCTGTAGTAAAGGACGTACCAGAAAAAGGGGGCAGGTGAAGTCATGTGTGTCTAATGGATGTGATTTATATAGTACAATCTGTCCAAGGTTTAACAGTCTCTTAATTCTTATTTTCTATGGACTTTTCTTTTTTCTTGCAGGCTTTTCTCACTCCATTTCTCCTCTGCGTGAGCTTTGAGGAAGTTATAACCACCCTTTGAGCATCTCAGTTCAGCCTTCTGTTTCAAGCTCCACATGTAGTGTTTAAGCTTTCCAAACTCTCACATATAATCTGATTGTTTCTACACTTCTCAACAGTAATCTCCTCTCAGGCCATTTTCTGCTGTCTTTTTTCTGTCATCACTTCCTTACAGAATGCTGCTGTTAATAGCATCTTCCTGACTCCACTGCTCTGATTGTCACATCCCTTATTAAAAACAAACTTCGTGTCCTTGCTTTTCAGTATTGCTACTGCTCCTTTTCTAATCTGATGCAAGATTCTGTCTTCCATTTTCATTCTAAAGGGATTATGATAGATTGGTTAATTCCTTAATTCTGTCTCTAGTCCTTTCACATTGTACAATGTTCCTTCTAAGAGGAGGAGTCCTTCACCTTCAGACACTGTGTGTGCTTTCCCTGCATTCTGCTTACACTGAGGGATGGGACAAGCTGAATTTGTATTACTGTGGGCCAAACCTGTGCTATTTTATTGTCTCTGCCACCCATTATTTTGGTGAACTTTTGATTCATATGCCTGTTCTATCCTCAGACTTAAATATTACAATATTTGTAGTGAGTGCCTCTGGAGATTTCTCCCATTTTTAAATTCTGTTTGGTTTTCATCATCATAAGCTCTGACTGGGGCCAGCGACTCTCTGTTAACTTGACTGAGTCTCACCAAACAGGTCTTTTGGTGTTTTGTACAAAGTGAAGAACCCCAAACATCTGTTTGTTACTCATACCAATTATCCATCATATGCCAAAAATTTGAAAATTCTGAGAATGTACATGTCAGAGTACATTTTCAAGCTACTCACACTTTACTGATCTCTTGGTTTTAGCAAAGAGCAGCTCCTATTGTTAAAATCAGACATAAATTTTATACTATTTGTAAAAGTGAAAAAAGGATTTTCTTCTTCCTTTCAGTAAGAACTTTTTTAAAAAGATTGACAGTGAAAGCAATCCTCTCTTTTATTGTTGCTTTTTGTTAGAGCACTTAATGTTGAGTCCATGGTTGTGCCCTCATCATGTATCTCTGTGATGTATGGTGGTCTATTGATGCATCTTGCTAATATTGAATGTAATAGTCTGTTAGTAAAAAATAGAGCAGTCTTGGGATGCTAAATCATTTCAGTTCATAAAGTTTATCTTACAATTCTGTGTGGCCGGATTTCTGGAGAAAAAAGCAAAATATTTCATCCAAGATAATCTCAGGTTTAGATTTTTAATAAAGAGGGATTCTTAGCTGTACTATTAAACTAATGATTTACAAACCTTCAAAGCTTTTAAACACTTTTTTGGGTTTTAATTAATTTTCTGTCTTTCTGTCTGGCTGTCTTTCTGTCTGGCTGTCTTTCTGTCTGGCTGTCTTTCTGTCTGGCTGTCTTTCTGTCTGTCTTTTGACTGTAACTTAGTAAATACCCTCATTCTACTACTATTTCTGCCCTTTTTGATTTTAACTAAAAATGATTCATCTTCAGTTCTGCATCAGCAGCCAGGGATGACTTTGATAGTATCTCACTCACAACATTTTTCCAATAGGGATTGTAGCTGGAACCCTAACAAGAATAGCAATTTGTTACACTTAGAGAAATGTCTATAAATCCTCAAGGCTTTGTCATAGTGGAAGGAATTTAGCTGTATGATATGGTCAGGAAAGATGCAGAATCAATAATAAAAAATAAGTAAGAAGCAGTGGGTGGTCTGAATTGATATTGACAAGCCAACAATACAAGCTGTTTGTGCCTGATTACATTGACTATAACTCTGGGAGGACTTTGATGCCAACTAATGGCTTTGTCATCTTCTGAGAGTTTTGAAGTGCATCACCTCGGGGTATCTTGTGTATTAGTTCCTTTTGTGAATGTAGGATGGGGCTGTTCTGTCCCAGAAGCTATAATTTTACCTGCAAATCTTTTCAAGATACCGAGATTCTTTTGTCCAAAAACTAGAAGGAAAGAATGTAAGTGAAAACATGCTATAATTTTGATGTGCCTGATGTCAATCATAAAAAACCCAAACAAAGAAATTAAGATCAATAATTCAAAATATAAGAGGCAGATTTTTTTTTTTTTGTTAAGAGAAATGGCTACAAAAGAGGGACTCCACGGGAGGAACACACAAGGAAAGAGAGTGTAATAACATTATAATACAATGGGAATATATGTATAAACCTATTAAAATAAATGGCTAGTCACCTTTCATGATTTCATTAAACCTGATAATACCAGTGTACCTTCGCGAGCTTTGGCTTGCTGTTTTCATATTGGCAGGCACAGAACCAACCCAGGGGGAACTGGATTTTGGTATTAAGCAAGTTTTTTATAGCTTTGCATACTTAATTGGGAATAAATCTGCCACTGAAGCAGTGGGATTATTCCTCAAGTATTTGGACAGTATGATTTTATCAGTGCTCTCAGCTGCTGCTGTTTGATCCTTATGGACAAAATCTCCACAGGTAACTTTTCAGGGCCTTAGATAACTCTGAGTCCTAGCTGCAGTTGTTTACATTTTCTCAGAAAAATGGAGGTGGGTTTTGCAGCGTTCTTAAACCACCAGAAAAATTTGCTCTGAATTTAAATTAGAATTAAATTATCATGGAAAATGCAATCAAGCTTGCATAAATTGAATTTTTGTGCAAAGCAGTAAAGTCATTTAAATTTCTAGCAGGGTTTTGGGAATAGGCAGAGAATATGCACCCGCAGCCTTTATGACATCATGGTGGAAGGGTGATTTCATATTTCTGATATTTTGCTCATGCAAGCATTTCTCTCAGGCCTGTTTCTACTGAATCTCATATCCCACAGCTCTTAGTAAAGCTAAGCAGAAAAGTGAAGTAGAACTCATCTCAGGCAACTGTGCAATAACCATAATAAATTATGGCTTTATACGAATATGGTGACAGCCCTTTTTGACACTTTCTTCTTGTAGAAGATTCTCTGTGGTTCTTCATATTGAAATTAAAATAGAAAAGTCATTTTTTGAGCTGAGAACAGTATGAATTACAGCATATTTAAGCATTGTCAGTCTGGATCCTCTGTTAACACCTCACATTGGGGGTCTCAGTAATGGCGTGAAGTCTTCCCTTGGTTGGGTGCTTCTTATCCTCACTTGAAGAATATTTAATGAGTTAGCAATGTAAGAGGAGAGCAACACGAGTGCGTAAGGGAGTAGAATATCTTCCGTGTGAGAAATGGTTAAATAGGTCAGAACTGTTAACTTTGGAAAAGTAATGGCAGAGAGGGATAAGAAAAAGGCCAATGAGTAATATAGGGAAGGTGGAAAGGGAATGATTGTCCCCTGTCTCTCATAACATGACAACTGGTGCCATCAAAATTAAATTATCAGGAGTGTGTTCCAAACCAATAAAAGGAGCACTTCTTCACACAGAATGTAACTAAGTTTCAGAACTTACTGGACGAGATGTTATGGCTCCTTGCCGGGTAGTTTAACACAAAGATATGGTTTCTGGCTCAGTCTGGAAGCTTTTGAGCTCTGAATTGCTGGAGAATGACAAGAACATGGACAAGACAGATGGTGCAGAGCAAAACGGATGAAGGAAGGTCATGGGGTCATCACATATTAGGATGTGCCAGAATAACTGCAAACACAGCTGGGGATGTTCTTGGATATCAGGCCAGACTGACGGACCAGAAGCTCTGGCTGACTCTCTACTGTACACATTTTCTTTTCCTAAATGATGTGAAGCGCTGAAAAACAGGGAAGAAGTATTGTCTGATTGACAGCCTCTTTATGTGCTACTTAGGGCTTGGTCAGTCAGGTCTGGGAAAGGGATAGCTCCAGCTGGATTCCATTTCCCACCCAAAGGCAGTGGTGCATATCTTGGGATTTTGTAATCTGATAGAAAATCATGGTAAAATGATGGGGTTCTTGGAAACAAAGTAAAACTTTGCGTTATAACACATTGACACAAACAATAATGAAAATCAATCTTGAGAGATGTACTGAATAATTTATTATGTATTTTGATAAATCTTAATAATTCACTATGGAAAATACCTAATTATTTTTTCATTTCAAGTATAGGCCAAGATAGCAGGACTGATCTTTTGATATTTCAGGTTATAAGGCTACTGCTCAGCTGAGATAATTTAGTTTTGCTTCTTGCATGAATGATTGTGGAGTGTATGCAATGATTGTTTAACTCTCAAATGGCATTAAAAACTTCCTAGGGGAAGGTTTTACTAAGATCTCTGCTTCAGTTTAGAGTTCAGAACAGCCAGTATCACTGTGTTTAAAAAGTTTCAAAAATAGGAAAAGATTGAATTGACAAGATAAAGGTTGTTTCACTCTCTTAGCAAAAACCTGCAAGCATTGTGATTTTAATTTTTTCTTTTTCATTTAAATCAAACAGACTTTTCAGGGGATTAATTAATGTACATTAATATAAATATCAGATGATATCTTTTCATAAGAGAAGTGCTACCCATTTGTGTGTATTAACTGAAATAACATTTCTGATGAAATCTAAGAATTACTTACATAATCTTACTCAAGGATAATCTTTCAGGTATCAGTTCTGCTGATGGATGAAATCTAAGAACTGTTGGTAATAAGATAAGAAAAGATGGGCAATTGATGTTGCTTTAATATATGTGAGGGTATTCTGTTGTTTACATATGTGCTAGACTTTATAAATATTTTTTTCCAGGGCAGCAGTCAATGATGTCTCTTATAGGAAGGTTATTTAAGCCCTGTAAATGAATTAGTTTGCCTTTCAGTCCATTATCTGCTACCTCATTCAGGTTTCTGTTCTGATTACTCTGTTATAATGTGGTTGTCCTTGATACTGAATTTTAAAAAATTATTTCCTAATAACTAATAATTATTTTATAGCCTCAAATAAAAAAAAGTCCATGAATTGTCAGGATCCATTTTTGGAATAGCAACATGCTATGAATTTGAGTTAGGGTTCTAAGTAGAATGACTGACTTCCAGCTCAGCCGGAGGGAGATCAGTGTTAGTAAGCTAACAGCTTTTAATGCAGAGCATTTTTCTGAGTTCCAGTTCCAAAAGGAGGACTCCCAAGACCTTGCTGGCTTTTATGTATCTTTTTTTTCCTGACTAAATTGTTCATCCATTTCTGGGTTAATAATAGAGCATTTTTAATTACAATGGAAAATGAATTATAAATGTTTTGAGATGGAGAGCATTTGGTGTGTTTAATAGTCTAAAGAAAAAAAAGGCATCTCATGTAATAAATTATGTGGTCGTCCCTTAAAAACTGTCTTTGACTTTGCAAGGGGAAGAAGAAACTGGTGGTGTGCACTCATTAATTGCACGGCTAAACCTCAGAATCAGTGGAGGGCATCTGGATGATCTTTCCTTGTAGTGATACCTTCCAGTGCACAGAAAACACCTCTGATTTGCTCTGAATGGTCTGTGGACCTTTGAAACAGTGAGTGTGGGTTCTTTGTGCAGTTTCCTTCCTTGCACTGCTCCCAGGAGGGCAGACAGTGGTTACTACACGTGCAGATCATTTGAGAAAGCAACAATACCACCCAGAAGTGTGTGGTTTATCTCCACTGAAACAAGAGCAAGATGGTGCTGCTGTAAGAATTACTGTAGAGACATTAGAAACACACATGTCTCACTGCTGGTAGTTCTGGTCCCTCTTTTCACAGATTTTGCTGGTGCTAAATAACATCACACATCTTGCAAGTGTCAGGTTTTCTAATCCTGTATTTCGGTACTGAACGTTACAGATAAAACTGAGCACTGGCAAGAGGGACAGAAACAGCAGCAGCGCAAGCAGAAAGAACGAAGGGATTAGCCACTGCCTGACTAGTCCATGCTTGTAGAGGGAGAGTAATCAACCCAAATGTCAACATTTATTAATGCTGTTCACATCAAAAGCTGTCAGATGAGCACTACATGAGAGTTCCTGGCTTCAAAAAAGAAATATCGATTGAAATAAACTGTGATGGGAGTTTCAGCATCCTCACTCAATACATACCTAGCTTTGTATTCTGTAACAAAATCTCTAAAGGCTGGCAAACTCAGGAAAGTACTTACAGAAATGTCAAATCATGATCTTCACCTGGTGAATACTTGTCTGCCTGATTCCTTCCATTTACTGCTAGGCTTAAAGTAATAATAACTGCAAATGGAAAAGTTGCTAAAATCCCAAGCTCATACTCATGTATGTGTATAAACCACTTCATGTGCTGCTGCTGTGTACATGTGTGCCTAGTGTACATACATTATCATATGTAAGTTTTAGTGACACTATATAATGTGGTAAAATATTAAATGACTGTAAAATAGTCTGGTATCAAAAGCAAATTTTTAGACATTGGGAAAATCTTAAATGTCTAGTTTTTAACATAGAGAGATTAAAGATATTTTAAAATAAAATAGTGGACTTCAATATGATTGTGTGATTGTATCTTTGGCAGGGCTTTAGTTATCAAGTTACATGGTGAGCTAAGAGGGACCAGTGCCTTACATATTTATGTGTGAGGGTGTGGAAGTTCCACAAAAGCAGAAGGGTTTTAGACCCCTGGCCAGAACACTTGCACTGCTTACATTGCTCAGCCAGTACCTTACTCAGCCTTTCCTCCTTTCTCATTTCTGGTTTGTGTCTTGGTCGTCACAAGAGCCTCAAATGTAAGTGAAGAAATATTTAAGTGTTGCCTTTGCAGAGTGGTAACTGCTTGAAGAACAATATTGCCAGCATTAAATCATTACGAAGTTTGGTTCTTGTTTATTTTCTTCATGTCAAGCTAAAGGCCTAAAACGGTCTAATAAGGGTTTGTGTGTCTATCTCCATTACTGTGAAACCAAAGCATCTCATCTTTCCTGTGTGATTAGGAAAAGCAGTTCTGTCCAATATACAGATGCAACAGCAGATAAGGTAACTTGCTTTATCCCTGGATAAAGGTCTATGGGGCAGAACAACAACTTGGATTTACGTATCTGGCATTTGTTACTCTTTGCAGTAGTTTGTTTAAAGTTCCTAAATTGTCTGCCCTCTTCTTCTGTATTCAGTGTCCCATAGGAACACTCTCAGAACACATGGTGGAATTTGATTGCTGAAATGGAGAGTCTCATGTTGTTATTTCAGGCTATTTTCCATTTAGCTTTTCATGCTTTTGCCATAATGTACACAGCTTTGGGATGAAGTTTTGAGCCTTGTGGTTTTAGTATCTCCAGGTGCATAGATATTTGCATACTTCCATACAGGCAAGCGTATGTTGAAGTTTTATTATGACCAGAAAAATCTGAAACACCAGTTTTATACATTGCAGTTGAAAAGACAGAAGGCAAAGCTCAGAGGAGTTGCCATTAAACCACTGCTGATCTTTACTGCCAGCAGTCCTCAGGAAGTATTGACTAGAACTAAGCAACTATGTTGGTTTGGTTTCATTTTTGTTGTTTCTTTTTTCTTCTTTTAATGCTGCTGCTCCTGTCCAATGCTGTAGAAACTGTATAACATCTACACTGGAAAAGAAGGCAAATGGTAAAAAGGATTTTTTCTTTTTTTGATGAGCACTGCAGAAGCTGTTAGGCTTAACTTTAGCTTTCTTCTGCTTAGGGATGAGGGTTCTTAGCAGCTTTCGGAAAGCTCTTCCAAATGAAGAATTTCTTAAGTTTTAGTCAGTTGCCATTCAGAAGTTGCTGTCTATTTGAAATTCTGCTACATATTATGTCTGAATCGAGAAAATGGTGGTGGCTGGCAGACAATTCTACCATTCATGTTTCAGTTTGTGCAGAAATGTGGTCTGAATCCGTGGCAAATACGACTCGGTTTAAATTAGACCTGGACTAGTGAGTTGCAACCATGCTGTGATTCAGGCATCCTTTTCAATTCTGAAAGTTTATCTCATATTTTGTTCTAGAAAAGTGGTTTCCTTCATCTTCTACTTAGTAGCTCTTGTCTTTGTTTCATGGATCTTCTCAATGTTTCATGCACTGCATGTGTCTGAGAATGGTGTCACTGCAGTGATTTCGGTTCCAAGTCTGCATTTTACCTTTCTCTGCTGTATTTCTGAAAGCAAGACAGAAGTTACTGTGGTGCTATATTTTTAAAATTTGTTAGCTGTGTATTTTGAGGATTTCATGAGATGGGGGAACATCCTTTTTTAGAAATAGGTCAAAAGTTGTATAATCTGTGGTTCAAACCTTTTATTTCTTTGTGACTGGGAGTGATCAAGGAAGTTAAAGACAGAGGAACAGTTTGTGCTGGGGTCTTCCCAGTGTATTTGTGCAAAATTTTTATAGCAAAGAATTGAAGTAATTGGATTTTGTGATACAAGTTTCTGTGTGGTTCTGTGTGTATATACAGATATATATAGAGATATATATATATATATACAGGTGTGTGTGTATATACGTGTGTGTATATGTATTTGAAAGAAGCGATGCCTGATACATGCTTTTACAAGGATTATCTTGGGAAGTGTTGGACTCTTTGTTTTGCCCAGAGAAGCAGAAATGCAGTGGGATGGGTGTTTAATTCCACTCTGTCTCACTGGTTTTCTCCCAGAAGATTTTGCATAAAAGAAATTTTGTAAAAGCAAGTATGTTTTTTATCCATATATGCATAAAACAATCAGGGGAAAAAAGTTATTAAAATGGATGTTCTTAACCACAAAAGACACTGAATGTTCTGCTGCAAATGTCTCCTGTTTTGAATGATTAGGCAAAAAAGAGCTTGTTAGTGTTTTTCTTATTGCAATCTTTATATGTCAGAAAGATTCTTAAAGCAAAAAAGCAAATTATTCAGATTAGTTCCAAATTTCTCTTTGTTAATATGTATGATATGCAGCTTGGAAGATGAATTTCAAGTTGTTTTCCCCTGAAAATGTCCAGATAATTGATATCACTGCTGTATCTTTTAATATATATTCATAACAATCACATCTTTCAGACCTGATTCTTCTTTTTGTTGTTTTGTTTATATTGCTGGTAGCTAATACTTATTGTGGCATCTTATCGTTCCTTCTGTCTCTCACTGTTGCTGCACCCAAGCAGAGGAGAGTTGGGGGACAGTGAGGATGTTGGGGCACAGTTAGGTGCATCTCCAAGGTCAGATGGCTGCTTTTTTAGGCTAAAAATATTTCATTTAGCATGTAAATGTAAATCTGATTTGGAACAAAAATGTATAAATTATATCCAGTCTAAGTTATGCCATACTTAAAGTGGACATAATAAAAGCATTTAAACAGTGTTTGCTAGAGCAGTGCCAGGGAGATGGATGGCACCTTAAGCCAGATGTCCTGACTGGGTGAGAGAATCCTTCTCAGAGTGCGCAGTCAAGCAGCAAGTCTGAAACCTATGGAATTAGTTAGTATAATCTTCACTGTGCAATCCTAAATACGTACCACATGGACCCCTTATCCTGGCATTTTCCTATCCTAGGACCATAATACAGAATGTATCCAGCTCATACAGAACTGGACAGAAAGCTCACACACCTGTGGAGCAGAGCCAAGCCCAGCTGGCAGCTCCCTGTATGGCAGCCACTGAACTGGGATTGCATTCCTTGTCCTGGGACAGCAAATGTGGTGTACAAAGGAACATTGACATCCTGCATGCCTGCAGATCTACTGTTTGCACCAAATGTGTTAGTGCAGTGACTCTGGGAGACGTGATATGACATTTTAGAAGTGAGCTGAACCATCAGAAAGTGATTGGTAGTGGCAAAAAAATTTTATTTAATTGTGAATTAAGAGAAAAGGTGTGTATTGTGTGAACAGGCAGGGAGTTCATTGCAGATGGTGTGTAGGTGTGAGGGCTGTGTTCTGTCTGTAAATGCAGGGACATCACTCCTGTGTCACCTTTTTCCCTGCATCATAACTTCTCTGCCAAGGGTGTAGCTCTGCTCCTGCTTCCCCACAGGAGTTCTGGTGTGAGCAAGAAAAGCAGAATTGTACAGAATCATATATTTTTAAAAAGATCCTCTCCTTTCCATTTGCTTCTGTTGATTTGCTTCAGTGAAGCTATGCCCCCAGTTCATGCTAGCTATGGGTGGAAGAATGGATTTCTGTATTACACCATCACAATGCCTCACTGCAAACTCATGTTTAAATAAAATATTCTCCGACAACAGGGTCAGACGTGAGTATAAACCAGTCATGAAATCCACAACAGTGACCAACAGTAAGGTGGTCTATCAAACTTAAGCACTATCTAGACCCATATTTTTGGATCTGTCTTAAAATGTCAATTGCTCAACAGAGATTGAAGCTATTTTTTGCATTTATGGTTCTTGTTTTGTGTAAATTTAGGAAATTCAGTGGGTGAAACAAAGGCAACCACTGCAGTGGTTCTGGGCGTCTGGAATTATTTATCACCAGGACTATACTATTCTAGTATTGTCACTGAATTTTTGGATTTTTTCCTTTATGCATCAATATATGAGAATTACAGTGTGGACTAAGGTCTGTTTGAAATGCTTCTGTTCAACTTGCACAACTGGAGCTATCAGTCAAACTGATTATATTCTTGGATGTGGCATCACATCTAATAATAAACAACATTTTTTGAGTGACAGAAGAGGTTAGGTTATCTTGCATGTGGATTTGACATCACATCCACGTGTTACAAACTTCCCTTCTGACAAGCTGTAAATGAGAGTTTTATCATTGATTTATGGTAGGAAATAAAATGACCTGTTTATTTTTCACAATTAATCTTTTATCATTTTTTTGACTCATGAAAGGAGGGACTGGTTAGTAAAGGTAAGGTATGAGTTACTGAGTGTCTGGTTTAGCACTGTGCCAAGCTGGACCTCTATTTTAATTTGTTGTGTACAGTTTTTTGTATGCTTACCAAAGCAATTAATAACAATACCTGTGCTAATCCCAGTCCTCTGTAGAGTCAGAGAGCAGCAAGTGCTGCTTCAACAAAAAAATGTGCTGAAGTAGCAATGGCTTCAGAGCCTGAACATGTAGTCTTAGCCTTGAGAACAGTTTGGGGGTTTGTGTTTAATTCTATAATCATAAAGTTCAGTGACAAAACTTAAAGAACAGGGTGGCCCTCAGTTACCTTAACACATAAGGACATTAATTCCAGTGCCTTGGTGATGCTGGAAAAGAGCAGGGCATGCACACTGCAACCCAACCTCACTGGTGCCCCACCAAGCTTCTCCCTGGCATGGATGAGGCACTGAAAGAAGGCCCAGTCATTTTGGTCCCTGCTGGTTTTATGCCTTGGCACTGAATCTGGCAGAAACCAAGCATATATTTACTGTCACCTGAGTTATTTGAACGCATGAGTTACTTGTCTTGGAGCAGGGGAACAGTTTGAAATGTAGCAAACATTGGCTGTAATAATGCACTGTTGTTTTCTGCACATGGTCACAAGCATTTAAATTCAGAAAAGCAGAATTAATTTTGAAACTGCACTCTTGAAACTCAACCTGTTACTAAGTAATAATGCATCCTAGGACTTGTTCTTTGATCAAGACCCAGATTGTTTTAGCAAAGCTGTGTTGTTGTGCACATTCTGAAATTAAATAGATCTGCCTGAGCAGCTGAAAAGTGTTGAAGCATGAAAGGGAGGCTTTTGACTGAACAGGTAGCAGAAAAGAGAAAATCTGAACCAGGCTGTTGGATTCTGAAATGGAGCTTGATCATAGGCATTTCAGAGGTGATTTCCTGTACTTCACTATCTGGACATAAAATATCTATTTATATGTAAATAGTAAAATCTGACAACCTATCTTTTTCCACTGAATGGTTGAAAGGTGTGCAATGCAGCAGTTAGCTGTGTGGAAAAGGCAAGCTATGCATGCTTTCCATAATCTCTTGGAAAGGGATAAGGCATTTTTTATCATTCTGAACCTCATACCTTTAGCTAGAAAGGCAATAACACATTCCTCTCTCATCCCTGTTTTCAGTTGATAGTACATGTTGCATTGCCACATTCTGCCAGATGTGTTAATTTGCTCTTTTTTATCTGGCAAAACTCCATTGGTTTCAGGGGTATTTTTTCCTGGAATAAAACTGTGGCACCAAGCTGTGATTCAGGTTTTAGAACTGCAGCTGTAGGCAGGGGCTGGGTACATTCTATCAGAGGTAGAATGCAGTTCACTGCCAAAAATTTACCATGAATAAGCTGTATGTGCTAAATGACATATCTGTGGTGGTGGCCCAGAGCGATTGCTGTGTGACAGTAACATATCTGGTTTTAGTACTTCAGTGTGAGCATTTTCCCAGTGATCTCAAAACCTAGTGGAAGATGCATTTGATATTTACCATTAGGGAGAAGATGTGTTGGTAAAATTGGAGGTGTTAGGAAAAACCACTTCATTAAATCCATAATTCCTGTGGCTGAGAGGGGCCAATGCACAACTGCAGGGCACTGGGTCTCTGCCTGAGGCTGATCATACCGGACTGGGCAGTGCCGAGCTTCAACCTCACTTTGCACAGAGCTTTTCAGAACCTTATCTCAAGTGTTGGAAAGTTAGTGAAATATAATTCAACTTCCAGGAGTAATTTTTAATGTATGACTTGGCAAACTAAGCTAAAACAAATGTTAATGCAAAAGCCACTTTCAGTAAGGCATGGATAAAATTTAAAGACTGCGGCAAGATTGATCTACTTTCACACTGCGATGGAATATGAGTATCAGAAAATTATTTGCCTCTTCTGGGTAGATTTAGTTCATTTATCATCTGCTCAAAAATTAGAATGCCTATTCGCCACATGTTACAGTGGCTTAATACTTGACAAACAGTGATGGTGTCAGCAAGAAAACAGGAACAAAAGAGAGGGAAAAATTAAT
Organism: Edolisoma coerulescens; assembly: GCA_013397115.1. NCBI lineage: Eukaryota > Metazoa > Chordata > Aves > Passeriformes > Campephagidae > Edolisoma > Edolisoma coerulescens. The sequence goes on along the minus strand of VWZW01000978.1, from coordinate 353,032 downwards.
GTTCTTTGAGAGAACAACTTTTGAGAACGCCGGTATTCAAAGTAGAAGCAAGTTCTTAAGTCATCAAATTAAATCTGAAGAGAAAGAAAGCCTATAAAAAGTCTGTTACAACTTAACAAGCTCTGAAAGGAAGAGCATGTCCAAAGGTGAACTAAAGTTTCCATGGTTAGGAAAAAAATCTTGAATTCCACTTAGCCTTGTCCATGAGAGAGCAGGGAAGATCAAAAGCATAGGGAAGGATGACAATGATCAAAATACAATAGAATGTCCTCAATCCCTGAAGCAACTGCCCCAAAATAAAGATATGGTATATTCTTAACATACTGTATTTCTAGTGAAATTCTGTCAGAAAACTCTCATTAACTGACTGTGTAAGTAATTTCCTGTCACATTGTTTGTGAGCACTGAAACAGTTATGCTGTATTTTGTAATCCCCTAGACAGGGGCTATTTCCCATATATTGCCCATTTTTCCAGCCTGTATTTAGTTCTCCTTTTTTTTTTTTTTTTTCGTCTTGAAACTCTGACTTACATTTTCTTATTTCATTTCAATGTGCCAGGAACATAGAACCTGATGCAGTTTTAATGCATTGGTTAGTCCTGATACTTGAAACGAGGTTATGTCTATACTGTGTTAGGCCAGAGGGTGTTGCTGCAGTCCCAGTTGTGTCTTGGAACCATTTACTAATGAGCTTTTCCCTGGCTTGCACTTGAAGGAGCCCTGAGCACGTCCTGGGAGCTGCTCCTGCCTGAAGAACATCCCTGTTGAAAGGATGCCAAAAACCTCCACTGACCGGCTCAGTAACACTGGTGAGTCTGAGTATCTGTGTCTGTATTAGCTGTGCACATTCTGATCATAAAGGTCTCGAGCTCCTCACCACTCATTTTCTTACATTCTGTGGCATAAGCAGTTGTTCAAGATCACACACAGATTCTGCCTTTATAACCAACTCTCGGATGGAGTCAGTCACAGACCGGTAACTGATAAAATCACCTAAAGGGCTCCTGAGTCCTGTTGAGATTCATCACTGCAGCTCCTCTTTGCTGGGCTGCACTGATACCTTTGTCAGAGGAAACCTACATGTTATTTTCAGATCTTATGGAATGAAACATCAATTTGAAACTTTCAGCTTTAATCCTGTCTCCATGAGATAGTTTGGTGCCATATCTGTGTGCTCCAGATGTTTCAGGAAACCAGTTGAGTAAATCAATAGGTCATCAAAGTAAGCTAGGAAAATAGAAAAAGTTACTGTTTTGTAAAAATCAGCCCAGTGTAGTGGAATGTTTTTCAGATGAGAAGGTGTGCTCAAAGAGTAAATCTTTGTGTGTCACCAATGCAGGCTTTCACAGAGGTTCTTCTGCAGTTCTTCTGTGTTCTGATGGTTATCTAGCCAGATAGAGTCCTCAGGGCTGAGCATTAATTTTTTGGGGAAAAGATGAAGAGAGATTTCTCTGTGTGTTTCTATATGACTGGATATTAAAGTCATGCTGGGGAGCATTCAGTCTTTAATTACTCCCTCTTCTGAGCCAGGAGAGTTCTCAGCTTTGCCTATTTCCTCATGTTCACATATTGGGATTAAGTTAATAAAACGATGCATGATTGTTGTAACAGGAGAAACAGGAAAAATCACCCAACAGGAAGCAAGGATTGAGCACAAAGTAAGGCAGGTGGAATGAGAGACTTCCCTGAGAACAGACTGCAAATGCAAGGTTTGGAGCACTTGCTTGTTGTGGAAACACAGATCAAAGGCAGATGGCGAGCTGGAAGCCAGGGAGAGAAGGGAAAATCCAGCTTGTCAACAAGGCTGGTAAGGTGTGTCACTGGTTCATCCAAAAAGAAAATAAAACTATAGTGACCAAAAAAAATTATGTCTGAAGGAAGGCCAAATAGAAATACTTCGGATGCAGAAAGTAGGAAGAAATGTTTGCTGGCTTCCAGATAGGAACTGCAAAGGAAGATATGGAGAGGAAATAGTCCTAAAACATGGGAGAATCTGGGGGGGGTTTAAAAATATAGTGTTGAAAAAGGTGGTATTTAGCATTTATCCTGAGTGAGATGGATTTCAACCGTCATATCTTCAAAATAATTATTTTTGGTTAAATTAATTAATAAGTTTGATTAAAATTTAATTTTAATGTTTTTTGTTTGTGGGAGAATCACAATCTCTATTATTGTTAGATATTTTTATACTTCACTTCAGCCATCATAAAAAATTAATAACTGGTTTTTGAAAAACCTCAACTGGTAATTCCACCAGTGAGACAGAAGGAGAGAGGCAGATTTGAAAAATGCCAGCAAGGGAAATAGATTGAGCTACTTTTTCTGCAGGGAAATAGGATATCTTTTCATCTTTTTTTTCCTGGAATGAGTGAAACTGGAGAAAAGAAATGTCAGACTCATTGACAAATCCTCCTCTCTCCCCAGGGAAGTTACCCACCGTGGCTTTTGGCATCAGGTAACTTCTCAGGCCAAAAGACAGTGCAATGATCCAGCAATGAACACCATTAGCTTTTTGCTGTTCTGCTCTGTTGTGCTATGCGTAGCTATAACTTCAGCAAAATACTTCTGTAGCTGGCAACTTATTTGCAGTCCAAAAGCCACATCAAGAGGCTATTTCTCCCAGTCTCTCCAGGCACAGCAGCTTACAGGGAATGCTATTCTGCGTGTCACCTGCTGCCACGGCCAAGATAACACCTGGATGTCATGTCAGAGTAATATTCCCTTCAGTTCATAGCTCTTCCAGTTTAAAATTAATTATTACAGAAAGATAATCCATAAAAGAATTTATTTATGAATAATAATGCTAGATTGCCAGAACTGATTTGATTGCATCTGGTGTTTCTGAAAGGAAACTCCTTGACCAATTACAGTAATCATATTTTTTCATAGTAGAAGTGATTAGACAAAACTTAAAAAGCTGAGAATAGGGAAGCCTTGATTATTGTCTGTTGTCTCAAGGACAGGCTTTGGGAGCACATACTTGTTTTTAGCTTTAGTACAGCAGCTGAGGTTGAAGTGACCACAAATGAAAAGTTGTTTTCTGTTTTTGCAGAGTTAATGGATGCCTGAGAACTTATGTAGCCCAACAGAAAGTTTTCTGAATTTTGCAGTAGATTAGCAATGTTTCTCTGCATTTCATTGAGTCTTTAGGCAAATGACATAAGAGATTGCATTTATAATCAGTGTTCTTATTTCTTGATGCTGTGCAGAAATCGTAACAAATGAAATTTAGTTGCATATTGGAAATAGGAAAAAATTGTGGAGCTAATTTGTATGAATGAGATGGGAGCCTTTTTTATATGTATCACCTAAATCTATGCTAGTTCTGACCTTGTCATTGTTTAAAAGCAGTGCCAAGGGGTGACTTTAATCTCCTTGTTCATCTCTGCTGTTGTCAGTACTAATTAGTCGAAGTTAAAAAAGGATCTTTCATGTGAAATAAAATATGTTGATGTATAAGCTTGCTAAGAATATGTTGCTCCTCCTCTTAAAATCTCATCTTTCTGTTTGTGCAGTCTGACATGTAAATTAATCAGAGAGATTCAGGGCTGTTTTTTCAAGTAAAATAGAACCATGTCACCAAGCTATCCACATTTCACTTTTAGCTTGTGAACTGCTGAAGGCATGAATAGCAACGTTCAAATTATGATCTGTTCCTTGTTTCCTATCTCATTTTCCTACTTGTTGTCTTTGCTTTTGAAATACTCCCATCTGGATTTACATCTAAGGATGACAGATGAGAGAAAATTTCAGCACACTGCAGTGTTCTGTCTGTCTGACAGAGGCATCCCATTTTCAGTGATATGGTCTTATTTACATAGCCTTGTCCTCAATGTTTTCTACAATTATTTGACTCAAAATCAAGATCCTGCTTCAAGAAAGAGCAGCATCTATTAATAAATTCAGGTGAAATTTTGGAGATATTCTAAAATTATGACAATTTTTTTTATAGTCTTTGTCAAAATGCAGAAGGGTTTTAAGAGTAAATAGTAATTTCTTTTCTGTAGAAGTGTTATATATTCTGAAGGCTTCCTTATCTTCCCCTGAGTTGCAAATTGAAAATGGATCTGTTCTAAAAAACTAAATGAAATTTACAGCCTTGAAGAAATTGAAAATATTCTGGTTTTAGGATACTGTTTTCACTATTTGTCACTGTATTATGGAATACACTAAATTAAAGACCTTAGTATCTTAAGATGTATTTGAATTTCAGTGTGTTCTATCTGAGTAAGAGTTCATACCTACTGAAGGATGAGTTATCTCACATATCTTGGCAGTGCAGACAAAGGTATATCAAAGATCAGCCATTGTGCATTAAATAAGTAATATAAAACCTATAGTAAGGGGCCAAAGGGGCCCGCAGGGTAGAATCCATGGAAGTAATCTGACATTTATGAAAAATAAGTGAGCACTTAATCACATAAACACTGGTTTTGACTCATGGGATATTTTGTTTTTGAATATTGAACTCAATACCCAGACATCTCTAATGGACAAAAAAATTGGAAACTTAAAAACTACTTAGGTAATTTTGAAAGGATGTGAGCTATTTTTTCAAGATACTTCAGTCTTCAGTGATAAATTCCTGCGTGCCCATGTTATCTTCATAAAACTTTTTCACAAAGTGGGGCTTGTATGAATATGTATTAGAAATACAATATTTGCATTTCCCAGCCACATATATTAGTCTCATATTAAAGCCTAGAATATACATAATATGTACAATACAAAGAAAATGGAAAATGCACGAAAGGGATTAGTCTGTCATAAGGAATAGTTGCATTCGTGATTATTGGTTTTTAACCATAAATTCATATCTTATTACACTGTATTCTCCTGTCCTTAGGAAATCTCAGGGGGAAAATTGTGTATCTTGGTATTATTTATTCAACAGTGGTTTTTAGGGCAATTTTTTTTTTTTAAATTCAAATTATTTTATAAATGAGCACTGACAGATGTCAGCTTAGTGTCCCAAATGGTTAAACTGAGGCTCTGCAATGACAGCTCTCTGTGTTTTGGTGGATGTCTGTGTTGTCTTATGGAGTTAAGGAAACTGGTAGATGGATGTTCACTTCTCTGCATCATCGGGGTTCCTTCAGCTTTCTGTTCTGAGGGAAATGCTTCTTTATCATTATTGTAAATCTTCTGTAAACTCATTCTGGGCTGTATGAAAGAAAATTGCGGACTTGAAGGCAGTTGAATGATATAATGGGGAAAAAACCAGTCAATAAACTGTTTTCTGTGCAAACAAGTCAAGGCAGCCTTTGTGCCCTGAGCTACAGAGCTTTTGAAGCAGATAATGCTGGGTAAAATTCACCTCTCTGGCTTAGTAATATCATTGTGTTCTGATCTGACTCATTTTTTAAAATACAATTATTTTTCTCATTAGAGATTGTAATTTATTTAAAACAATTGTAGTTACTTAATTTCACCAAATAACAAAAAAGGGCCATTTGAGGATAGTATTAATTTCAACACTTGATCTTATACATATTACAAACTGCAAAACAAACATACTCCAAAGTTATCCAAAACGGAGTTATTTTACATTTTATATATTCATAGTCATAAATATTGTCTGTCCAGCGTCAAATGGTTTTTGGAAGTAGACAGGTAATGATTTTTAAAAATTATGATCAGAGAACAAACAGTTTTATTATTTTGCAATTGCTTAATATTCTTCAGTAGTCAATTTTTAATAATATCTGTTAAAAACAACCTTTTTACCAGAACATAACATGTAAGTAAAGAAATAAACTAAGGGCTAGTTTATGCAAAGATAGCATTAATATTTACAGAATTGCCAAAAGCAATAGAACCTGACAATAGGAAGGAGAAGTGTTTGTGATGTAGTTAAATCTCTCCCACAACTGAAAAACTGCTAAAACATGAAAACAATTTTTTAACTTGCAGAACAATATAGTTTTTATTTTCATTTTCTTTTCTTGTTGTTCTTGTTCTTGTTTGATCAGACAATTTTTCATCTTTATAGGGCTGATGAAAGGTTGTTCCCTGATTTTGATTGTACATGGATAATATCTGGCACCAGAGCGTGTAGATACTGCGCTTTAAAATTTCTAGTTCTGAAAAAAAATGTTACTGGTGAAAATGGTATTTTTGTGTATTTAAAAGTATATTGTATTCTGTTTGAAAACAAACTGAAAATGTTAAGTTCTTGTACCATTCAGGTAATTAATACTCTTTTTTACAGATCTTCAGTAAAGTCAATAAACTCATGACAGGGATGATTTTGACCTGTTCATGGTCGTATTGATGCATTGGTGACCATGCTAACAGCAAGTCTGGAAAGGATTTCAATTCTCCTAAATGGATTGCAGATATTAAATAATTCATGTATTTTATACCTGCTTCAAAAAGGAGACTTTTTCTGAAAGCTATTAAAAGTTAAGATTTTTTCTTGGCATAAAGCATAGCTGCAGTCTTTTTCCACTGTAAGGAAGCATCTGCTTGTTTTGAAAGCTTGTAGTTTACCACCTTAACTTTAGGGCACTAACAGTAGTAAAAACCCAAAAATTAAAGTAATGAAGCATAAACATCAGTGCATACAAAAGGCACTAAAAAAAGCTGTAACAAGCCTTTTAAATTTTTATTGCAAAAATATGTCCCATTTTCCTTTGTCCTGTGAATGCAAAGCAGGAAGCATTTATTTGAGAAAGGTTGTGTAAGAGGACGTGAGGAGCTGACTAACAGCAGGTGTGCTTAGTTCCAAACACTGGGGCTCCAAGGTCTATTCTTGTTGGCTGGTTTTATGTTCTGCTGGAGGCTTCTAGCTTTCAAGACAGGCATAACTAGAATGGCTTCAGTCTTTTTGTGTCCTGTTTTCCCTTTTCTTTCTCTCCATTATTTTTACTTATGTTTGTCTTTTGCTTCAGAATTCACTCTCATGTTTGTTATTTATTTCCACAGTACAAAATCCTCTGGAGCCAGCAGTGTGTAATCAGTTACCTTGTTTTTTAACATTTTGTGTCTTTGGTTTCAGAAAGGTACAACTGTGAAGAAACTTGCTTGTTTTGTGGTCTATTCTGAGATGCAGAGAAAAAATTCTAACAAAAGCCGGCAGGTAAACTTCTTTTTCTTAAAGCATATCTTAGGAGACTTCAACTTTATTGAAAAATAAAATACCTTTGGAAAACATTTCTAAAAATAGATTTTTCTGGAAAAAAAAAATCAGCTTGGGTTGAAATGAACCTCTCGAGATCTTCTAATCCAAACCACTTTTCAAAGATAGGTTAATTAGATTGAATTTCTCAGGGCCATGTCCAGTCAGGTTTGAGTTTTTCCAAGGTCAGATATTCTACAGCATCTCTGGGTCCCTGTTTCAAATTTTAGCTACATTCAGATCCCCAGCCAGATCTTTGCAAATATCAGGTCCAGCAGAGAACCTTCACCTGCTGCTTCCTTGGTCAGATGTGTTAGGAAGTTATCATCAACACATCCCAAAAGTCAGGGCACCTCCTGGCTTGCTAGTACCATTTTGCCTTTCCAGCAGATACAATGGTGGATAAAGTATCCAGGGGGAGCCAAGATCTGCAAATGTGAGGCTACTTTTGGTTGTCTGAAGAAGGTTTCACCTACTGCTTCTGGCTGATGAGGCTGTGGGCAGCAGACACCCAGCACCATTTGTGCCATGGTGCTCTGCCCCTACCCCTGACCCAGGAGCTCTCACTGGCTCATCACTTCCCCAGGCACAGCTCCATGCATTCCAGCTGCTATCCCACATACAGGACAGTTTCCTTCCTTGCCTTCCTGGCCTGTCCTTCCTAAACAGCCTGTGTTCATCCAGTCCTGTGAGCTGCCCCACAATCTCTGTGGACGCTTCTTGTGTTTGTTTGATTTAAAGCAGATCAATAACAATATCAGGATTTCCTTGGGTGATGTAGGTTTCTTATCTTCAGGGTATATGCCAGGAACTAAAGGTACTGCTAATCTCAGGAGTCAACAGATGAAAATGCTTCCTTGTTCATACTAGTCTGATTACAAGGGCAGCTAAAATTCAACCCGTTTCTGCAAAGCAGCAACAGAACTCTTGCATGGTGATCCACGTGGTTTTATCTGACTTTGTAGGAACAGTTAATTTACTGACTTTCTTCTAGGTTCCTCTACATTTCCCACTGTCTGGTCTGTCTACAGCACCTGTCACTGTTTTTTGGGTCCCCTCCTTTTGCTGTTATTTAGTACTGCTCTGGCAATTAACAGCATTATGCTAATGAGGCCCTGCATCAGATCATTGGTTTTCACTGTCAATAGGGGAGCAGATGGCTTGGACTCCCAGTTTTACTCTTGGGGTTGCAGTACAGTAAAGGGGAAAAGTGTATTGAAGTTATGCATCCTCAAAGTTAAAGTATCTTTTTTAGATTCTTGAATTTTTAGATAATGGGAGAGAGTAAAAATGAGTTAAAATAAGAAGGGATCATATCTGGAATCTCTTCAGATCTGGTAGAAGCAATGGATTGAAGGAGACTGCTCAGGCATGACAGAAAGTAGAAAAACTGAAGGATTGGGCCAATTTCTCCATATGTATGGAGGTATTTAAGGATTAAGTAACTAATCTGGCAATAGAGAGAATGTCCAAACTGCAGGCATTTAGGGTTGCCAAAGGGAAGGCCTGTTCTTTGGGAATTTACTTTTCCTGGATGAGCTGGGATGAGGAGCCTTTGAGTTGGAGGGCCATCTGATACAGCAAAGCAGAGGAAATTCTCTTTAACTGGAACTGTAATCCCAACTGATTTAAATGTATAACTACTTATATTCATGTAATATAGTTGTTGAATAACATCCTCCTGATTAGATACTTGGCACATCTTGCATGCAGCTCTCTGATCCTCAGCTTTCTCCTCCAGCTGCCCTTGTGATCCCTGTGTTCTTCTCTTACACCATTCTGATATTTAGTGAACAATATCTTAAAAATATTGCTCTACTTGGTATCCTTTAAGGGAGCACAAATATTTATTCTTCATTTATACTTTATCCTGTGTGGGGAACCTGTGTGCTTAAGGGCAATAAAGACTTGACTTGGATACCAGATGTGTTTAAATTTATTATCCAGACTTATAAAAGAGGTGTGTGGAAAGAAATTGCTTTTATTCTGTTCAGCTTAACCTCAGACTGGATTTGCTTCCTACTAAGTCAAACTTTTATGGACCTAGAATGTCAAAATGTGCTTTAGGTTTATTTAGCAGATCACCACTATTCTGTATACTTATGTTTACAGTTTAATACACAAAATAAGGAAATGTGTTAATACATTTTCAAATTAATGTCTAGCACACTTTGAATCTCTTCTGTAGTGTTGTGATGATCCTCCATCAGATGGTGCTATTAGGATTTAAGATAAATACTTAGCCAGGTTTGGGCTTGCAAAAACTGTCAGCTCTTCATTCTGCTTGTCATTTTTTATTTTAATTTAATTAGTGAAGCTTTATGGGAAGTTTTTATACTCTTCAAACAGTGAAGAAAGCTGTGTGTGAACATATGGAAAGTGTCAAATTCACCACTGATTTGAAAATATGCCTCTCAGCAACCTTTATTAAATGTTGTGGGTGATGCAGTAAGTTTTTACCTTAAGTGTCATGTGATCTGTGAGATCACACGCTGTTCTTATCCAAATCAAGGATTCACACAAGCATTCCTGAAAGCTGCTTCTGCTGTTCAGAGCCACATGATATTTGGGTATCCGAATTTCTAATTTGGACGCTGATCACCTCCAAAGCTTTTTTTGTATTGGCCTGTCAGCTGCCTTCGGGGTGTTTGTTTGTTTTGGCCCCCACAGGGAATCAAATTTTTAAGGCACTGTAGTACTTCTAGAAATACAGTCCTAAATTACTGAATAATGTCATCAAATTAGTTCTTTTATTTTCTTCAAGGTTGTTGATGATGAAGTTTGGCTGGGATGTGCATGTGAACCCTGGAAATGCAGTGAGAAATAACTCTGCTTCAGAAAGATTTCCCAAATGTCTGTAAATACTTAAATATTGGTAGGAGCAGGGATGCAGTTGTCAAATTGGACTTTTTACTCTGGGTAAATTCTAAATATTTTAACTTTAAACAATCCAATTCTCGAATCTGCCCAGTGCAAACAGATAAATCTCAAGTAAACATAATTCAGGCTGTGTTTTATTTATGCAGTTCCTCCACAGCTACTGCTCTGAACATCGTTGCTATTGTGTGACTGGGAATCCTGGAAAGTTTCCAGTGTTTCTTTTTCCTATTATATGGATTTTAAGCCTAGCAAATACTTTTATATTAATCACGATCAGGGCTCTTGATGCAAATACCTGCTCAAAAAAGACCATGCAATACTTCCATTTCAGCCATCTCTCTGATGTTAAAAAAAACCAGGGAATAATTTCTAAGGTTCTTGAAAACCACGATAGCCATTCTTTAAAACTAGTTCTAGCTGCTTCACATTCATTGAAGTGGTACTTACCTAACATGGTAGGTTGCTAAACTAAAACCAATTTGACCTTGCAATTGGTAACTAGACCTTGCTCAAAGAAGTTAATCTAGAAATGCTAAAACACATTTCAAAGTTTCTCATTTATACAGCTCAGTAATGATTTCCTTTTCCTCTGGTAGTTTTTGATACAGAAATATTTTTCTTCTTTCCTATTAGAACATAAAGATACAAAAGAAATTACTTTACATGATGTGAATGCTTAGAAGCACATTTTAATTGCATTTGGTATTGCATGAGATACTAATTACTGTTACAGCCAGATACTAAATCATGTTAGAGCTTTTAACTGATTTTTCAGTGATTAAAGGGAAAAATTCAAAATGTTTCTCATGATTTATTCTTGTTTTGGGAGAAAAAGTGAAGAATAGTTAAAACACATTCTGATAGTTCTTAAAATGTTGAAAATTTCACATGTGGAGAACAGAAGGTAGCTCTGCTATAGGTCTTAAATTTTATTTCTTGTATCTTCACTTGAGCAATATTGATGGGATAATCATCTAAATCTAAAAGCAGTAAGGCCAGGAAAATCATAACACATTTTCTTTATGTGTTGTCTTTATTTTTTGTTTTTATGGTTTGGTTTGTTTCTTTGTTTTGTTGTTCTGGGTTTTTCTTAATATTTAAGGATCATGCTTCCACACAACCCCGTGTAATTTTGCTGTTCCTGAAATATGGTTTTTTTGAGAGCTTGGAAAATATTGCAGCTCGTGGGAAAAGTGCTAACTTGGGTGGTTAATGCACACTGTGCAGAGCTTGGCTTAGTCTTGTCAAGGATGTATTAAACCCCCAATCCCTCTTCCACAAATTTTGAATGTTGATACACATGTAAAACGTCTTGCATTAAAATATTTCACTTTGCAGCTAATATACAGGAAACAGATAGTAATTTTAATATATGGTTCAACTTAATGACATTCCTAAAGGATCTAGGAAGGACCTGAGCCTCATTTTCAGAAATCATTATGGAAATCTAGGAAGCTTGTGTATTGTTAAATCGTGAGTTACTGTGTCTGTATAGAGGAGCTGTGGGAGAAATGAAACATCTTTCCCAAAGTCATGCCCACAGACAGGCCAGTGCTTTATTTCCTACTCTTTTTGGGGATGTTTGTTATCATCTCCTTGCAGACAGTATTAAAATGAGTTGTTTCAAGAACAGTATAGGATAAATGGAAAAAAAAGGTGAAATCCAGCAATTTATTTATCATATCAATTCATCAAGTGATGTGAGTCATGAAAAGTATGGTGATGTTGCTGATGGAGCAGCTCTCAGGTCTCTGCCAGACATGGTTCTGTGGAGGTGATTTTTGGTACCATGCACTATCATGGGGTAGTGAGTGTCTTTAGACCTGGCTGCACTGCACAGCTGCACTAATCTGCTGTAAACAGGAGGATTTAAATGGGTCATTAAAAGGCATTTCCATGATAGTGCTTTGCTATCAAAAGAAAATATTTTGATGGTGTTCAGTGCTCTCCTTGCTGGGCAAATTAAAATTCTTGTCTAGAGATCAAGAGGTGTAGCTTAGATGAATATCTTAGAGAAGGAAGAACATATTATCATCTTCCACAGTCTAATGCCTTTATCTGAGCCAGCAGTTCATGATGCTGTGAACTGCTAAATCCAAGTGACCTTTCCCAGTGATATTCACAGCAAGTGGCAAGAATAACAAGTACACACACAAAGCTGCCCTGAAACTCACCCTTCCTCCCTGTTTATATCATTGCTTCATTATAGTTAAAGATTTCTTGCAAACAATGGCTGCCACCAATTTCCCACAGTACCAATCTGAGCACTGGGATCTCACCACTGGAGGCAACTTCACTGGAGCTAAAAAGACAGGAAAAAGGCTATCATTGCCCTACTGTGGGAAGATGCCCCTTTTCATATTCCTTTGGGATAAATTCACATTGTATTGCCACAGTGGGCACTCTATTAATACTTTATAAAGTCATTCCCTGGGAGGATATTTTGACAGAATTTCATTCTGCAACTGCTGGTTCAGTTTCACTCGTATTAATTCATTTCTCTGAGTTCTGGTCCATGTGGTTTTTTTGCTGGATCCATAATAATCAGAGATAATCCTGAGAACAACTGCCACTGAATCAGCAGGTCTGCTCTTAGACAAAATCATATAGATTCTCAAAACCCCTTATCCTTGGCTGAAATTGATTGATATGAATTAGTGGTATAAAATGCATTTTTTTGTGTACAGTGACCATTGCTTGTATTTAGCTTCTCTGCTTATTTAGATGGAGAAGTGAATTAGCAGTGTGATTTTTTTAAAATGGGATTAGGTATTCCAGTTTGGTGAATGCTGATATCTCTTTCATCCATGCTCCATTTATGTTCTTTGCAGGATGAAGCAATTCAGAAACGCTTTATTAATATGACACTGCTTCTGTGCCAGTGTTTGGCAATATCATCAGTGATTACTTGGTCTGTCTGGCTTTTATAGGAATTTACATAAAGCAGAAAACTTTATTATTACACTAACCTGAGTAAATTCAATTACTTTGATATTTGTAATCTTGTTTCTGTGCAGGCTTTCTGAACAAAAAGTCTTATAGCCTCATGGTTTTAGAGCTAACATGTCTAGTGAAATTTAAAACCTTCCTAGATGACTTCTATGATAAATTTATAGAGACTGTTATTAAAATAATTTCAGCAAGTGATAAACCAGCAGTAGCACAGAACACTTGCCAGTTGTTAAGCCTTATGAGTTGCAGAGTTACTCCTGTGGCATCCGAAGGAGGAGTGATGACCACGAAGATGTATTTTCCTCCAAGCATTCTGCCGAATTGTCTGTGGGTTTGATTGTTGTATCTTATTATTGCTCTTTCCATGGGAAGTCCTGACAGTTGGGGAGTGTAACACGATGTAACCTACGGAGTCACAAAGCTGTGATCCCCTGATAAGGCACCAAAAACTATGAAATAAACCCCGAGGCCAAGTACTGCCCTTGGTGCAGGCCTGGCTGTGCCTTTTTAAGAGCCCAAAGTAGCTAATTCAGTATTTTCCCTCTGGACCTAAGAGATGGCTTTAAAATCCAAGTTGTGAATTGGCAGTGTGGCATGCAGGCTCCCAGGGAAAAGCTTCCTTGCAATCTTCCTTGGTTTCTTCCTGGTTTGCCAACACACAATACAATACATGTGTTAGAGTCAAAGTGCTAAATGGAGCCTGTTGATACTGCTGCAGTTATCTCTTACTATGGGATATTATAATACTGTAAGTGACCTTTATTCACAGACACAAACATAAACATAAGTAGTGGTAAAGACTCAAAATCCTATTTTTTGTTCAAGTCTTTGTGACTTTTTGACCATTGGTGAACTCTAAGAGTAAAAAATTTGGAGTAACTTCCAGTTCTCACTCTCTTCTTCATCCTATAACTATATTTAAAATAATTGCCAGCATTTCAAGGTCCAAACTCAAGGGAAAAAATTACCAGACGACAGTGTCGGTTTTTTTTTTTTTTTGATAAAAACCCCAACACAACCCATTGAAATTCAATAGAATTTTACTTCTTTCAATGTATCTTTGATTATGGTATTTTCTTACATCTTCTCTCCATGTCTGAACTAAAATGTGTAGGGGTAAACCACTAAAATTAGGGGGTCAGTGCTAATTCTGAATTTAGACTTTTAAAATTCCATAATATGTTGAATTTAATAGAATTTTTGTTTTGAGTATGGTAATATTTTTGGGAAAAAATGTACAGAAGAATATATAAGTTTCACTAAGCTGTATTTTCAGACCTTCAAAAAAAGATTTTACCTACAACTGTTTAAAATTCGAATGTTGTCCATCTGTGCATTGTTGTTGGTTGCACACTTCTGAAAATGTGACAAACCCTTATGAGAAACATTTTCCTGAGCTTGCCCAAGGAGTTGGAATAATGGCTACAGCTGAAGGAAACACTTGCATGTTTAATTGATATGATATTTTGGTGTAAGTCTGAGGGTATGTGCCAGACTCTATAGCCGCATAAAATGCAATGCTCTTCATTCTTTTCCTCCTGCAATTCCCAGTAAACTTTTCTGTATTGTTAATGAAGAAGGTAACTTATACATCAGTATCTTTCAGGCAATTCTCTGGGGTGTGCTCAATTTGAAAGAAATCTTCTCTGCTCTGTGCTGACAGACTTTTCTATTTATCAAGGCAGTCTGACAGGGGTGACCCATCAGTACAAGAACTGGTCACATTCACTTTTTGCTAAATATCTCAAAGAGTGTCATTTCAGTCAAGCTGGGACAAATCCCTTAGGAAATAAAGACAGCTATCATAAAAATCTGCATGGAAATAAATTTTTATTTTGATACTGAGATGGTTCTGAGATCATCTGACCTTCTTGTTTCAGAATTTGTCGCTTGTTTGAGAAGTGTCATATTGTTAGTCCCTCATGTGCTGAAATGGTGGCAAAATGGGAAATGCAAGAGTCCAGCTCAGCCAGTCCCTGGCAACAGCTGCAGGTGGTGGTAGCGACTGCAGGGTGTGCTGGGGTGGTCAGTATAAACGGTGTCTGAGCTTAGCTAGGCTGAATTCACGCTGCATTGAGGGGAAGGGAACATGGAACTTTAAACCAGGGGTGATTTTTGAGCAAAGTGTTTGATAATATTGAGGTTTCAAATAATAAAATTCCAACAACACACAAGCGTACATTGCTTTTCGGTTTGTCTCCTCCCCCACTCTGGCACCAGCTGTTTCTTTTCATTTTCATTTTTTCTTTGGTTTGTTGGCCTTGTTAAAACTAAATAAAGCCTTTCTACCTTTTTTGGAAATTTTTGAAAAATTGTTCAAAGGAAATGAGACTAGAGCCTAAAAACCTTTGGTTTTCCCCTTAAAAAGGCAAACACCTTTATGTGTTATCATTGATCTAGTAAGAAGTCATTAAGCTTTCAAGTATTCCTTATCTGCATAACGTTTTCTAGAAACAAAAGCCTTGTTGGTAAATTGGAATTAGACTTGGCTGGTTTTAGGTTGACTGACAGAAACTTGCTCAGTATTAAAGGTGAAGCTAAATGAAGGCAAATAGACTGTATTAATGGCAGTTCAGGGTTTTGTGCACAGTATTTTTGCTGTGGAAACATACTTTGGACTATGAGCAAGATCTGCAGATTTCGTCAGTGGCACTTGAGAGTGGTGTGGGTTTGTTAACTTAGCCCAGATGAGGTGGCTGTGGCTGGCCCTGGGGTGGAATGCAGGACACTGGATGGAAGCCAAGTGTCCAGGGCTGCTGCTGCCTCTCCTGCTGAGCTCCAAACTGGAGATAAGAGGAGGGATGAAGGCAGGGAAGTTCTGGCACGATGACAAAACTGGGACTGCAAGTGTCCATCTACCTCAATGAAGACACAAAACAGTAAGTGTATATTTTCTGGATGAATCAGATACTGTAGAAAATTTAATAAAAGTTGATAGCACAAGCAGAAGTATGAGCTGAGTCCAATAAAAGAGTAATGATCAGTTAAAATTGCTTCCATACCAAATGACAGTGAAATGTGAAGTGCCTGATTTAGATTCATGTTCACACAGAGTGCATAGCTGTACCCTGGAGAGGTACAAACCTGGCAGGGATTTCAAGGTGAGAGACCACAGAAAGGCTGTAGGATGTGAGCTGGAAAGAAGGCTGGCCTGTATGGTGGCTTTTTAATAACTGCATGAATATTTACTTTAGTTTGAATCTCTTTCTTCATTTGGACTCCCAGGACACTAAAAACTTGGTGTCATGATTAGGATATTCACTTGCTACTGGAAAGAGAGAGTTGTATGTGCACAGCTGTTCCCAGGCTGTGGCAGGGTATTTATCCTTAGAGAATTTCAGTTTGGTTTGGGAATTTGAATATGAATTGAGAGTAAGGTGTCAAATGCAGGAAGCCCTTCAGAGAGTTTGCTAAAATAGCAGATGAAGAAAAGGTTTGATGCATTTTGCCACGGTGGAACTGACCTTTTTGCTTTGGTGGGTAGCTGAGTAGTTTAAGCACCAAGAGGAGTCTGCATCCTTTCAATGATCCAGCACCATGAAAGCAGGGGAAAAGAAATTGTGCCAAAGTACACAAGTCTCTTCTCAGAGAACTCACAGATCTGAAATGGAAACCAGCTGTGCTGGGGGTAGAGGGAATGAGAAACACTTAAGTAATAGAAATTTAATTACCTTGAATTTTCCTCATAAACAGATCAGAAGTAGACCACACCTCAGTGTACTTACTGGTCTCCAGCTATCTTTAATTAGCAAATATTCTAATGATTTTTATTCCCAGGGAATTATACATTGCCAGACTATTTTTTTTTTTCTTTGTGAAAACATTGAGAAGTAGGCTTTGGAAGCAGGGGGGCTTTCTGCTCTTTGATAATAATTAAATGTTCTGTTTCATCACACATATCCTGAATTATCTAGATAGTTTACACATTTGGGTATCTTTAGTTTTAGATATCCGGTACTCATGTATTAATTTGTTAGGAGCTTATTTTTTTATTAAATTGCTTGTAAATTGCAGTACATATACAAGAGTAAATACATACATTTAAATGAGTCAGGGAAAGTTATCTTCATGTAGTAATAAAAGCTATTCAATTGCATTCTATATTCTGATCTGTAACATGAGACTGATTCATCTGTACCATTTTCTATGCTCAGTATTATCCCTGTCACTAAATAAGTTATCAGATTTTTAATTACCTGTAATACTATGTGAGTTATGAAAGATGCTTCTCAGCATACAGATCCACTGCAGTGCTCAATCAATAAGTCATTCCATATATGATGAGTTGAATAATTTTTTTTTCTGTGAGGAGTTTTAATTCTGTTTCTGCTGTTCAATTTATTGTACACTTGCCCAAGCTTTTTGCTTTAAAATCTGAGTTTCTAATTTAAGTTTCTTCTTAAGTGCCCCTCCCCAGTTTTCCTTCAGAGTATGTTTGAAATATGATCAATCTCATCTGTATATGCTGCTAAAAATTCTGTGCAGATAAATCAAAGTCTGGCTTTCCAAAGGAGAACATTATTCCATTATCAAATAAATCACACCGTTTATGAGTCTTTTTACCGCACTGCCAGAAGTTATTTACTGAAAGATCATGAAAAACAGATGGCATTTCACTCAGAGTCATAGATACCTGCACAGGTCAAGTATTTTAGTGCATAACTACAGCACAAAACAAGAAAATGTGAAGGCCAAGTCTAGTAGTTCTTTGGTATTTCACACATAAATAGAGCTTTTTATATTTGTTTCAAGATGAATGCTTCTTGGTATCTTTATAGTTTATAAATGAATATGTAATTGCACTTTCATTCAGAGAACCCCACAATTGTTCTGGTATGAGCCCAGCTGGGCTCAGTGCTGGCAGTGCAGGTTTGGGGCTGACTGCCATGAATGGCTCTGCTCCCTTTTCAGGGCTTGCACAAGGAAGCACAGAGGAAGGCACAGAACAGCTGCACAAAAGTCACACCCATTCATTTACAAACACCCCAATCCTGTTGTCAGGGATGTTGAGGTGAAGTCTCATGATTCAGCAAAACCCCTCCATGCTAAGTACAGAGAAACAAAGTACAAAATAAACACCTTAGGTGAGTACATAAAGTTCCAGTATTTCTGTTAAGGTACTGTGGAATCTAGCTACCCCTGGAGTTTCATATCCATTACTTCAGCTCCCACAGTTGTGGTGGATTTTAGTAATTTAGTGGCTGTTGCATCCAGGGTTTCATTCCTTGTCATACTGTGCAGGGTGCTGTCACCCTGCTTGGTTTATTTTCAGTCTGGTAAGATAATGTAAATTCTTTTCTAGATAAGAGAGTTTTCTTTGGTTCACACTTGTGGATCATGTACTACAGTATTGTTCTATATTTTTGGCATCTGAGCTTTAATAGTATCCAACAAGGCATGAGCAGGGTGGCCACTGGTATTTATGAGTCCTCTGCGTAAGGTCTGGAGCTTCAAGCAGGTGACTTAAGAAAGACCAGTGTGTTTTCCTCTGGTGATGGAGCTCGTTACTTCAGACTGACACAGGCAGAAATTAAAATAGTCTAGATCAGCAGTGATGGTGCTCATGGCCTGGGAGATTTTCAGCTGCATGCTGGAGGTCAGATCCAAAAGGACTAAAATCATCCCATCAATTTAAGGCAATGTTGTGAGAGGCCAAAGAAGCATCACAGACCATCTGCTTTGACTTGCTTTGTGCTTACTGCTGTTTAAGACACAAACCAGTAAGTTTTACGAACATGTTTTGATGCTCACTTAAAATAATCTGCAGAACCCTGCAAAACTCTACCAGGACTTGCTAGCAGCAATGTATCTTGATTCACATTATAATAAAGAAATACTTCAGTTTGTGCCAGTTTGCCATAAATGGATGAAACAAAAGAATAATGCTTAGCAATAAAGCAGAAAGAAATGGATTTATGAACCTTTGCCAGTAATTTTTAGCATGACTCCTCTGAGTTCCTCATGAATTGCACTCAGTGAAGTATATGCAGATAGTCAATATTTCTGGTGAAGCAGGCAGTTTTACTGATCTAGGTCTTCGTAGATTTTGACAAACTGTCCCTAAAAAAATAAAAATAAAAATGTAAGAATCGTCCAGTAAACCCATCAGTTTTTTAAGTATGAATTGCTCAGCTGTCACATTTCAAATCAACTCTTAATTTGAAGCTGTTGTTTTATTATGCAACATACCGAAATACTAAAAATTGATCACATTTGGAATGAACATTTGTTTGGTACTGGCAATTTTGATACGTTTGAAAAGCTAATGAACTGGGAAATTATGAGTTTATGTTCAAAATTATTTTCGGGTACCCTGTCATGTAAAAAAACCCTTTAATTTTGTATTACATCCACTGCTTCCCAAAGAAGCAAAAAAAATTCTTATATAGTAATTTCTCAGGGTATTCAGCACACCAGGAGACAGATCATCTTATTACTAGTGAAGAAAAGCAGTAGGTTTTCTGGTAGTATTTATAGGGTATTTAATGTAATGCAAGCAGTGATCACGTCTTTCAAAGAGCCAGTTTATCAAGCATTTAATATCTAATACACATGTGTATGAGGAAAATTTGATTATTTTAACATTAACATGTTTACAATATATTCATATATTTGTACTTTAACTGTCAATAAATATGCAATAAGACAGAGAAAGAAATACTCAGTGCTGCTATTTCAGCCTCAAAACTGAGCTTGGAGTATTTGCTGGTGCTTGGTCCCATGAATTTCCAGGGGATGTGAATGTGGATTTGTGATCTCTGTGAATAGGTATCACAGAGGAGCACGTCTTAAGGAGTGGCAGCACTTTAGCTTTGAAATAGATGCTTATAGACTAATGCTACTGCACTTAATGTGCTCCTGAGAATACTCTTCTTGCAATTATAGACCCAGTGTCAAATAACAACCACAAGGTTTTTATTTTTACCTTTTCCAGCATTATTTTGATCTCATAATGCAGTATAGACTAAACTAGACACTAATTGCAAGTGCACACTTGACTTTCTGTGGAGCTCCTTATCATCAACTATAACCTTTTCTCCCTGGGCATCTGGACCCAAGAGTGATAAAAACTTTGGTTTTTCTGACTCAACATACAGCCAATTCATTTCTAGGCTGTCTGTTCTGTTAATAAACCACCAGGATAGACATGATTTCATTCCTCATAGATGAAGGAGCAGACTGCAACTGCGAGGCAAGAGATGAATGACAAATGGAGAACAGAACTAGAACAGACAATCCTGGCAGTATGCAGCAGAAAAGAGTGATCTGTAGGAAAGGATGATACTAGTGTGGGTTTGTAGTGGAAAAGTTCTTAAAAATGTTCTGCCTTTCACAGAAATCAAATTATATGCAAAAAATGTTGGTTGAATCTATGGCAAGTGGACTTTGCAAGCCAGTTCTGTCTCTGACCTGCAGGACTCCCACGAAAGGACCATTCAGTTTTATTTTTATAGAGTCCACTGTCATTAGAGAACTTGCTTTTTCTTTCCATCTTCTCCATATTACTTTCTGTGTCTGATTTTCTTGATGTATTTTTCCCTTTTCACCTGTACTGATTATCAGCATTTTCTTTTGTTCATGTAGCAGCAATTTAATCTGCCCATTTCTAAGGAAAAAGCACTAATTTCAAAGAAGTAACCCAGGCTTCAAAGCAGGCTACATAATGCAAGTATCAGATTGACTGGAGCATTTCAGTCTAGCACGTCAGGAAATCGTGGTGGCTAACAGTACCTTGAAATGAAGTAACAGAGAATAATGAATGAACCACGATTCAATGAATTCTAGAAGAAAAAAATGTTGAAGCTTGAGAGACGATGCAGTGATGCTCAAATGTCATTATGTGTCAAAAAACCCCTGAAAAATGAGAAGCTTTGAGCTGAAGCTCTAAACAAAAAAATCTGTAGGTTAATAGTTTAGGTTAGTTTCCTAACTGTTCATTCATTGGAAGAGGAGGAAACTCAAATAAGAAATTACATTTGTCATAAGAAATATAAACATAAGCCTGCAGTTTTCTTAAAAAACCCCAAACACAAACGGTGTGTGGGTGTGAATTACTGAGACAGGCTGTATATTTCATTTACACAGTAATTACAGCTGTCAAGTCCCTTTTCTCATTTACTTCCCAGATGGCTCTCCTTTGTGTCTCCCTATCCATCTCTCTTTTTCCAGTAAATTTCAAAATTTGAGGTAAATGGAGACAATAAGCAAGAATCCTGCTGCAGAATTAAGCATCGTTAGGTGTGATTGTTGTGGCAGCTTCATGCAGAAGATTCCAGTTAGCATTGTATTAATACCAAATGATAATCAAGGTCAGGTATAGACTGTCAGGACTACAGCTGTAATAAATGCAGAGGATCAGAAAATGGCTTCATAACGAAAGGATTTATGGCCTTGTTCCAAATCCAAATTCACACCACCAGCAAATTAGAAGAGGGTATTTCAAGAGCATTTGCAATAGGCCCCAGTTATTGAATGCAAAGTGTCATGTTTGCAATGATCTCATTATTTTTCTGTTTATTGTAATTTGATAATGTACACACTTCTCTGTAAGCATCTATATTTCTTCTAAACTTTTCTGGTGGGTTTTTTTTTTCCTGAAAGTTTGCAGGTTTTTTTTCTATGTTGGACAATTTTTATTTCTTACATAGTGAAAAGTTTCTTGTGGAAACAGAGGATGCTGAGCCATAGGGCCACCAAAGATGAATCTCTGGTCAAGGCAAGCAAATTCTGAAGGTAATTTTTTAGGAAGGTGTGGGCCTGTGTCTGAAGCATTGTGTGGGTGATATGGAGATGAAACATGTCTGCATCTGAAGAAATTAATTTACCAGGCATAGTGAAATTCCATAGTGATGGAATTACACTAAAGTGAGGGAAACTGTTGCAAATAGTTCTAAATCCAGGCATCAGTAAAACAATGACTGGAAAATATCTTAAGTAGAAATATAAAAAGGACACTGGAGACAGAAGTTACTTTTTCAAACTGATACAGAATGGAGTTCTCAGTTATTGGTGTGAGTGTAATGTTACAGCTTCTGATGGTCTAGGTCTCAAGGACTTCAAACCGGTTTCTGTCCCAGGGCTGTGCCACTTACAGAACATGCAGCAGGTACCAAGGTAAATAAATTCTACCTAATTACAAATTTACTGTGGCAAAAGAGGAAGGTGCATCTCAACAAGGCAAAATGCAGGTGTTTTTGAAGGTTCTTTGTACATTTTCCTCTTTATTTTCCCCACAAAATTAATTTTAATTTGCATATCTGATGATCACATGTATCTAGAACAGTCATCCACAGGCTACAAACAGAAAGTAGAAGGTACCCTCAGCTGACTGGCAGGAACACTGCTGTGCAGACACCCTTAACTTCCTCTGCTGACTTGTGCATTAGAGGGAAAATGACTGTAAATTTACTCCACTGACATCGTTGAATGAACTGGGACTTCGTGTTCAGAATCATGAGCCAGCATTCAAGTTAAGTCCAAGGTCAATTCATTTACATTTGGTAATTAAAAAAAGGCATATTGAAATGCTGTGAATCTTGAGGAGGATGTATGAAAGCTCATTTTTCAGGCTATTATGACGAGTATTTTATGCTATTAATGACTTTCCTTCAGACATGCTTATGCACTCACCCTCCAAAGCCTTTTAAATTTCTCTACCTTGTAAGTTTGACTCTCTTATTAAAAACACTGCTTAAAATTCCATGATCAACAACATGTGGATATTCAGTTCTCTGGTGTTCCCATAGGAATCTTTACATATAATGCAACATTATTTAATCTCTTACATAAGCTTGGGTTAGATGATCCAAGTGTTTCTTTTTAGTATTTTATTCAGTTAACCATATTCTTCAAAGATTTAGGCACAAAAAGAATAATGTCTTCTTTTTCCCTTTCCTTTTTACAAGGATACATAATAGAATATGGGTCTGAAGTACTTGCTTACAGTTTTCTGCACATTTTTCTTTTAAAATCTCCTCCAGTACTGAGACATAGGAGCAATGTGGGGAAAAGAATCACAATTTGCACTTACAGCAAGCTTGAAGTCCTCTGTCAGTGGGTGGATATCAGCCCTTTCCCTAAACTTTGAAGTCTCAGTGGTTATACTGCTCATCATTACCATGTTCTTTTAAAAGAAGTGGGTTATTAGAACATGTTAATATTTTGTGAGTTCACAGACAGCAAAGGAATGTCTCAGCTGGAGTCCAGAGTGTCCATTTTTCTTGAGCAATCTTTATGGCTTGACTTCAGGGGCCCTCTTCTCTCACAAGAGGTATCAAAGAGTTTCCTGTGCCAACAACTTCCCTGTATCACAGTAAGAAAAATTTCATTCTTATCCTCAAAACAATTATTTCTCAAAATTCTTTGGTGAGGTGTTGGGAGGAAACTGAGTTTGAGTTTAGAGCATTGGAGCCCTAATGGGGAAAAGATGGTGTTTAAAACTTGATGAGGGCAAGTCCATCCATGCTGGTGGTTCTTTCTCACAGCAACAGAAGTCATCATGTGTCACAAGGTCTGGTCATCAGCCCCGGCCGGCCAAAGCCAGCTCCTCTTTTAGCTGACCCTGGAACCAAGCACTGCCAGCTCACAGTTAGGAAGGGAGCAATGGCAAGGGATCAGCAGGTCACCACACTTCTGTCCACATGGTATCCCAAATCCAGCTTTGACTCACTCTCTTCACATGTATGGGAAGAGCATTGGCTCAGGTTTGGGGGGCCTCTTTCCCCTTAACTCTGGACTGTCTCTGGGGATGCACAGTTTTAGTTGTTATTTTAAAGGGATATTTTACAGTGGTCTTTTAAAACTCCTGGTCAAATTACTTGGCTGTTCAACTGAAGCTTGTCCCAGACACAGCTTGCTTTCTTTGCAACAAATTCCACAGACATTAAATTGTTATATTTTTCAGTAAGGAATCCATTTACTGCAGAGTTTGCGTTATGCAAACGTGCTGACAGCCAATGCAGCACTGTGGGCAGCCAAGGGAAGATGAGAAAGGCTATTTTCAGAAAAAGCAATGAGTCTCAGGGCCTTCCATCTAGCATTTGGCTTTGGAACAAAAATTGACTTACCTTAAAAAGACGGGTGAATTCTAGGAAAGCTGAAGCAAATTAGCAAAAAGCCAAAGCCTCGGTAATCCGTTTTTCGATGAAATGGCTTATCAGTATCTCAACAATTGTAGTGGCGTTTAGGATTTTTTCCTCTCTAAACTGTGTGTGGGTGATTTTCTCTTAATGATCTGAAAATGGCTTGCTCTGAATGACTGTGACTGTTGCCTGTGGAATTCTGGAGTGGTCCAGTTTCAGTTTCCACACACACGGTGATGCATCCCAAGTTATTCTGCACCATTTCAGTACTGCTAAGGAGATGGTTAACAAAGAATTCCAGAAAACTTGGAGGTATTCTGAATATCACAGGTGGGTTTTGAATTAGCAATATCCCACTGAAAGTGTTAATGCATACATTTCAATTAGTTTAAAAACATGTACATGATCAGATGGCTGCACCTTTGCTCACTCTGTGCATATATATGCTAAATTGTTTAAAACTGCAGCTCAATATTTCTGAGGATGTCTAGTCCTTATAATTTTTACAGTACACCTAGAAATATTTCTGCCTGAACACTATCAAACAATGCTGTCTGTGTTGTTCCTTTTCCCCCTCCATGTATAACTCTGCTTGCAAACCAGTTTCAGCTGTATTTGACAAAATATGAAGGTCTCAAAAATATGAAGCAGTACAGTTATGTCCCAGCAGGACCATGGGCTGCTAGAAAGTATTTACTTGATATGGCAGCAACCAAAAGACAGCAGGTGATGGACGTGAATTTTGCCAAGCCTGGCAGCTTACAAGTATGATTAGCAGCAGGTAATTCCTGCATCACTTCAGGAAATGCACATTAATAAAAGATAAGTTGAATTTCCCATCCATGGAGATAAGCTTCAGCTGGTGTTCATGCATAACCAGAGAAGCTGTGTCTCACTCTAGGTTTGGATTCTGTGGGGACTGAGAAAATAGGAGTTTAGGATGTGACTTCCTCACAACCCAGCTAAATATGCTGTGAGCCCCAGGACAACCCACGGTTTGTTTTGGAACAGCAGTTTCATTTTATTTTTCTGAGCTTTATCACTCCTGTTTTCTCTTTGAGATTCCTTTTTCTACCTGTGCTCCCATTTGCTAATATCACCTTTCACAGCTTCCCTATCCTGTTAAGTTATGCTGTTTGATGTTTTAAAAATACTCAGAGTCCAACAAAAGGAAAAGTAGGAAGTAAAATGGAATAAACATGTCAGTTCAACTTCTTTTCATCTCAGCTGTTTGTCCTGGGTACTGCAGGACACCCACCCTAGAATCCCTGAAAGCTGTGCAAGCCCAGATTAGGACAATTTTCAACATACCTGTATTTTAGACTTAGGTGTGATGATGCTAGCTGATGAATATGTATACAGCAAAAGAGATGAGGCATAAACCTCATGCAGAGAAAATCCCATTCAATCATTAATAATGGTGGCTAAATCATGCCTGACCACTGTTAGTGCTTGCAGCATACTGAGGGCATTAAAGAGGTTCTTAGCTAGGTCAGCCTGCATATCTTCTCTAGATCTTTGGCAGGAATGGAAGCACACAGGGAATGTTTGTGTAATATTTTTTTTTTTTTTAAACACCACTTAATTATTTGTCTAACATAAATCTAAAAGCTTTGTCACTACAGTATGGATAAATGGGTTTGTGCCTGGGAATATGGTTTTATTTTAAATTTTAAGTGAAAAGTTTACCTCAGAGGATCAGAATAAAGCTTCTGGTCTGGAAAAGTGTAGAAACATCTAGTAGGTTGTATTTGCTTGGAATGTTACTGTTCTCTTAGGAGGCTGGCTTTTGATGGTATCAGTACTAAGCTTAATTACTCTTGTGATATTAAACTCTTTTAAACAAATTTTCATTTGTCATTATAAGGAATTATTATCTTCCTTCCCCTAAAGATCATTCGAGATAAAATGGAATCCAGTTATTTCGCAGTATAACAAATGTTCTAAGTATATCACTTAGTGGCAGGTGTTACAACAACCTTAAGCACCTTAATTACTTCAGCTGTTCTTAGATGCTGCTCCCAGGAAATGTACTTTGGGAAGAAGACAGAAAAGGAGTCTCTTACTGAAGGTGAGTATTTTTTGCTTGACCAACGCCCAGATGTCATATCTGAACTCATAACATGGACCTGAAATATCTTGTTTTGTGATTTGATGTCACAAAACCGAACTCTGGTGATATTCTGCTTTCGTTGTAAACATGGCATGGAGATGCTGAACTAAAAGTAGCTTTCATAGGAATTCTGTACCCTGCTTCATCATTCTTCTTATCAAGTTTCACCGGAGG
This sequence comes from Edolisoma coerulescens, assembly GCA_013397115.1. Taxonomy (NCBI): domain Eukaryota; kingdom Metazoa; phylum Chordata; class Aves; order Passeriformes; family Campephagidae; genus Edolisoma; species Edolisoma coerulescens. The sequence continues at coordinate 326,712 of VWZW01000978.1, read as the reverse complement.
ACATAACAGATGTTCTGATTTCCAATGACATTGTACCTTTTCAGCCTCCAAAAAAACATTCACTTGATGAAAATCCATATGTGTCCAGGTTTCACTCTTTCTATTGCTTGCTTTTTTTTTTTTTGATGAGTGAAAATTCAATACCTTACTCCAAAAGTGAAAAGTAACTTTTTACAATATCTGCACTTAGAAATGTAATTCAAGTAAGAAAGTTTGGCAGTACAGCAGCTCTTACGAAAGAAAAGAAACAAGATTGAATTACCAGAGAAAGAAATGGAGACATTTCACTGAACTGGGTCCAAACAATGTGTTGCTGTTGCTCTTCCCAGGCTTTGTTGTGTTTGTATTATGGGATAGTTCTTGCAGGCATCAAGGAATAAAAGTGCCACCAAACACTGTAGCTCAGTCAGGGCTTCAGCTGAGCTAAATTTTACTTATTCTTTCCTTGCAGTGAGGAGAACACCTTCATGGCTGGGCTGGATGGGGCTCTGAGCAGCCTGCTCTAGGGGAAGGCGTCCCTGCCCCCAGGGCAGGAGGGTTGGAATGAGATGATCTTCAAGGTCCCTTCCAGCCCAAGCCATTCTATGATTTTAAGGTAATTTGCCTCATTTTGAAAGCTGTAATTATACAATGCTGCACAAATGCTTTCAAAAGCAATCTGTAGGAACTGAATCCTCAGCAATTTCTTGTGTAAATCACAGTACGTACTGATTTCACAATTTATGGTTTAATAGGACTTCCAAGATATTTCAGTTCTCAGTCTAACATATTTTATATTGAAAGTGAAACCTTTTTTGTGGTTCTCTATCAGATCACCCTTGTTTTCTAAGTGTATTTTCCACAAAATTCCCTGGAGCTACTTACACAATACTGAAGGTTTCCTTATTGCAGTGGTTATCCTGTGCTTCATGGCAAAGCTTTTGAAGTCATGACAGGGTAGGCTGGCACTCAACTCCCTCTAACATAATGTCATTCACGTTTCTGAAATCTCCTCATTAATGTTTTATCTCCACAGAAACCTTCTTGGAATATTTTGTTTCTCTAACTATATGGGGTTTGTGACTCTTTGTGTTAATTTTTCTTTCAGGAGAGTAATTTTTTTCTGTTTTGTGTCAGCAAGGAGTATGTATTTCTTTTATCTTCACATTGTTAATGAAATACTGGAAGATAACTTGCAATTGTTTTCAGTCATTTGAAGTGAACAACAGTTTGTGCAATAAATGTGCAATAGTATTTTTGGCAATATTTTAGAATGCTCTACCCAACTCTGGAAATGTACGTGGGCCTTTAATAGGTAAGTGTCAGAGCTTTAGAGCTCCTCATAGCATGTGTTACAGAATTCCACTGGTAACACTGCGTTTCTGTTGGAAAAGAACCCTTTCTCCAGGGAAGAGACAAAGGTTAATTTCTAAGAGTAATGTATTTTTCATGTTTATAGCATATCAACAAACATGTTAATTATACTCTCAGAATGATTCAAATATTTTACTTGGATGTATTTCTGTCTTAGGGCTTTTTCTGGACTGCTGATTTGCTGTTCTTTATGAGGGCTTGTAATTGCTGTCTGAGCTGCCTGCCTTGGTTTATGACCTTACCATGCATCATAGCTGTTCATGTGAGAGATAGAAATAGGTATCCAAATTACCAGTGCTCAATGTCCATTCCCATGATTTTGCTATAAAGTGTAGACTGAAAAGATCTTTTTAATGCTGTATAATCATAATTGTAATTGTTTCAGGGTTCCGTGGTATTCACTCATCCTCTTAATGTGCTTCATGTCTTCCTTCAGAAATAAAGAAATGAAAAGTCCCAAACTATAATGTGCATTTATGTCTCCATAATGTGATGTTATCTGGTATCTCTTCATGGGGAATATTGTAGCCTGTTCTTACTTAGTTCCCACTGCTGGGTGCTAGACTATACCCAAATGACTGACTTCATTTTAAACTCTGTTGGAGTAGCATTTCCTGTATAATCTTTTTGACCAGCTTTGATCCTAAAGAGCTTTGATGAAGCTACTAATTAGTTTTTTGATTCATCTGTGTTTGGGAAAGAGAGATTTATTATAGTAGCACCCGCTTGTGCCACTGATAATTAAAAGACTGTCAGCATTTTCATTATATAGCTCGTCTTGCAGCAGAGAATCCCTCCCCATCCAACACTCTGGATTATTTGTGAATGACTATGGCACTCTGAAGGACTTGCCACTTCGGCTAAAATTGACTGAAAGCAGCATTCCCGTGAACCATTCCAGCCATCACTGCTGTGAGGTAAGCACAGCCTTTCACTTGACTCTCCTGGAAAAAACAAAAGCAATGGAAAAATCAGGACCAGACCCTCCATATTTGGAATTTGTGTGTGGGGTATTTTTTTAATTAGGAAAATAATCTGTGCTGCAGATAAATTTAAAAACCCAACAAAATAAGAAATAGATTCCCCATTTTTAGAAGTTCACCCTTGTGTATCTTCTTCATAAACCTATAGAAATAATCTGGTTTTCCCTCAAAAAGAATTTTTAAACCCTGACAGTTTTGTCAGCAGCTGGACCCTGCATTCCTCAACTTTTGCACATGATCTGCTGGCAGGATGTTATGTATCTGCTCTTTAAAATCTGATTTTCCAAAATACACATATGCCCTTTGCTCAACCTAATCTGTATTCAATTTAGGGCTGCCCCTGGCTATCCCATGTGTAAAAAAACCTAGTTCACACAGGGCAGGTGATTCTCCATCGGGTTCAAATCCCACACTGTATTAGAAAGGAAAACATTCACAGGTTATCTAAAATTATCAGCAATTCTTATTTTGCAGCATCTACAAATTTGGACTCTGACCTAGGAGAATGAAAATCTTTTTTTCTATAATGAGATATTTTGGTGCCTTTCTGTGCCTTCCTAAAAGCCCAAGGTGAATCCACATCTCCTCACGTGACTTACTCCAGAAGCAGCTCTCAGGGCTGCAGGCAAGGCTCTAATACACTCCTTTGAAAATTTATGTATGTTTCATAACAAGGAGGTAGAGCACACTCACAGACAATATAAATTTTACTGCATAACAATAATTCAGTTTCTTTTCTTTTAAAGACTCTTGAAGCAATACATTATTTTTACTTGGCTGTCAATGCTTTTTACATTTATAAAAGTGAGATGGCAGGGGAGGAAATGGGATTGTATTAGACCTCTACTTGCATTTATGCATTTGTGAAATACCATATGCATGGTTTATAAATTCTGTTAAATCAAATTCCTACCACTTATCACAACATAAATTTATTTTTTATATCTAGTCTCATTGACTTTTCTAAATGGACTTCTCCCTCTTCATTTATTTTATCATTTTCTCTACTGATAAATCTGCTGTCAGAAATAGTAGCTTCTCATCAACTTTCTCCATCCTGTAAATTATTTTTTTAATAAGCAGCTTTTAATGATCATCTTTAATGGAAACCAAATAGCAATGTTTTATAATTGGAAAAAAAAATGAAGCAGGCACGGTGTGTTCTGTCACATTGCTCCAGCTCTGGAGATCTTGGCCTCTGGAGGGCAATGACAACTCTTCTGTTGTGAGTTCTAGAAAAACCATAACACGTAACACACTTCATGTCAGGGCTTGTCAGAAGGGAGAGAAGGAGTGGCCCTTACCTTTGGACAAGTAAATTGAAACTGTGAGCTACTCCATCTTCTCAGTTGTCTTTGATCTGGAAGACGTGTTTTCTGCTGAGCCATATCAGCTCTTTGCTAAGCCTCTGGATCTTCAGCATAAGACAGAAAATTGTCTTTTAAATACCTTCTCTGTCCTCCCATTCCCCAGAAAGCAAGCAGGTTGTAGTGGATTGTTATGGGTGTGTTTAGCCATACAGACTTTAAAATCAAAGTATGATATTAATGTGTTCTGGAATAATTGTTTTCTTACATTGTAAATACAATCTACTAACAAAAACCAATTAGTATTTTCACATTTTTTTAGAAAGTAAAATGCAATTAAAACCACACATGCATTTGCAGTTGCCCAGTACAAAGAAAAATTACCATTTTAATGCAATGTGGCCATTAAATTCAGAGGAGACAGGAGATGACAAGCGCAGGAGTCACTTGAGGGAAGTAACGTGTTACAGGCTTGGTGGATTTTAATGTTGTTACTTTTCTTGTTAAAATCCCCTGCTACCACTTGGCTGGGCTTAATTAATGGTTTTGAATTTTGCTGAACTTCAAAGACTGGGAGGTGCTTTCAGATCTGATATGTAAAAATGAGAAATGATGTTGGAAGTTATTCTCAATCAGATAGAACACACACTTACTGTCTTATTATGGTAGTATAATATATCATCAAAGAACAGATAAACAAACCTCTTCTGATTAGTTTCCACCTCATTTATCTACTTTGTACAAATTAACTATTGTCCTTGACATCTAGAGGTGAAACAGTCAAATTCGAGTACTTACAGGCAATAATAATGATATTCTGTGTATATAAACCCTTTCCTGCTTTTGCACATCACAAATACTTTTTTACGTAAGTGGTTTTATTATGTGTGAAATAGTTCATAATCCCACTCTCCTTTCTTCTCGCCTCTCATAGTCTATTGTCTTAGGATGGGAATATACACATGACTTAAGCTACAAAATTGCTTTTGTACAGTAATGAGCTACTTCTGGCCAGAATAAAACACTGGCTAGCCAGGCAAGGCCACATCACCCACTAATGGGGCGGAATGAGGGGCACATTCTATCCAATTTCAACTACTAGTAGGTATTTTCAGTGGTTAAGATGTAATTACTCCAAAAGGTACAGTAAGCCATGCCTGTGGGATATATAATGATGTGTTGGTGGCTCCAAACTGGTGTTTGTCTTGCCCACCAGGGTGGTGCCACTGGCCGTGTGTCAGAATTGATGCTGAGTGCCCAGCACCCCCTCACACACTCACCTGCCTCCTCCCACCAGTGCTCTCTCTCCAGTACCATTCCAAAAGTCTCTAATTTTTGGAGTACATTTTTTTGGGCTGCCTATCTCATGGCCATTAAAGATTGAACTTCCAACAGGTGTTAAAAATTATTTGAACAAATGCTTATACTGAAATTCAGTGAATTTATCCACCCTTCTGCTTAATGAACTTAAATGTATGTTTCTATGCCGAAGTAGTTTAGAATGCACATAATTCCATAATTTGCACAGTGCATCTCTGGAAAAAAGGCCATCTCTGACTCATAAGACAGTATTGCGAAAACAGCAGAACAGGTATTGCTTTGTGCTAACCAGTAATTCCAAGGAAAATATCATGTACTGGAATGCAGTCCAGAAGCATAAAGCCATTTCTTTCGCCCTGAGTGGGAAGTGGCAAATGTGGATTTCAAAGAAATGCTGCCAGCACTGATCCAGAATTGTCAAAATGGATCCTTAAAATACAGTGGTCAGAAGGGGCTGCATGAGGAGTTGGAGATTTCAGTATGATCAGACCTATTTTGGCTTGTACACGTTGAACAAGGGCAGTCACTTTAATTAGCATGTGAGTCAGAGGATGTAGAAAAATCTAGGATTAGTGTCTTGTATTAAAACTTGAAGGCTATTGCAAAAAACTTATTTTTGCCAAAATTCTATTTTGGCAGTAAAATGTAATGAACAGGTAGAGGCAGGATATATCTTTTGCATATTCTGTACAACTTTAGAGTATAATTTATGCTTCATTTTACTGAGGCCTGGAGTATTTGTACCTGCACATGCCTATATTATGTAGGAAAACCAATTCTTTTAGTGCTGAAGAAGCTGCTTGAAAGAAGTGTATTTTAGAGATCTAATCCCCCTTCAAAGTTAATAGGCCTTTTAAAATTAATTAAATGTAACTTAGATTGAAGATGATGGTTATCGCAATTTCCTTCACTGTATTTGCCTGTGAAGGGAGATTTGGTTTCACAAGAACTGGTGATTTGTACGATTGTAATCTACACTTGTTTGTGGGCAGGATTTTTCCTGTGAGAATTGTCCAATTCTTTCTCTGATAGCAATGGGAATGACAACTGGATGTAGGAAACATACCCGGGGTGATGCTGTGCCCCCAGCCTAGGCAGGGGCTGTGGGGCTGTGGTCAGTCTGTAGCAGTTCCTCACTGCCCCCATCTCCTCACAATTTTTCCCTGCTTTAGTGCAAGTCCTCTCCACACAGCACAGCTCCTTTGGGAACTCTCCACCTCCCCTGGCTGCTGTGGGGCTGTCCATGGCTGCAGTGGGGTATCTGCTCCACCGTGGTCTCCCCACAGGCTGCAGGGGAATCCCTGCTCCGGCCCCTGGAGCTCCTTGTCCACCCTGTTGTCCAACCTCAAAGTCTCCCAGTTCCTCACACAGTTCCTCCTGCTGCTCCTCACACCTTCCCTCCTGCTCTTCCCTCACTGCAGGCAGTTTTGCCCTTTCTAACACACATTCCCACTGTCCCTCTTCCTCACAGTGTATTTAAATGTACCTCAGGGAAGATTGAGCACAGGTTGATTGACTATGGGCATTCAACCAAATGATTGATGCTCACTATAAATTGCTTTGCACTTTATTTCCTCTCATAGATTCTTGACAGTAGTTTAGGACTCACTTGCATTTCTCTTGAGTGGTAAAAAAAGCAGAAAAACAAAAAAAAAAAAAAAAAAAGAGAAAAGGAGAAGGAAAAAGAAAAAGTCCTACATGAACAGTCCAGCTGCTGTCACATTTCTTATCTTTACATGTAGTTCCTGAGAATGGGACGTTGAGGGCTGGACCTGTGCAGATGGGATTTTGTGGAGTCATTCTGGGAAAAGCCTCTGGAACTCCACAAAGCCCTGTGTATGACTGACTTTCCCAAATATTGCATGGAAAACTTTTCACTAGAAGGGGAATGCTGGTGGTGATTTGCTAACAAAACCAGTGCTCTGCAAAGATAAAACCATCTCTTCCTGGGGCTCCCTTCCTCCTGCAGCCTCCCAGGGGTGCACAGGGAGGAGACTGTGAGATGGTGTTTCTTATTATCTTATTTTCCCTCTGCTGTTAAATTAGGTTTTGCTTTTATTGATGTGAAAGAAAGGCAGAAGTGACACCTGAAAGGACAGCAGTGAATGTCAGTACTGAAGGCTGGTACAAACTCATCAGAGCTTTTTCTACTGGTCCATTTGTGTGTGCTGAAATACTGACCATTGACCTTTAAAGCAGTTAATGCGTTAAACATTTTGTCATAGCAGTCTGAAAACTTTGTAATTGCAACAGATGATAAAGGATAAAGGGTTTGTTTAATTGTTTTTTTAGTATACTTCTGGTAAATGTAACTCGGAAAAGCCTGGTTAGGAAAGTCAAATGAGCACTGACATACCTGACACAGCAAACTGGCAGAATTCCTATGGCCATTAGCTGAAAGAGTAAAAGGAAACAGCTCCTACATATTTATGAGGAAAAACAAACGCCTGTTTGGCTGGCTATAGTCTTTCACGGCCTATTGCTTTATTTTGTAATTACAGCCTGTCCTTATCTTCTGGTAACTATAGGACAGCCAGCCCTTGATGGTCCCTGCAGCCCTCCTGACTGTCCTAGGAAGGGACTCCTGGAACAGGGGCTACCTGGTGTCACTTTGGCAAAGGAAGGTACCAGCCAATGCCAGCAGCTGGACTGACACATTCCGGAACAAACCTTGTTCAAACCCCAGGCAGGACAAGTCTGATCCCAATTCTCAGTAACTTAAGAGGAGAAGGCTTCAAATGGAGAAAACACATCACTAATAAAAATTTTTAATAAGCTAAGGATGCATGCCTTTGTTTCTGTTTCTTCTGGAGTAGCTGTGTCTGATAAAAAGGTACAGAACCCCAGTCATGTTGATACATTTATCTCAAGAAATGTTTTTTACAGGCTATCAAAGATTATCAAATAAACACACGACCTTGACATTGATTCAGTGATTCAGGAATGCAGTAGCTCTTTTCTTCCACTACATGGAAGGGCTCTCAAGAGAAATGAAAAATTGAACTGTATCTTCAACCTGCTTGGGTTAAGGTATAAAAATAGTAAACCTTGTAAGAGAAGCTTTTGAACACAAGTTTTTAATACTTCAGAATCTGCCAAGGTCAAGTTTGAAGTCTTGATTTTGCTCTGAGGTTTGACTTACCTAAGTAGAAGCAGCGGTTCTGCAGACTTCCAAAGGAAAAGGATGCTGTGGGCCATGATGATCCCTTCCCTTACCATTTCTACAGAGTTTAAAATACATTGATCTTGACAACTGAAGTCTTGGAGACTGAGGTCTGGCACTGGGCTCCTGGGCAGAGGCTGTGCATGAGTTTCTCTCTCTAATACTGGCTCTATTGACTGACTCTCCCTTCTGCATCAAGTACTTACACTGATCATGTGCATCCTGAAGTTATTAAGGGTGGATTGAAAGGAAATTTTTGGTCTTAGATTGCAGATTAGCTAAAATATTTTGCTGTGCTGGCTTTGAGTTTTGTGCTTCTGAATGGTCAGATCTCTGTGCATACACTTAATTTATTGTGCTATGAAAAACATGCCTGATTTACATTCATTTGTGTCTAAATTGAAACAAATAATGTGAAATAAGAGAAAGTGATTAAATACAGACTCTCTAGTTTTCACTGGAAAATACGTACTATCGCTAATTGGGTAGAACTGTGGCATCCCCTGCTGTGAACATATTGTGGTAGACAAGATACAATTTTTATCTGCTCTCATCACTTCTGAAAAGACGCGCGAGGAGCTGTGTATTGAGGACGACTCAAAATCGACGACTGTGATGCCTGTGCAAGCGATTGCACAGAGTGTGAATGAGCTGGGGAGGGGAAAACCTGGGCAGGTGTCACTCAGCAGCAGCTGCACCTGCTGAAGGCTGCAACGCAAGTTCTTTGGCATCTAATTCTTAGCCCAGGAACTATAGAATTCCTGAAAGGTCTAGCAGAAGCTTTGGTATTTCACAGGTTATGTGTTTATGTGGTTTATGTTTGTCCATAATAATAATGGAGGACAAGGCAGACTCTAAACTGTCTTTCAAAACTGTTTTGATTTTGATTGCCTAAAAACCTTATTGGGTATGGAGAACAAGGGTTTTCAGTTCTTGGCCTTGTGAACAGCTTTTACAGAAACAGAAACAAGTAAGTGAGGGTTATTCAGGTTTCTTTCTCCCCTCCTTCTGACTTTGAAATTACCCTTATAGTTCTGTCTGTATTTTCTTTTCTCTCTTCCTCTTTATATGTAGTAGTAAAAATGGAATATTGGTTCAATTTAAGCAACTTAATTGTTAATTGTCTATTACTTGTACTTTTTATTATGAAGATAGCATCAAATTTTCTGAAATGGTAAGAGGTTTATATCCACCATTGTTTTTCTTTCTGAAAAGCTGTTCTGAATTCAACTAGCAATGTTTTTTGTGTTGTATTGCTTCCTATTTGGCTGCATTATGTGCAGAAGGGTCAAAATACATGCCTTTGATTAATGTGGCAATGTAAAGAAGAGCTACAAATGCCATGAGGCAGGGAGTTTGAGTCTGTCCAATTGCTAAGTGTTTCTCTGTGAAAAATGACTCCTTGTTCTTTGGATCACAGAGATTGTACAATTACAATTTTAATCAATCCAACACAAGATTCATCGGTTCTTACTGTGCAAAGCACATAGTCTCAGTCCAATAAATCTGCTTCTGATGTGCAGATCCAGACTCCAGGAGCCTCTAGAGACTGTGTACAAATAGCAGGCATGTCTGCCTGTGGATCTGCATGGTGTCAGGTGTAAGGAAGGTGGGCTGATACTGTTCTGACTTCTAATGTGGCATTTTATGGCTTGCATTTGAATGATTAGAAATGATGTGCTTGACCTGGTGGATGCAGGAGGTTTTACTTATTCCTTTCTCTAGTTTTTTTCTTTCTCAAAGTGAGATTTTGATGCTCTTAGATTCTTTTGTAGCAGTTTAGCTCTGGGTGAATAAGATCTTCATTTTCCAAGGGCTGACAAGGCATTGCAATAACAATTAAATAGGTCATTTATCAGGAAATGTTTTTCACCCACAGGGTGGCTGGGCACTGAACAGGCTCCCCAGGGCAGTGGGCACAGCTCCAAGCCTGGCTGAGCCCAGGAAGTGTTTGGACAATGTTCTCAGGCACACGGGGGGCTTGTTGGGGTGTCCTGTGCAGGGCAAAGAGTTGGGCTCGATGATCCTGATGGGTCTCTTCCAACTCAGCTTGTTCTGTGATTCTAAAATCCTGTCTGACTCGGTCCTTTTGGAAAAAGCACTGAACTGTCAAATCCTGGGAAGTGAAGCAAGTGGTGGATAGGCAAAGATACATCTGGCTGGAAGCAGCAGGAGTGGGGAGAGGGAAGCTTTCCCAGCATTCCCCGTGATACAGAGAAATGGTTCTAAGTTAAACATCCCGAAAAAAGAACTCCCAAAGACAACGAACCATTTTTCCTCAAATGTAATTTTAGGTCTGAGGAATGTGAAGTCAGCAAGGAGGGATACATCCTGGGAAACTTCTCTGGAGAATTTAGACAAGCTTTAAACTTCTGAGACATTCCATACACGATCCACACAAGTTTGTTCACAACTGCTACCTAGATTCTTGAAATATTTTGTCTTTACTGAATATGGTTAGCACCAGTCCTACTGATGGGTTTGCACCACAGCATCTCAGGACTGGGAGACAATAAACATGGTCCAACCTGCAGGAGAAAGTTATCAGGAAGGCAACTCTGTGCTGCTGTACCCAAATTTACTGGCTGGCACAGCACCTGAGGGTAGGCAGTGTCTGTGCTGGGCTGACAGTCTGGAGGCAACAGGACACACCTGCCGGAGCTGAATGTGAAGGAATGGCAAGAGAAGATACACAGACAGTAACCTGCTGCTGAAGGAAAGGGCAGATAAGAACAGAAAACAAAAGTATATGATGGGTGACAAGACAGATAACAGTGCTGAACAGGAAACCCAAGGATCCTGTGGAAGGAAATAGTAGCGGGATGTGAAGCAAGAACAGAAATAGTGCTGCAAAGGAGAGAGCGTGGGCTGGACTGCAGGGCTGGTGGGAGCAGTGCAGGGTATGGACAGGCCATAGGAACAGGGAGGAGAAAGGGACACAAAGAAATAGGTTGTGCCATTCCTAGCATTTCCTTAGGTGCAGCTATGGGGTTTCAAACCACAGAATTCTTCTGATGCAACCTGGGTCCTTTCAGATTCGATGCCCAAATATCTTCTGACTCTCCTTTTAATATTTAATTTTTTACTGACTGAGGAAACAAGAAATAACTTAGAAGTTACTGCAGAAAACATAGACTGAAAAAGGCATCCAGAAAATCCAGAAACTATCATTTATGTGTCTCTTAACATTTTTGTTAATTTAAAACAAGCTAGCAAACAAGAAGCCATAATTTATGATTGACAACATATGAAGTTTTGTTGACATCTTTTTCGATAACTTCAGAGACGTTACAGTAAAAGTGAAAGAAAATTAAGTAATTTGAATATATTTTTGGCACATTATGTTCTGTTCATGTACAGATCATTCTAAGGGTAATACTGCAAATGTAATTTGTGAAGGCTTTGTTTTGTAACAACAGACGACATGACAATGATAAAGAACATAAAAAATTGGTGTTTTTTTAAGTAAATGTTTTTGTGCACACAGGGATCATGTACAGACAATTTGGGATTAAGAATCTCTGTTTTGTCTTTATGGCAATCTACAGAAGTTCAGTCTGGGACATGGTACTGTACTTACATCCAAACATTGCCTTCCACGATTTGTGTAGAGATTTATATCCTCTGCTTAGGAGCAGCAGCTTTCTTTGTTGCTTGTCTATTAGTACAATGTTTCCAAAATACTTTTTGTTGTTCATCGTAAATGCAAAACATTTTCACAGCTCTGCTCTTGCCATGTTTACATTCATGAATTTGTTTTCCTGAAATCTGTGAGTGGTGGTAAACAGCAGATATTGGCTGTGGTGCTTGAGAGAACATAAAGAAGTATTTCGAGCCAGAAGGAACAGACCCAATATTAATCTGAAGTCACATTTCACTTTGCAGTTTGCTTTCCAGCCTACATTCACTGCTCCTGTGCACTGCTGATATTCTCCCTGCTGGCGTAGACTGCTGGACATAGTCCAGGGAAACAAAGCCTCCAAACGAGAAAGCAAGGTTTTAGCATCAGGGTGATTTATTCTGAGGAACCTTTCATATGCTTTATCAAAAAGGAGGTAGGATTAGTTACTAAATAAATTGTTTATGACTCTGCTGCATAATAAATGTCTTTCTCCTCTTACTCGTCCTACTTACGCCTCAGTGTAACCTGGTCATGTTATCACTGAGCAACGCTTCCCAAAGATCTAAGTCTTGTCAAGCAGCCAGGCTCAAGCAGGAGAGAAGCAAACCCTCGCCAGAGGGAAGGAGATGCTGAGAGCCAGGGATTACAGTCTCATAATCGAGTCATACCTCTGAGTGAGGTAACTCAATTTCATTGGGATGTGGAGATAACAGAACCACTCTCTGATGCTATAAGGATTAGGCAGTTTTGGAGATAGGAAATACCATGAGAGCTGAGAAGTCAGGCTTTAGATTATACCCTAGGAGGCCAGTGCAGGAGGGTTCCCAGTGCTCTTAAGCACTTCTGGAGTGCAGTTCTTCCCTGGAGCCTGGTACCCATCCAGTTGCTTTCTTCCAGACAAATGCTACCAGTAATGTAATCTGCATATCTTTTTAGAAGCTTTAGAACACAAATAGCTTTATCAGGCCTGAAAAACCACTTCATGATTTATTTCGTATTCGAAATGCAAAATGGCATGGGAGAGTAGCATTGTTTTCTGACAGATTGTCAAGCCTGAGGCTAGTGTGCATTTCTGGCTGCACTGAATTCAGAATTGGTATTTTTTAGAGGAGGATGGCTGACTGAATTCCTGCTACACTGGTTTCTTTTTAGAAATGTTCTTTTCTCCTGTGTTGTGATTCAGATTGTGTTTTCCTTCATAACAGGGGGTGACAAGTCCTTGGGGTGGCCTTAGCTTAGAATTCCAGGAAAGTCATGTAGATGACACGGCACATAAAAATTCACTGAAGCATTTTCAGCTGTTCTCTACAGTTACTTTTCCACGTGTGCTGCTCTCAAATTTCAAATACCCCTTTCTCCTTGCAAACTGTGAAGAAAGACAAGGCAGAGTAACGTGCTCTGAGCAAATCCAGTGCACAAGCTTCATTCCTGGGAAGCCTAAGGCCATGTATATGATTTGAGCAGAGAGTGCTTTAGGATTGTCAGGGTTCTGAAAAAAGGGGCCCTTTATTTTAGATGCACCAAGTCCCTCCAAATGGTGGGAGGACATTGTAGCTGTCAAAGAGAATTCCATTATGCCAAAGTTGGTGCAGATTTCTGTCAATAACGACAGAACAAAGTTTTCTACCAAAGAATATATGTGTTTTGCTGTTATATCATATTTTGGTGTCTTCATTAAACTTTGGGTTATGTGATTGAAGTAACTTAATTTCTCTCCTTTCCTCATCATGATGGCATAGTTTTTTGTTTTTCAGTGCTTTATTAGAGAATTAGTAATACCATTCATGATAATTCTTTCACTTTACCTTTTCTCTTAATGCGATTAATAATACTCCAAATAATGTACTGGGCTGTGATTCAGTAGGCACTGGGCAGGGAGAGTGCTAAAAATGGGCAAGGCACTAGTTTAGCTGGGTTGTCATACCACTTTCCATAAGGATGCAGATGGTACCATTTGAAAAGACTTTCCTCTGCAGACTTGAGCATCTGAAGGCATGTTGTGGTGCGTAAGCCCACAGCAGGAGTGGCTGGTGGGCCACAGACCCCCAAAACAGAGGCTGTCTGTAGGAAAGGACACCCCTGTAGTTTAAAGTCCCTTTCGGTTGGGGGAAAGAGAGTCTCGCCCACAAGGCTTTGCTTCTTTATGTAAATCTTTCCCTGATTGCTTGGTTCGTTGGTTTCTCCTCCCCTTCTTACCTTCTAAGTGCCCCCTCTGGAATGTTCTCCCTTCTCTGTTTCCCCATTGGCCCCTGTTCCTTAGTCCCTCCTCCTCAGTTTCCCTATTGTTTCTTGGACCTTGGCCCCTCCTATGTACCGCCCCTGAGCCCTCAGATCATTGGCCCCGATGTTCTCTCCGCCCCATCTGGCCCCATATAAAACCCTAGATCCTCCACCGTTTTATGTTCCTCGTTCCTGGATCCATTCAAGCATGGACCTCCAATAAACACCTTGGAACACCACACGAGGAACCCCTCCCACCTCTTTGTCTCTGGGGATACCCTTTTCCACCAGGTAGGAGACCCTGATATGCACGACCTCAGTCCGTGTGCTAGCAGCTACCTGATCGTGCAGATACGCCAGGGATGTCTCTTGCAGGACGTGGTTCGGGTGAGGGCAACCCTAGCCGTGTCCGCAACTGGCACCCGAACGGGGACCTCTGTGAGGAGGCTCCCTGAGAGATGTCTCTGACACGTTGGGCTTGTCAGGAGTTAGTCATTTTGGGCGACCAATTCCCTGAGGGGAGATCTAAGTTTTATTAGATCCTCTCCGAGGGGCGATCGGCAACCCTCCGCCGGGAGGATCGATCAAAACCGGAGGACCACCGTCAAGAGTTTGTGTTCCCAGGAGCTTCAGAATACCAGAAAGGCCGGTAAATTGGTGAGTACCACAGGGACCGGGAAGGCTGGTGAGAGGGTCGTATATGTGAAGCTACCCAGGGAGAATTTTGTTTTCTGTTTTTCATTTTTCTCTTGGCAGTGGGTGAGGTTTTCTGGGGAAGATGGGTGTTGGGTTGTCCCATCCCCGGAAGGAGGTTTATATCCAAGTTGTGGGTGCCCTTGTCATGGGAGATTTTAAGTTTTCTAAGGGTCTTTTAAAACATTTTGTTTGTTTTCTTTTTAAGTTCTTTCCTAACACTTTTGCGACTTTTGTTAATTCTCCTGATTTCTGGGAGAAGGCGGGAGGAAAGCTAATTGTTTTAAAACAGAATGGCGATAAGTCAGTTGGGGAATTTTTTCCTTTGTTGATGAGCATATATAAAGCAGTTAAAGTGACGACTACTAAAGATACGGTTACTAAAGATACGGTTTTATATGCGACTAACAAAGCGACTAGAGATGCGGTTTTGTATGTGACGACTAATGTTATGGGGAATGAGTTGGGGAGTATTGGGAAGTTTGGGTCCCCTTCCTATCCCTCTCCCTGCTTCTTTTCCCTCTGTCCCTTACCCTATCAACCCTGCTCAGGAGGAATCGGGAGATGTAACCTGCCAAAAGGTGCAGAGTTGCTTCCATCTCCCTGGTGCCTCCTGGTTTCCTCTGTCCCATTCTTGGGATGGGACTGATCACCCTATCCTGGGCTCTTCCCTACCCCTCATTCCTGGTCCCTCTTACCCAGTTGCGCCTATGGCGCTCCCTATCCCGAAAGATGGCGTTGGCAACATGGCCAGCCCCGCCGTCTTATCCTACTCCAGCTCAGGTTTTCCCACCCTTACCCTGGCCACTCAAAATGGCGCCAGCCACATGTTGGTGGCAGCTATTTTGCCTTCCCTTCCCTGTGACCCTTCCCCCTTCTCCCCTCCGAATGCGCATGCCATCACGCCCTGCCCCTCCTCCTCAACGTCGTTGAGTGTGTCCGCGTCAGATCCCTCCCCTGTCATCACGAATCCCCTTCCTGGTGCAGACCCCACCTTTCCCTCTCCCATCTCCACCCTTTCCACCGGTGGCTCTGCCCCTGAGAACCACCCCACTTCCGGTTCCCATGCTACCAGGACCAGAAGTGGGTGTGGCAGTGACCGGAAAGATGCCATCTTGGTGTCCGCTACTGCACAACATCAAGCAGCTGTGGTTCACCAGAAACCTCACAACCTAGCCTGGCACTCTCCCTCCTCCTCAGAGGAGAGCAGTGACTTCTCAGGTGCAAATCCTGAGCCTGAGGACCGCTGGGCGCGGTGTGGAAAGGGGCAGCCAGAGACAGTAACTGGGAGGCGGCAAACAGAATCGAACCGCTTGCTGCCCCGGTTACACGAGAGGGAGAGGAACTCTGGGCCACTTGTTAAAGACTCCCAGAGATGCCACTGCTGTGGGAAGTCGAAGCATTTGGGAAAGGATTGCCACCAGCAAACAACAAACGAGGACTTACAACAGCCTGCAGGCTGCATGCCACTGAGCTGCTGCCTCCGGCTGAGCGTGGATCAATTCCCGCCTAAGACCCGAGTCGGCTAGGCTGGGAGCTGTTCTCTCGGGGAACCCAGGGCCTTCCAGTTGCGCCAGTCCCTGTGTGAGGGCTGGTTCTAATAAAAACAGCAGCAAAGTTGGCCCAGGTGAACAGAGCACTCAGTGGGGCCTCTGGCTCCTCTTTGAACAGAGCTCTGTTAGAAGAGAGCCTGTCCCACCTTTCAAGCCGTCTCACTGCTCCCACCGTTGCCGCCGTCGTTGCCGCCGCTCGAACCAGACACAGCCGTCCCTGGTGACTGCCCTGGAGCCTCAGAGGCCACTCAGTATCTGTTTTGGGTCTCCAGGGCATCCAAGCCACAAAACCGCAGGGACACAGACAGAGGCAGAGACGACATGAAACATCGACTCGTCGTCCTGCCGCCTGTTCCATCACCAGCTCTACGAATCGCAAAGTCCCAGTTGTGGCACCTTCCCAAACCCTATCCCCTTGTTTCCCCGTAGTACACCCCAGTTATATACAGCCATTCCCCTGTCCCCTCGTTACTGCTGTCCTCCTCCTGGATCCTACCTCTTGTGTTCCACCCATCAGTTTACTTTCCTTACTCCAGCCTTCTTGCCTTACCCTTCCCGAGGCCACGCTCCTTAATATTTAAGTTTTTCTTATTTTTGGATGCAAAGAAAGAGGGCAAGATGTCCTGGGGGAGCTGAGATGTTTAATTTGCACACAACAGAGCTGTGTTTTTCTAACTCACTTAGGACAATACAAATCCCACACTTGAAATTGGAACCTTATTGTGGATCTTTCCAGCAGTCTCCCTAGGGTGATGATGCCCCCTTGAGCATCGTTTCACTTGACACCTTCTCAATATAGTCTCCAGCAGGTCACGCAGGGAGTCCCGCCAGCCTCAGGCCTTCTCAAATTCAAAGCCATGATCTCTATTTATGATTCCCTCTACACTTTCACTTGCCTAGCTAAGTTCTCTTTATTAGCTGTTTCTTCTTATTTTTTATTTTCATTGGTTTAACCACTATATCATTTTGACTTCCTTTCTCCTCTCAAAACATTAAAACTAGCAGGTTTTGTGTTCTACCTAAGTTCCACAAATTTAGTTTTAATACGTTGTCTTTCCAGATACTTTGAAAAATCCTTGAATTTAAGCCTTTAGCTTTCAATCATTTCAGATGAAGAGATCTTTCCCTTGGTTGTTTGTACTCACAGCTAACAACTGTTTTATTATTATATCAACTTAATTTCAGTGCCTTTAAAAAGCCCCCCTGACTTTGCAATCTCCTGCCAAACCTCTTTTAGTCCCAGTTTGTTAAATTGTACTCCTTCCATTGTAATCCTCCAGGGTCCCCTCTAGTTTTCCCAGTGTTTGTTCCTTTCCTGTCATTTTAACCTTTTGATAAGTAAGTCCTTAAGTTTTATTTTAACCTTTTAATGAGTTTGTTTAAAGTCTCCCTACAGTGCCAACACTCCAATATACTGTACAACCAATTGATATCTACCTCAGAAGCACACCCCAATGAAACCCATCATCTACCTCATAGCAGTCTTCTGGATGCGTGGACACTCCTCACTTTACCATCTACCAAAAAACATCCACGTCAGCATTCAGAAGATCCAAGACAATCCCGAAGATCTGTTGGGGCACTGGGGACTTGGGGGATAGTTTGCTTTCATTTCTCAAAAATCCTTTTTCAAAATCGTATTATGGGTTCTTTTAACTGTTTTTATTGCCTTTAGAATGTTTGGTTGATTCTGGATTGACGCCCTTTTCCACCGGGCAGGAGACCCTGATATGCACGACCTCAGTCCGTGTGCTAGCAGCTAACCTGGTCGTGCAGATACGCCAGGGATGTCTCTAGCTGGATGTGGTTTGGGTGCGGGCAACCCTAGCCGTGTCCCCAAAGGCACACAGGTGTATCTTGGCAGCCAGTCCATTAGTTTTTAGCTACTTTGGTCATGCCTGATTTACAGTGCCAGTCCAGCAAATAACAGAGAGGAGCTGAAGGAGCGTGGGTGAATTTACTATATTGAACACAGTCATCTGTGATGGCTTCTGCTGTCTGAAAAGGCTCTAAGAAGTAGACCAGGCTACAAAAATCTTCAGGAGCCAAAATACTACATGAAACATTTGGGGCATGAATGTATGCTCTCTTGATTTCAGTTATTACCTGAATCAATAATTTTCCTTTCCTTTGTTTTTCTTTTCCCCCATCCTTCTCTTATATAACTGTCCCTTCCTGCTTGATAGCTGACATAATGCCTTTATTCCTCTTACTTGGTTTGCATTAAAAAATGCAGTGCCTGGGACATGACAACACGTGCCTTTGACCTTGCAATGCTGACCTTATCAGTAGAGTGTTTCATAACCTCTCCCACTGAAGATGATAAGGTTGACTAAACTAGATCTGTCTCGAGCCATCGGGCATTCATCCACAATGCTAAAGCAAATTTCAATGAGGTCATTTTTTCACACAGCGAAACTATAATAGTTTTTGTCTCCTACTGTCTGATTTATTCTGCTGGCAAAGACTGCTGGTTACCCTGAAACTGAGGAAGCAGGTTTTTTTTTTTTTCTTTTTTTTTTCTTTAGACAGGAAAGCAATATTCATTTTTAAGAGCACAAGTTTTTATATATAATACTTTACCAGGTATCAGTTGTGTTACTTCACAATTTTCCTTTTGATCTGCCTGCATTTTACGCTCCTGCAGGATTTGCATTGTGAACTGGACCCTGTTGCTATACGTACAATGCAAAGTATTTAAATACTTTCCTATTTTATGAAGATAATTATAAGCTCTATTTCTTGAACAATGAAAGCAAGACAAATGCTTAAGTCTTCACATTTCAATTGTAATAAAGCAGATGTAAAATGAGTTCCAAGGGATTAAATACCCTGGATGTACTTTGGATTGTCCCATTAAACACCTTCTCCCAGAGAGCATTGTAATTACCACATCTATTTGATAGTTTCTCATTAATTACACTGCCAGTAATTCTTAGTATCCTATGTATTTTCTTCTTCTCTTGAAGTTCTCGGAATGAACTGAAAAGTAAAGAATATCAATTTGTGTGTATCCTAGAGGAGTTATTTGGGTCATATACACACTAAGGTTAAAATGGGAGTGTAGCCCCACACTAGTCTGGATGGGTTTGCCCAGGTGACAGTGGGGTAGGGGAATTGTGTGTCTGAAGGGTGTTTCTGCAGCCTCAGACAATGACTTGGCACTGTCTGTGCAGCATAAATCAGCCGTGGCTATTTAGCAATGGACTGGAGGATGAGGAATCAAAGCAGTGACTGGCCTCATGTGGGTGCTGTTCAAATAACTGCGTACAGACTGATGAAGGTGTAGGCACCTAGAGGTGTAATTACTGTCCTTGAAGGTACAATTGCAAATACACAGCTGAGCAAGAGTAATCCATTATTGCATGTCAGATTAAAAAAACTAGAGTTTTTCCTTATCAAATAGTAACTGTATTTCTTAGAATGCGGATACCTACTTAGGCTTGGGACAGTCAGTCTCTTTTCAATATAACCTCTTGCATCTTTTCATTATGGTCATCCACAGTCATGCACACAAACTCATCCCATGTCAAGAGAACTACATTTCACAAGCCTGTGAACCTTGGGTCAGGTATGCCCATAGGGTTAATATAAAATTAAAATATAGTTCCAGTTTATTCATTGAATTGGTGTAATGGAATAAGGTTGGGAAAAGACAGAGTATTAATTTTTTCTTGACCAACAGATACCAATAGAACAGGCAAGATTTCAGACATGCCATCAAAGGTACAAAAGAATGCTACCAAATTTATTTCTTTTACATGATTACTATCCTTTTCTAATTAAGATAGGTTTTTAAACATATTTCAAATGAATGAATTTAACTTTTGTCCTACAATAACCTTCTCACTTCCATGATCCCATCATTGGTTGAAAAAGGAGGGAGATGTATTGGTGTCATGTGATAAAATGATGAATTTCTTGCTTATGGTCAAACCTTTCTGCAGATACCATCTCAATCTACAGAAAAGGAATGATGCCATTAGTTCTGACATCAAGGTAGCTTCCTTGGCTGACTTCTAGTGTAAGTCATCATGGCCTGTGGATTCATCGCTCTTCCTGAGCCTTCTCCTAGTGGAGGAGTCTCAACTGCAACCAGTAGCAAATTATCCTTTCACAGGTCATTCAGGAGGAATGGGTTTCTAAAGCTCCCACAATAAAGGGATAATACATCTTACTAAGCCACAGAATGATGTGGAAAGTGTTGAAATGCCTCACTGACAAGCATGGCATGGAACAAAGCAACCTTCAAAACACTGATGGCAATGACTGTAGTAATAATTGCACAATGGCACAGATCTTCATTAGCTTTCAGTGGGGTAATTCTTTTCCAGGATATTCTATTTCTGCTGTCATGTCTGGATTTCCACAGTTGTGTTGGTATGTGGTGCTGTAGTAGCATCTGTCTTTAGAGCACAAATGTTCCTAGATTTATAATGGCACTGGTTTCGGGCCATGGTAGAATTTTTCTTATGTTGCAGAAATGCATCTCAGTCTTTCATCACTGTGTTGTAACTTTCTCTAGGGTAGTGTTTCTAGCATTGCAATTTTAAACCATAGCTCTTTCTTACTAAAAGATACCTCCAAGCAGGGGTTCCCATTATTTTAAGCACTATGTTATGCCTCCAGAGGAATTCCTGAACCAAACCATAAACTTAACTCTTTTTTTTTCCTTCTTTTTTTCCAAAATAAGAGATATTTCCAGAGTTACCCTGACAGTACTCTTACATAATACAGCTACCAGCACAAGATTCCCAGCTTGCTCTTCAGAGACCTACTAATATCAAAGAACACACACAACTGGTAAGACCAGCAGCAACATATGACAAATGTGTATAAAAATTAATGCATCCATCTGTTTTTCTTCCTCTCAGACATTTAATACCCACAGATATTTCTCCCTCTTGCCTTTCTGAGGGGCTTCATTGCCATGTATTCTTACTGCATTAATTACTTCTGTCCACTTGATGGCTGCATCACAGGGGGAAACCATGCACATAAATAGCCAGTCAAGATAGAGCAGAGTTAGCACATAAACCAGATAAATGAGTAGTGAATATATCTTCAGTCATAGCAAGCAGTGGTTTTGGACTAGCACATCTTGCCATTTTTCCTTGTAATGTTTGGTGTTCCAGCACTTGGGCAGGCCTGACAAATATGACAGCAAAGCAAGATTTGTGAATGGGATAACAAGTAATTACACTGCATAAATTCAGCAGCAATAATGCCTTCTTTGTTTCAATGTATGAAATGCTGTCTGGGATCTAGCTGTATCTAGGAACACAACCACCAAGACAGATGTTAATACAGAACAAACACTGGTAACTGCGGAGTACAAATCTGGCATTGGTGTTGAGATTTACTGTGCTTTTTAATTTTAGTCAACAAATGGCTTTTAACTCAAATGGAATCTGTTTCTGAGTTTTAGCAAAACTCTCTGTAGACTAGATTTTTCAGGGCATGTGAACATGATGTATTTCCAGGCTTAATGACTTCTGAGCCCAGAAAGCCCTGATGTTCTGGATTTATCAGGGTGAACTGAATGCTGCCCTGCTTTTATTCCTACATAACTGCTATTGTCAGATATGCTCGACAGAGTTGGGCATTAAAGTAAGGCTGGATTAAAAAATTCATAGGATTAAAAAAATAATAATCGGATACAATTTCTGTAGTTTTCTGGGGCTGGTCTGTTCAGTTCTTTCAGAGGAGATCTATTAGGACATCTTCGATTGACCAGTACATTAACAAATCTCTTTCAGAATGATTTAGGCCGTGCTTGGAGAAGGCTCTTTCAGCCCTGCCTGCAGACTGTGGTGCTGCAGCCACCTTTGTGGATTTGTTTATAAACCAGGTTATGGTGAATCAGCCACTGCTGACATCCAGAGCACTGAGGCCACAATGCAGAGCTCTGCAAGAACAGGCTACATCACACCTGCTTTTTTGCAATAAATACATATATATACCCACAGAGGTATCTGAGACAGTGTAGGGTGAAGGAGTTGATGAGGTGCAGAACCCTTTCTGCTTTACAGATTGCATTAGGCCTACAGCTATCAGTTCTTTTCCAAAGAAGATTCTTTTTCTAAATAATTTTCTTGGACAAGAAGGGTTAAATTATCAGGATGGTGTACAGGAAATTGGGCATGTGACATCTGCTAAAAAATAACGGGAGCAGTGTGCTTCAGTTGCAGTGGACATTTGCCATCTGGTTCAAGAGAGTTCAGTTTTTGAATCTGAAGTTAAATAAAGTGAAGCTTTTCAGCTGATGTGGGGAAGTTAGAAGCAGGGAGCATGGATTCTCCAAACTGCCTGGAAATTTGCTGTCATCATTATTTTTGCCCTGTAGTTGCTTACTTCAAAAAATTACCATGTTTTCCAGAAGCATGTTAGAGTACAGCTGGTCAGTAAACCCAGAACTACCCTACTTCTGATGAGAAAAAAAAGGATGCAGCAGGACACAAGGTAAGGCACGTGTTGGAGCAACTGCTTTGAAGCATTTTCCATCACAAGCAGGGTGAGGAAGAAAGGGCCCCATAAGACCAAAGATAAGGTACAGCTTCTCTTTATCTAAATCATGCTACAGCTGGCACCACACCAGGGCTGTAAAACGGTGATATCAGCTCCACTGATATTAACTGGAATCCAGTTTATGATGCTGTCTCAAGAGTCACTTCTCCTCCTCTGAAAGGTTCCTGCCCCTTCCATTAGAGCTTGGCCACAAAACCAGGCCATGAGCCCTGTGGCATGGCCAGCAAGGATGGAGGTCAACAGTTTTAGCGTTTCAGTCTCATCTCTATGGAGTTTCACAAGTGAGCTTATCCATGAGTTATTAGGTAACCCCACTGTCAGTAATATTTTACTCAGGGGTGGTTTGAATTTCTTGTGTACAGAGAATATGTGTACGTATGCAATACAAACTGTTGGTATAGAATACACTACAGGTGTGAACTTAAAAAATTGGAGAAAAATCACCTCAAGTGGTTGTTGGTTTTGTTTTTATTCACTACCTGAGCAGATATTTTTCTGTAAGACAAGAAGCCATCTTCTAGAAAAAGAATTCCTGAATTTTAAAAAGTCTCAATGCTCAGAAAAATCTAAACTTTTTCAACTGAGTGTATCTTATGTCTATCTAAACCCAAGCAGCTAAAAAACCTGGAGAGCTACTTCTAGGGAAAAAATTATACTCCTCATAAAATAAAAATTACTCTGCTAAATGTGACCAGTATAAGGAAACACGACACGTATATAGAGGAACAAGGTTAAAAAAGCATAGATATTATCTGATTTAATTTTCAAGGTTTTATTCATTTAGTTCTGGTCTTCAGTTTGAGGGTATTTGTTGCTGGAAATGCATGGATTTTTCTATTTCCCTTACACTTAATCAACTTCCCTTGATTTTTTTGGTCTAATTATCTACTAGATTACACTTTATAGGTATATTGATATTGAGTATTTAAAAAGATGAGTTTATCCACTCTGGTCTGTAAATTTGGATTGGTTTCTCTAGACCATGTACCAGCAGCACCTATTAGTTAGAGGATATTCATGTCTTTGCTAGTTACAGTAGGAACAGGATGAGCAGCCTCTTCCCCACTACACTTTATATCAGATCAAAAGCTTGCCTGCAGCAGCAGCAATTTGGTAATGGTCTTCATGAAACTACCACAGAACTCATTACTCTGGGCAAATTGCTTTGTAGGGTATAATGTACTGGGCTGGAGTCTAAGGGGACATGAACCCCAAACAGTGCTTAATACAGACCATAAAATATTTAGAGCCTGATACATTAGTTTTAAAATGCTTACAAAGGTTACATTTTATTCAAAAAGAGAAAAAAAAATGCTGTTCCCGTTAAGTCAGTGATTTAATAGAGTTTTCAGTACAATGCATTTACTCCATGATAATCAATTACCTCAAGCAAATTAAAATATAAATTAGGTTGTCTTGGAGAAACGGAAGCTCTAAATCAGCTCATTCTGGCTGCACATAAATACAGATTTTGTAGTTATGGTTTCCTAATGTCAAAACCAACACATCATGACAGAAAGATATCTTTAGCCACTGTGATTCTTAATGCATCAACTGTATTGATTGCATTTTTGTCAAAGTTGGGATTATCAAAATATATATATAAGCTTCAAAATGTTCCTGCATTTCTGCATTATATACATCAGGTATGCATGAGTGGTTTGTGCAACAAGCATTGTATTTCTACTCAGCAAAACACTCAGAAAAGCTCGGGACGCTTTTTTTGGCTTTCCTTTTCCTAGTGGCCAAACATATTGAATTGGAAATTTCATTTCTATTCAGAACTAGAGATGGTAACTATATTAAAATTAAATACTACAACTGATAAATGAGCTACTAATACCATTGTACATTGTCCTAATTAATACTGCATCATACTGAGTAATATCAAAATACATAGGAGGAAAAAATAGTGATTGATACTGAAAGCTGTGTGGGTACTGCTGGATTCCCCAACATCTCAGTTGTACTTTTGTACAGTTTCTCTGTAACTCTGTGACAGTTAAGAGGAAACATGCTGGAAATACAAGGGGACATAATTACATATCAGTGTTATGGTTGGTGTGTTACCCCCTTCCCTGACTGGTTTGTCTGTAGGGTCAGAAGCAAACCTGGAGGAGTGGTATTGGGGGTTACAGGGCTTTGCACTACCTCTTAGCTCTAGGTGAGGTTATGAACCCTATACAATTTTGCTGCACTTGTAGTTTTTAGCCATCTTTCATTGCTTTTATCTGTAGAATGCCAGAAATCCATGTGAGGTATGATAAAGGGCTGAGAACAGAGAGGTCATTAAATCCTGATGATTGTCTAAGCAAACTAAAAATAGCTGCTGTGTGGGCAAACCAGCTTGTGGAGGAAAGATCACCTGATACCCTCCAGGGGGAAGTGCAGGTTCAG
Source organism: Edolisoma coerulescens (assembly GCA_013397115.1). NCBI lineage: Eukaryota > Metazoa > Chordata > Aves > Passeriformes > Campephagidae > Edolisoma > Edolisoma coerulescens. Next base: position 301,573 of record VWZW01000978.1, on the reverse strand, counting down.
GTGCAGTTACTGCGTCACCTGCGGTCAGTTCTCCTTCCCAAGTGAAGGACAAAGGTATTTGGAAACTCCAGGGGTTTATTGTACAACACAGTGACCACACATGCCTGGAAAGGTTAACTGAAGTCTTCAGACTGCTGCTGGTTGGAGCTGCTGGAGAAATGTGCTCAAGCTCAGTAATGCCTTGGGGACAGTCTGGTCCTTGCAGCGAAAGCCTGGGGCTGTGCCTCTGCCATTCCGGGGTGCCAGAAGCGTGCACAGAGCTGCAGAACGCCAGAATCCCTACGGACGGCTTTGGGAGCAGCAGCACGTGCCCTGCCTTGGGTCCAGGGACAGCCAAGTTGTTACTGTGTCACAGCAAAGCAGGACACTAAATGTTCTCTCCTGGCCTTACTTTGCTGTCCTTGTCGGCCTCAGACCCTGTTCTGGGCTCTGTGTGCAATTTTAGCCTTACATCCACAGCACAATTTAATTGCTTTTACAATTGATTTTGTAGGATGGTTCCCCTCCCATCTTGTGCTTGGCTACAATAGGAAGAAGGTATGTTTTAAAATACCTTTTTGAAATGTCTGGCCATTTTTAAAATGGACTTTTTTTTTTTTTTAAACTGCTGTGTGGCTTCGTGTTTTTGAAGATGATAAATTATGGCTAGGAGTGAAAAAAATCAATTTGGCAGATTTGTTAATGTAACAAAGATCCCTTGTATTCTACAGGAAGAATTGATTCTTGAAATCAGAGGTAGATATTTTAAGCTTGCACTCCTGAGGCTTGTAAACTTTTGTGTTATTTAATTTTTATGTATGAATGTTTTGTTGGGAGTTTCTTAGATCATAAATAAAATCAAGATCAGGCAGCAGGAGACAAAGATTTTTCTTCTGAAAAATAGTTTCTTTCTGACATCCAACACAGCACAGCTGAGTGAGTCTTAAAAAGAAATTCAAACATTAAAGCCCCACCATGAGCCAGAGCTGCTTTATGAGTAATTCTGTGATAGCTTGATTCCATATCAGATGAACTAGAGATTGTGTCATGTAGTTAGTAAATAATTGTGAGTTTGGTTTTAGGAGTTGTAGTTCTATGGTCTCCATTCTAGTTTTTCTGTGGTATTAACCATTTGATACAGAACCATTTTTGGATCTTTATCCTACTTGACATTAAAACGTTATTTTTAGATTTAAATTAAAGGTCTCAACAACGCTACATCAAGGCCATATTTTTAATACAACAATAATTAGCTTTGACATCAATAGGCACTAAATTATTGTGAGTATTTATTTAGAGTCTGCAAAATTATGACAATCCTCCAATAGCTTTCCACTAAAAAGTTTTCAAAAAATACTGTTTCCCAGTACAAAAAAAATTTTTCCTAGTAAATTCTGGGAACTTGAAAGCTGTAAACAGAGCTTTCCAGAGGAAACAAGGCTAAGTTGGTTCCCAAATCCAGAGAAGTTCCTCTTGAGGCTTCCTGAGCAGTGAACAAAGGAGATGTACTTCTGGACTTCAGTCCCGAATTTGGTTCGTTTTCTGAGTGTGGGTCTTAGCAGATCAGAATCTGAGAGATGAGACTTGGGAATGAAGGCAATAGTAACAAATACATACAAGGCATTGAGATACATTTCCATATTATAGGCTGAGTTAGTTATAAGATCTTCTTAAGTAAAAGCATCTTATATATGTATATTAAATGCAGTATTTAAATACCACCTGGAGGCTCATGGCACCACAGGACGAAACATCCATACCATCGGTGGGAATTTGGGAGTGACAATTATTGATGTGAGACCAAGCTTGTGCCCTGTCTGTGCCCAAATATATTGTACAAGAGCTGCTTGGCTCTGGTCACGGCCTCTGAAAGCGCTGGCGAAGCTGTGAGGGTGCTGCCACACCCTGCTGTGCCCCCAGCCTGGGGAAGGGCTCCAGCCACAGGGCTGGGAAGCAGCAGCTGGAGCCAATTCCCCAATCACCAGATTGGGACTGGCAGCACCTGTGGGACCAGCGGGTTTAAGGGGAAGGGGCTGTGCTGGGTGAGCAGATTGTGCTGGGACGTGTTCAGGAGAAACTGTAAGCGATTTTAGAGTTGTTGTTTGATGTCTTGCTGAAGCAGAGCACTGTTCTGAGGGATGTGTTTGCGGTGGGGTGGTTCTCCTCTGTCCTAAAGAGGAGCTGAGGCTGAGCCTGCTGGGGCTGTTGATTTGCCTGCTCCTGGCGGGGCCTCACTGGGTCCCGTCTGGTGTCACTTCGTGGCACACGCCTGCTGAATCTCCCCAAACGGAGTGTGAACAGTCCCAGGAGCCGAGCTCTCACTGCTGGTCTGGTGCCGCGTACCCACGTGAGAAAGTAAGTGGTGATTTCTGTTCTAAAAATCTCCGCTGTCCACTTGAGACAAAAACTGAAAGGTCAACTTCATATGGGCAGAAATATTTCTGTTGCAAAAGATGTTTTTATGCCTTGTGTGCTGGTGAGCTACAAGGTGAGCAGTGCTGTGGGAAAGCAGTGCAGGCAGAGACAGGCAAAAAGTGTTTTTAGTTTCCTTGTTGCTGAAAGAACGATGGAGAGAGAAGCATTTGTCGCGGGGGCAGGGCATGGCTGTTCTGAGGAGAGATGCTATGGGATCCAACCTCCTGTTTGCAGCTTTAAAACTTCATCTGCTGCTATTTTCCTCGACTTAATTAGGCAGCACCAGGAACAGGAGGTGTGTACCCAGTGTGGCGGGGCACTCTGGGAGCTGAAACCTGAGTGCTAAGCAAGGTGTGCGGCTGCATGGGGGGAGCAACAGAAAACTGGGCTGTGGAGGATGAAGCTGTGTTATTTACCGAACACTGCATGGTGGCACTGGTCAGTGTTGCCTCCTGTCATGGTAAAAACTGCATGGGCTCATGTTGAATGAAGTCAGGTGGTGGTGGTCTTAATCAGCAAATGTTAGCGCGTGATTAAGTTAGCGCAAGTGAGCAGTGGCATTTATGACTGTGCTTAGCACTGATTTGCATCTCTGAAAGCCAAATTCAATAGATACCTTTTCTCTAAGCTGAGCAATAGTGCTCTTGGCCATGCTAACAAATTCCTGTCCCTGCCTGTAAGCTTAGGCTGTGGTGAATGCATCTGCTAATGGTGTATCTTTGGCCTTGCTGCCTCGGGTTTCAGGTGTAACTGATCCCTCCTCTCTCCTTCTAATATAATTTGGGGCTACACTTTCCCTCCTGTCTGGAGGAGCAGCTGGACTCAATTCCCCAATCACCAATTAGCAGCAAGACCTTGGCAGATGTGTGTGGTTAGTTCCTTTTTGGTTGGTTTTTTTTTTTTTTATCTCTGGCCCTTCTGACGATGCTTAGTGAGTGCTGCTGGTCTGGAGTGGGGAAAATGGAAATCCGGGTAATCTGGATAGAGATGAATGATTTAAGACGAGATTTATCCTTCAATTCTGTGTTAATGTAGTAACGTCCTGCAAATATTTTATATTCTGATTCTAAAAGATACTTTATGAATAGGAAAAAAAAAATCTATTAGATGTTGATCTTCCATGGCTTTACTCTTCACTATATAGAAATGAATGTTGTAGTGATTGATTCTTCCAGAGCAGTTCAGTGGTGTAGAAGTGTGTTCCTTCCTGTGCCCACACAAACAGCTGTACCAGTGGAAAATGTTTATCCTCAAGGGGCTGCAGCCTGGAGCTTTGTTAGTATCTCTCAGAGGGATTATTCTGAAGCAGAAACCCTCAGCTTCCGGTAACAGAAAAGAGTGCACTTGGTTTTGATGGGACAGGTAAATAAACAAGCGTGTCCTCACTGCAGGGTTGACTGGAATGCTTTCCCAAGCTGGGCTCTTAACTCTGTATTTTTTTCCTTTAATACTGATATTTTTAGTTCTTTGCTGACTAAAGCAGGAGTTAACAGAGCTTTTCAACTGTGAACACGAGAGCTCTGCAGAGGCTTTTTCCCAAGTGTGCTTTTCTCATTTGAGCAAGTGTCCGGAGGAATTACTTTTACAGAGGGAAATGTTAACAACAAAAGGTACACAGTTGTGAAGCCCCAGGCTTTTAAGATGTGCACTTCTGATTCCTTGAAAACGAGCCATATGCTGAGAACATGAGCACTTCATATGGATTTTTGCTGTTGGACACTTGCTATACATCATTTGGAAATGCATGCATGTATTTTTAAAAGGTTTCTTTTCTGTGGTGTGGGCTTGTTTGTTTGTTTTTTAAGAGTTTGTTCAGATGTTATTTTTCTCCTTCAAAAGTTTATTCTGCGTGACTTGCAGGAATCAATTGCAAGCATATGAAGCAAATTGTTGTTTTTACGGCTGTTTGGAGCTCTGCAAAAGAATTTCTAAGTATGGATTTTGTTTATTGCCTGTACAATGATATACTGCCTTCTCAGCTGCACTGGTCTTTTGCTTGACATCTTTCAAACACATCTTTCATTTGCATCATGAGTGTGAGAATATATATTTATGGACAAGGAAACTGATTGACTTTTAATGCAATTACTAAACCCAGTGGTGCCCTTTCTTACTATTTTAGTCATTTCACTGTCTTTTTTAATCCAGTCACTTAGTGCTCCAGTGATTTTTTTTTTTTTTACAGTATCTTTAAAAAAAAAAAATTAAAGCATGGATTATGCTTTATGGACTACACTTGGGGACTCCTAGTTGTGTGCTTCATTTGACAGGAGATTTAACATTGCAGCTGATACCTGTGGTATCCAGTGGGAAGGATCCAAAGGTACTGTGTGTTGTGCCAGCAGTTGGGAATGGGGATGCTTTGTGGGAGCTCTTTAACAGGATGAAAGCTGATAGCTGTCTGACACCACCACTGTCCTGGATGGAATTAAAAACATTTATAGAATAACGAAGTGTCTGGTTTTTGCAGATGAAAAGCCTGACAAGATTTTCTTGCAGCAAATCCAGTAGTTTGTTCTGAGCTGTGATCTCTGTGGTCCTTTGGAGCGACTCAGGCAGTTTAGTAAGGAGAATCACAAGCATCTTGCTCTGGTATCTGGCACCTGAATATAACCTCCCTAACTAGAAAAGGAGCTGAAAAGAGGCATTCTCACGCACCTCATTTTACAAGCACATGGCACTTGTTACAAACATTAAGGGGCAATTGTAAAACAAAAGGGAATTTATTAACAAAAATTAAAAAAAAGACCATTAGAGACAAAATATGGTGGTTTGCTGAGCTACAAGGCAAAAGAAGCAGCCCTGGGTACTCAATCGAGGCTGGAAGTGGCCAGAGGCACACCCACAAGGGCCGTGCAGCCCCTTTTATAGCCCCTCGATGTCAGTCAGGATGCCTGGATACATTTCTCCAATTGTGGGCCTGCGGTTCTCAGCCCACCCCTGGGTCTGCCCGTCTGGAGCATGCGCAGCTGCAGGGCTGGGAGGGACCTCATTTTGACAGGCACCTTGATTGACATCCTTCAAGGAACTTTCTGGAACACTCCCCTTTGGCCCTCGTTGGCCATCTTGCCCCTATTTTCTAGTATTAACAATTATAACATTTATCAACCAATTTACAACAACCGAACTTTAACTATTTTAACTGGAATATTTATAATAAACAAGGGAGTTACAGAAAAGGGAATATTACATTAACAACAATCAGACCACTATAACTGGATCAATTATCCTGTCAATCTAATTAACTTTACAGATTAATTAACAAGACTTTCTAACATTTACATATGAAAGCCAATTTACTAACTATTTATGACAGCACTTCTCTGCCATAGTCTGAGCAGAACTGCAACTTCTGTGCATTTTGTGTGATCTTGCTATTACTGCAGGGCCAGCTTATCTACTGTTTTTCCAGTTAAATTTCATACCTGCCTGGGCTCTTGTTCTGCTAATATGAAGGTAGAAACAAAATCAATCTTCATGAGATGGGAAGGAGGAAAATGGGAAAATGTGCCACATGATGACAGCATTAAACTAAATGGCAGCCCTGATTTTAAACGTAGCAGAACGTCTTTCAGTCTGGCTTTGTCTTACTCCTTACCTTAACAGGACTAATAAAACTCTGAAAGGCAGGACAGCTGCCCTAAGGAAAGTCAGTATTTCTGAGTTTCAGTCAAGACTTCTGTGGGTCTTGACTCTAAACTATAAAACTGTAACTAATGACCCTTAGCAGATCCTCGTGATGCTGCTGGTTTCTGCAGTGTGCACTGTTTCCTTTTTGAACAAATTGCCAAATGTCTTTGTTCTCTAAAGAAATATATATATGACTCAATAGAAGATATTAGTGACTTAGGCAAGTATCTTCTTCTATATATTACTCCCACCTAAACAACTGTAAGAAGCAAACAGTAGAATAAATTGCCTGTCTGGTTCTATAAATCAAAAATACAATCTTAGTCCAGTGCAACGCAAGGTAAATACAATAATGGCAAAATCTATAGCTGTAGAGATGATAAAGTATCAAAGGGATCTGCCCTCTGCTGTGGCCTGAGCATAGGATACGTTATTTAAATGTACAGTAGACACTGAAAGTGATCAATACTTCACAAGCCTTGACTTCTAAAAAATGGTGAATTGATTTGATCTTAACAGTAGATAGTTGTGGGTGCAGTAATAGGGATTGCTAAAATACATGCCATGCCATGGTCCTTATTCTGTTGTTGCAGTCTTTGCATAGTTGTTTAAACCTGGGGAACGGAACATGGTGATGTTTGAATTGGTAATAAATACAAAATTTTGGAGAATCTGGCTAACATTTGGCATTTCCATGAGATTATGGGCATTAAGCTTCCCTATAATGGTAATGCCATTAATTCCACTTTTGCCAGTGAAAACAGGGACCCCTATTGTTCAAGCCTTTGGAATTCACAGACCACGCTGGGACTGCGTGATTTGGGCAGAACTTGCCCTTGCTGAACAATCAGGAATGCCTTTTGGTGAAGCTTTTTCTTTTCCCTGCTCTTCACTTTGTCTACTCAGGTGGTTTTATTAGCATTAAACTGTTGTCTCTGTGTTACTCATCTGCTGTAATATTTCCTCTGCTGTGTAGGCTTCAGGAAAACTGTCTTGAAGCATCTTGGTATTTTAGGTGACTGATTTTCAGAGCATCTGATCTCAGCTTCCTGAGATGCTAGAAATGCTGAAGACTTTTCTTAAAACAAAGAAATATACTTTGTAATTGCTGAACTGCTTCAGCAATTTTGCATTGTGACAATCTAATTAGTAAATGTTCTCAAGGACTTAGTGAATAGTGAGATGCAGTTAAAAGTCCACTCATGGTCAATAGAGTTCTGATATCTAGGACCACAAGCTTTCATTTTATTTGCCTTCCAATTTTTAGGATGCTTTTTACTTCATTATAAAGTGACAATTGATGCTAATGATCTCTTTACATGACAAAAGGGTAATAACATTGTGTCTGTGGTTATGGCTGTTATATGTTTTTCCTGTATCCAATTTTACTGCTGATTAGTAGTTTGTTTTTACTACAATTGTTTAAATGGTCTTACACCAAAATGATTATGTGGCTCTAAATAGAAACTAGCGGAGCACAAGAAATGGAGTAAAATACTTGGAAAACATGAAATTGGCACTTGTGGATTTTCCAGTGAGCTGTAATTGAAAGCTACTTTTCTCTACCTGTTACTTTTTGGGGTATATCCACGTTCTTGACTGCTAATGCTCTGCTAAGCTTCCTCATGTCACAAGCTCCATTTTAGTCTCTTCTTGTGACAAAATGAGGATTTGGGGTTGGATGCTGAGAAGCCTGGGCAGTACTCAATCTCCAGACGGTTAAAGCAAGTTCTGTTATCTGTAGCCGCTGCTATCAGAAGTAGTAGGGGAGGGGGACAAAGCCAAATAAAAACCCAAACAAAACCCCAACAGGATAAGTTTGGGTTTCTGCAATCAAACCCTTAATGTTGGGTGAATCATATGGAAGACTGGTCACAGCAGGCTGGACTTTGTAGCTGTGCTGTGCTTGAGTTTTCAAAAGACTGGAAACTCAGTGGGTGTTATGCTTAAGGATCCTATAATGAGAGATAAATGAAGTGAGCAGATTAACTTGAAAAGTATTGGTGATCTTGTACAAAATGATATGCTAATATGAAAAAGATGCTAATTCACAGATGTGGCGAAACTTCTGCTGAAGATGAAATAAGGCTAAAGATGTACGGAAATCAAAAAGGATGTTGGATGGATGGCAGGGACCAAAACATCAGGCCCAAGTATTGCAGGGCTGGAAAAGGACCTTTAGGCCCCTCTGACACAGCACTCTTGTCTCTGAAGCAGGATCAAATAGCACCCCCTGTGCTAGTCCTGTACTCCCTGTTAACCTTCTATGTTGTCTTTTTAAACTTTTCATTTCTTATTCCGAGTATTTTTGCCACAATTCAGGACTGCTGCTCTTGTCCTCATTCAACATGGACACAAAGGGAAAGTGTTCTCTGCAGCAGATTTTTATTGCCTCAATTTTCACTTCTTTATGCTAAATTGTCCATTTTATTGCAGTGGCAGATTGTTTGTGGTGAAGTCTTGGGCCTTTTGGTCACATGTTGTTCTCCAAAGCACATCTCCAGTTTAAAATCACTGTGAGTTCTATCCAGGCTCCCACTGTATTTTCTGACCCTTCCAGCTTTGGTAGCTTGTAAACTGAATAATGAAAATCCTTAGTTCATCAGCCAAGCCATTATGGTACTTGATAGGACTGACTCTAAGGATTCATTGCTGCTGACTCCCCTTCAGAGCAGCCTTTCTCTTTGGCAGGAAATTGCAGTATCTTCACTACAGGCTGGTCGTGTACACAGACTGTTGTACTCTGCATTTCTTGGAAGCTGTTCTGATGCCATAATTCTAATAATTTTTGTGCTTCTTTTTTGTCAAGATGTAGATAAAGAATTATTGCTATTTTATTTTTATAAAGTGTGTTACCTGTCTGCAGAAGAGATTAGATTAACTTGATGTGTCTTTGGGATAAATCCTGCTTGCTGTTCTTGGCCTTCATTGTTGTCTTTAACGCAGTGAAACCCAGTTGTTATTTGCTCAGCTATTTCTCTCTGACCATCCAGCTCTTCCTCTTCCATAGACATGCTACACTGTCCATTCTTTAAGTTTAACCTTTTGCAGTGTAGCCATCTCTCCTGAGTTCTCACAAATACACTGTTGATGTCTCTAAGGATTTCACCAGCTAGTTCTTTAAATATCCTAAGAGGAAATTCATCTTACCATGTGGATTTGTGTGTTTGAGAAAACAAACCAACCTATCTTCCTTCCTAATGGTTTCATTTACCTCTCTTGCACAAAAAACAAGTTAGTAATCAGTGTACACAGAAGTAGAAAAGTATGATTCCAAGTATAAGCAATAGGTACAACTATATGTAGAGTGAATTTTTCTTCACACAAGATTAAACTTTTGTGGAGGTTGCTGTTGGTACAAACAATGTACAAAATCAGGTGAAAATAATAATGTACAAAGGCAGCAAAAAAGTCTGAATTCTTTTATTCCAGGAACTTTCTTTATTCAGATCCTTGAAAAACATGAGATAAGGCCAGTCAGGTGATTGTATGCATAATGCAGTGTTAGTGCTTATTTCTAAACATTAACCTTTTTCCACCTATGTCTTGCTGGAGACCAAGATAAGTATGAAATAACCTGGCATAAATTTAAGGTGCATGGTGACACCAGCTGGTGGTGAAATATATATATATATACACATATATATATAAAAAAGTGTGAGTTCAGGTCCTTCCACTGACTTGGGTGGAGAAGGTCCTGGAATGGTGTTCATACCACATCACTGCAGCTGTGAGATGGAGGAGTTTGACTCCTTTCCAGAAACTGCTGTGTGGTGAACTTCATTAGTGCACTAGTGCCACAGACATGGCTGGGAGTTTGAGATCTACAGACTCACAAGCCTGACAGAAAAGGAGAATCTTCAGTATCATTATTTAAAGCTCTGTGCACATTGAAACTGTTGGATTGCACCTTTCTTCCAGCACAAAGGAACAACAGTGTCTTCAATAAAATAACAGTGTAGGGATTGCACACTCTTGGGGCTTCAGTATTGTGGACCGAGTAATCTCTTGAGGTTGCTGAATAAACTTGGGGTTAGTGGCTTATGAGGAATATTAAAAAGGATTGAACTGACATATTTCCTCATGTAAAGACATTCTCAGTTGCTGTTTGTGGGAAGTAGTGAATGCTGGCCCATAGTTGTTTTGGAGTGGAGTTAATTTAGGAAGCAGTGAAACTGGAGCTGCCATTGTTTGATCTGGAATAACATTCACCTGGGTACAGAGCAAAGAGTGTAAAGCAGGGACAAGACTTGTAGAAGAGCAAGGTATTTAAAACTAAAGGAAACAACACCCCAACTGTGTCTTCATAAAATACCAAGGCTCTCTTAGAAATGTGTTGTTTTTAATGACTTATTATCACTTAATCTGTATTATTCTCATGAATTTATTAGAGCTTTGGCTTTACTTGTTTATCTTATTTAAGAAAGAAAACATGGCTTTGAAATGTCTTGGTGACTGTCAAGACTTTTCATCTCTGTGTGTTAATGGAATAATTCAGAAACATGCACTATCAAGCAGTGTATTAGCACCTAAAAAGCAGTCCCTGATGTGCCCTATATGCTTCTGTTTTCCATACTGCAGGCTTGAAATACACTAAGCAATTTAATTCTCCCAAGCTGCATTGTTTTGATAGGCTTTCAGTATCTGATATGTCCCTGCCTTAATGGCTGTGGGGATTGTCTCTGCTGAAGGGAGCAGCTGAGCTGCCTGTTAAGCAGTTTTCTTGGAAAACAGTTTTCTTGTGAAAGGGACAGCCTTGCTTGGGTGTATAACACGTGGGAAGGGCATGATCTTTCAATGTAATTGCCTCAAAGGCTCAGTATACAAAAATTAAATGTTTAATGAAAATGCTTTTTTCTCCCTTCAGCAAGTAGTTGTGTTTAACCTTTTATCCTGCTTCCCCCCCTCCTCTTTTTTCCTTTTGCATTACTGAAAGTGTGGGAGATTTGGAATATACAGCCCAGAAAGTCAGATTATTTTTCTGTTTATAACAGAGAATGCTTAAATCAAATTGGCTGCAGTAGTAGGCACTTCTGAGGTGCAAACACAACTGAGGTGGTGTGGGAGTCCAGCATGCAAACATTGAAATAGTCTGCTTTGAGTTTTGATAACTTTAAAAAAAGTTACATTAATTCTTGTAGTATTGTGACAGTTGGCTTCTGGTTTGCTTTCTAAGGACAAACTGTTCTAAATTATGTTTGCTCCCAGAAATGGTTGGCATGACCCTGGTCCATTCTGTTTCATCACTGTCTCAGTTTTTGAGACATCAGCTGTGACCCTGAAATGGCTCAGCTGACACCACCAAGATGGGAAGTTGTTTCCTGCTAATCATCAGGTGCCAGAGTGGTTTGTGCTTTTTTAAATAGGTTTCAAGGCCAACAAAAAAAATAATAAAAAACTCCAAACAGCCAAAACCTAAGAACCACACCCCCTAAAAAAAACCCCGAGCAGCCCTCTGTGAAACGAACCTCCTTTTTTGTGCCTCCACCTGAGCTAAAGCACCCTGCAGTTGCTGTCTGAAGAATGGAAAATGACTGGGGTTATGGTGGTTGTCATGTTGTTATGACAAAGCTCTTTTAACTCCAGCCTCTAGCCTCTGAAAATTGTTCAAACCTGTAGGCTTTGCTGTAGTCAATGGAGCTCTCCTGAAGTATGACTTCAGTGTGGATAAAATTCTTTGCTACTTATCTGCAGATTATTTGGTTTTCCGTGCTTGGAGCTGTTCTTCCACCTCTCTTGCTGAGTATCCAGGAGGAAGTTTGTAACTGCCAGGGAATTCTTGTCAATCCCCTTCACCCGCTGTCCACTTTGGAGGTGTTTTGCATGTCAACACTGCTCACCAGAGCTCTGCTCAGTGTGTGAGGGCTGTAAAAAACATTTCCCAATGACTCGAAGTGCAGCACACCAGAAAGGTCAAAGCAGTGCACTTTGCTATCTCTCAAAGAATGCACGGGGCTTTAAAATTCTGACATGTCATTCTCATAAAACAAGGATTTTCAAAGCAGCATTCTTACAAACCTGTGGAATGGTATTTTTCCATAAACACCCCTCATTCTCCCAGGTGGTTGGCTGCTCTAGGACAATGTTGTGTTCCTCAGCTTGAAATGAAACCCTGAATATGAAATGCAAGTGCAGCAGTGGCTTTACTGAATATCACTAGCATTCTTGGAAATAGCTGATGGCAAGACAAGATAAATTGAGTCATTTATAGCATGAGATTACAGTGTGCTTAATACAATGAAATGCAAAAGCACTATCAAGAAAAAATACTTGATATGCAAATTATACAAGATAAAGTAGCCATTCATGTAAATCTGTTAAAATTACTGAGGTTATAATATAATCTAGGGAGTGTATAAGGTGCTGGTAGCTGCTGTTGTTATTCTGTCCAGTTCAGGGTTAGACTGAACCAGCCATGGCCATAAACTGGTTGTGACCATTTGTTCTGAAGCAGGTAGAAATTTACCCAGTCCTGGTACCAAGTTATACCAGAAGCTTGCACCTACAGTGATCCATAGGCTGTCTGCTGCTTCCCTGATAAACTGATTGATTGTGGTGGCTTGCATTTTCTGTAATCATTTGCAATGATATGGAAATATCTGCCTCATTATTAAAAAAAAAAAAGTATCTAGAGATGGTGGCAATCCCAAAGGAACTTGTACAATGAATTAATTTTTGTAGTGGATTAAAGTGCATGGATTCTAATTAATTCTGGCATTACCTTTTTCATAAAAAGAACCATCACATAATAAATTCATAATTAAGAAGGATTGTGTGTGGTGAGAATGACCTTTGTACCTTTATTCCTTTTTATTTTAATGCAACTGTCTTCAAAAAAGGATTTGGGCCTTGAGTAATCTTAGTAAGAAAATAAGTGGAATGGAAAATGTCATGAATATTTACAAGTACGTTGCCTTTTTGTTGCCATAGTTTGTTTATGGTTTGCTTATAAGCCCTCTTATAGGAGAGTATAAACGTGCTTTCTAGTGCTAATATTTTATTCATTAAAGATGCTGTTCAGACCTCAACTGAACAGTTGGGTGTTGTCATCTCCCCATTAAATTCATTATTCAACAAATTTTTCCCTAGAGAAAACAAACTTTTGTGGCTTTTCTTCAATCTTTTCACCCTCTTCAATCCTCTCCAGGCTTATAGCATCCTCTACACCATTCAGTCACTCCAGGGAGCCTGATGAAGAAAAATAACTTAAATGAGGTGTTATCTGCTCCTTTTGAATGACTCTGTGCCCGTGGCTGAGCTCTGGAGTGGCACCGTCCTTGTGACTGGCAGTGGGGTGAGAGAACAGGCAGAGGAGAGGGGGTTTGAGCTCCTCTGTGCCATGTGTTGGCTCAGGGCTGGAATGCTCTGCAAGTGCCAGGGCAGAAAGGGCCAGAAAAGCTCAAGTGGTCACATGTGGCAAGTACTGATATCTGGGAAAATTTGTCCTATGAAATATGCTACCAAGCAACTGCTCGCAGTCCAGTTTTCAGCTTCCAGCAGACCCAGAGAATGTTCATCTCCTGGGTGCTTGGTTTGCTGAAGAGTTCAGTGGGAGGTGGAAATCTGGCTTTGAGCCAGCAGGAAACCAGGGAAAAAAATTTTTTTTCTGCTCCTGGGAGTGATTTTTGTCCCTTTATATTCTCTCCGCGTTGTCCTGAAGTTTGGTTTTATTAAGATATTATTTTAACTTGGTGCTGGAACTTGTCTACAAATGACTGTTGAAATGCAGATCTGTTTTCCTGATGAATAAATTGGATGACAGCTGCTAGGGAAGAGTGAATGGATGCTTTATGGGGAGAATAAAACCAGCACTAAATAAATGCCAGTAGGAACAGGAAAAAATATACACAGGTACATTTGTTTTGTGTCCAAAGACAAAATCTATACATTATAAAACAACATTCATAAAAGTAAGTGAAAACCCCCTTTTTCACTCACTTTTTACAGCCTGTGTTCTAAAACATTCCAGATTTCTAAAAATTCAGGAGACTTATTTTTTAGCGTTCATCACATTTTTGCCATAGCATTGCCAATGATCTATACTTTTGGGTTTTTTAGACCATCACAGTTATTTATTCACATTTCTTGTATCCCTCAAGATGCTGTTATTCCTTGAAGTTAAGCTTTGGACAGAAAGGGCTGTCAGACTTGTTTTGATGCTCATGGAGGTGATTGTCATTGATCCCACTGAGGGAGCTGGTGCTCAGGGCTCGGGGTACACACAGGATCTGGTTCTTCAGCTGGACTGGCTGAGCTTAGCCAGATCCCAGTGAAAGCTTGGATGAGTGAAGATATCCCTCCCCAGCTTCCAGATGCTGAAATAGTGCAAAGCTTCTTCTGGCTGTAAAAATACCTTGTGTTGCAGTGATATGGTTCTTCTGCACCAGAGCAAATGCTGAGAGGGAAAACAGAGGGTTTAAAATGACCTTATCACTCTGTCTTCATAATGGTCTTGTTTTCTTTCCCAGTTTGATTTTTGACTCTTCAGTATTTTGTTGAATATTACTGTTATTTAGTGTTTACCCAAACCCCTGCTGCACTGACCAAGGTGAAGGGGAGAAGGAGGGTTGTTGACTCTGGCCTGAGGAAGAGAGATCCCTCAGTGAGGAGATTGTTTTGGTAGTTTGCAGAGCTTCTTTCTTAGTCTTGCTCCTTGATTTGATCCTCCTCCACTTCTTGCAGTTTCTGGAGCTGTTGCTGCTCCTTCCTTCTCCGCTGCCCGCAGTGTCCCTGTGTCCCTCGGGGTGTCCCTGTTGTGCTGCCCGTGGGACAGGCAGGTGGGGCTGGGGGAGGCACTGCCCCTCCCAGTGCCCCGTGAGGGTTTGGGGGACACCCCCAGTGACACCTGGGGTCCGCTGCTGTAGAGATTCAAAGCTGCCTGTGGTTGAATTGGGCAGGTGGGAAAGAGGAACTTCCCTACTATCCTTGGTTTTAATTAACCGTGTTCTGCAAGGGCTACAAACTGCAGTGTTTTAATGTGTTGCCCATTTGTTACAATTTGTTTTCAGAGCCAGAAGGCAGAAATTCTCTGGGAAGAGCCACAGTCAGGCTCTCTGAGCTTCGTGTTTCTGCGCACTCATGTTTAGTGTTGGTAGAACTTGCACTAGAGAACATGCAATATGAAATGAAATAAAGTAAAATCTACATAGTTTATTTGATTTTTTTTTTTGTGTGATTAGCATATGTAAGATTTTGTTGAATAGGCATTATGTTGGGTTATATATCATTAATACCTGGACTATTCACTCATACAATCAACCAATATTAAATCGAGTTTTTTCTTTGCTTTCCTGCCTCTCCCTTCAGCCTGTTCAGCCAATTGTAACACAAAAAGTGAGGGTTCTTAGAAACTCAGTGGCACAAAGCAGGAGCCCAGTATCTCCTTTGGCCCTGTGTTGATGGTTTTGCCAGCCTGTTCTGGGAGGGAGCAGAGGGTATGAGGGAAGGTGAGTGCCTTTTCTCTCTAGTAAATTTATTCTGATTTCTTTTTAATTGAATAATTTCTGAGGATTAATTAGTGATTGTCTTGCTCCCACTTTGTGTTTATGCTAAAACATCTGATTTAGAGGCACTTGGCTGTTATTTCTCTAATCTAGAGTAGGGTACAAGACGGCAGTATGTAATTAAAAAGCCCTCTAAATAGACATCTTTCTGTGTTTGCTATTTTGCAGTTGGGATGAAAATCAACATAGCCTGGCAGTGTGGCTGCATTGGTGTGTGGTCAGCATTTCCAGTAATTTTAGCCCTTGTATAAGGAGTTTAAATGTGATTAAGTTTATCTAATTTCCCCTACAAAGTGTTTTAAGCCTGACATGTGTTTTTTCTTTCCAGAGTTTAAAAGATGTATTAAGACATTACTAAAAGTAGAACAACAGAAATACAATGAAGGGTTTTCTGGTGAGTCACCCTTGATTTAACCTCTTTATGCTTGACTTGTTCGGTTTGTGCAGCAGCTCTTGTAAGCGGCAGCAGCAGAACAGTGCAAGGTGTTGTCTGATTCTGATCATTTATCTACTCAAAACCCAATTCTTTTGAACTTTGTGTTCTTGACTCTCCACCAGCTGATCCTGTATAGTTGTAGCACAGCTCTCTCTCTGTATCTTCATAACAGAGACATTCTTTGCTTCTTGTTCTGCTTTACTCTAGTGCATTCTACACATGGTATCAAGTGGATTGGAGGATGGGTGGGGAAGGGGAATTACCAAATAACATCTCAGCTTCTGGCATCTGGATGCAGGAGCAAGGCTGAGATTAGCACCCCCTGGGGAAAGGATCAAGGATGCAGGTGCAGAGGCTGTACTGGTGTGGGTAATCAGGAACTCAAGAAATCTGGAGGAGCTGTAATGTGTGACCGACTTTGTGGAGGTATCAGAGACACCAGGACAGAGACAATGGGGAATTTTCTGCTAAGCATCTCTTGTACTGTGCCTGGATAGCAAAACATCCCACCTGATTTTTGCATCTTTTAATTGCATAGGAAAAATAAGCAGCATGAAGAAAGCCACTTCTCTTTAGTCTTGGTTGCTAAGTCTGTCACTGGAGGAGGGCAATCATGTCACTAGAAGGCTGTCCTGAGGTAGGACTGCCTGATGTCAATCCAGCAGTAAGAAGAGCTGTTATATAGGAAAACCTTGTTGTGGAAATAGGCTTGCCCTCATTACCCAAATTAAAACATGGCTTTGAGTCCTCCTTGAAGGAGAAAGTTGCAAAAGTCTTGTGGGTGATGCCTTCTTCTGTGTTCCTGGGGTTGCTGGTACAGTGATAACACACCTGGGATCTGGAAGTTTTTAGATTAACACTGTTCTCAAGTATTTGACATAAATGTGAATTAAATATTGCAACAAAGCAGTTTTCTCTTGCTTTGGCCAATCCACATGAGGGCTACATTTCTTCAGAATTTCTGTTTAGAGTTAATGTTGCCAACACTATTATTTGGCTTAACAACCCATAGACGGATTATGAAGTTATCTTTTTCTCCAAATTCCTTTCTAATTATGGTCAGTAGGTATTATGTTTTTGGGTGGTTTTTTTTGCATATAGCCAAACTTTTTGGTTAAAATGCTTCTCAAGTGATTGGTGTGAGCTGCCTGCAATGAGTTAATACACATAAATTGTGCAATTAATGATACTGTTAGCTTTGCAGTGCTGGTTTGTTGTGGAGCCCACAGAGCATCACTAGATGGTGCTGCAGAGTAGGTTTGACTGGGGCTTTGATATTTAAATTCATGGAGCCCAATCAGGTGTTTAAAACCAGGAACCACAACCAGTGCCTGTGCTTGTAGGGTTTTCAAAAGCTCTTAATTTGACTTTGCTCATTTCTTCTATTGAAGACAACAGCAGGCCTTCCATTGAATGCAGAGACCGCCAAATTAAGTGGTGCCAAGAATTCTTGACAGTACTGTAGTTTTGAACGTGATTTAACACCAGAATTGTGGACAGGCATTTATTGAAACTTCTTATTCAGGGCCCAAACCTTCATTAGATATTTCTGACAGAACTTTATATCCTATTGTTAAAGAAAGTGATGTGGTTTTAAAAAGCATGGCTATGAAAGTCTAGAGCACTGATGTGTCATTGCTTTGTGACAAGAGCTGTGGTGTCAAGTCTTGTCCATTCCACAGTGCCCTGATGTCACCTCCCTGCAGTCCCACTGAGGGCAGCTGCCCCGAAACAGGTGAAGGCAGAGGTTGCTCTGGCACAGATCAGGATTTTACCCATCTCTTGGTGAAAGTCCTGATATGTCATTGCCCAGCATTGACTCTGATCACAGTTCATTTCAAAAACTTTTTACCTGCCCAGATGGTTTGAATATTTATTAAACAACAATAAAAAAGTTCAACTACTGGTAATTCTGGCCTGCTGCCTTCAGCTATCCTTCAAATATTCTTTCCAGGTCATTTTATGTATCTTTAAGCTACATATTGCGCATAATTTTTTTCTCTGCATTAGCCATAAATGACAACTTCTAATAGTGTAAAATAGGTCTTTAAGCTTTACAGTCTATATCCTGAACAAATACAGCAGATCCAAAACCTGCTGAAAGGTTTGTGTGTGTTTTTTACCTAAGTTGTAGCATTTGGTGTTTTAATTAGGGGTAGGTGTTGAAAGTTCTGGTTGAGAATTTGAGCTTTCGTTTTGTAAGCCGAATTCAGAATAATGACACTGGAAAATAAGAAAAGCAGTTATTAAATACATATTGATGTAGGGTTCTTTTTCCCTGCAAAATGGTGTTAAAACTTTTTATTGTATTGGATTTAATTTTATAGTTTTAGGTTTTGTTTACCTTTTGTGACATTGTGAAAACTCATGTCCCACTCAATCTCCCCAGTAAATCTGAGATAAGGCAACCTACAACTGAAGGATTTATTTTGTTCTGTAAGGACAATATCTAAAGTATTTTTAACAAATACAGCCCTTTAACTCTCAGCAATAGTCACTATTTTAACACTCTGATAAGAGCATTTATATTCAATATACGAGAGAATACTGGGATGTGCTTAGAAGTAATTATTCCCTGCCTCAATCTCCTGGGAATGCCCCTGAGGGCAGGCTTAGAGAAGATCTGGGAACCAGCTACCTTCATCAATGACACAGTTTATTAGATTCACTCCCCCTTAATAACAGTATTCATCTTGCATCTAAGATGCTGTGGCAGAGTTATCTGATAGGTAGTGGTAGTAGATTAATATCAGAGCCTTACTAATTGCTGCATTTTATTTTAAAGCTGGTTTCACAAAGGATGTGCTTCACACCTGACCATTCACTGGAATCCTCTCCAGGCAGGCAGGAAGTGCTTTGTGTCTGGGCTCGTGGATGATTTTATTTTTTCTAGGCTGTGTCTTCTATCATGTCAGTTCTTTTCCGAGACTCACAACAAGGCAGGAAAGAAATGGTTAAAGCGGGAGTTGCAGGATTTGGTGCATGAGTTGCAGCACCAAGAGGTGACACCGGAGCGGCGCTGCCCTGGTCACTGTCACTAGGTGGTACTGCAGAATCGGGAAACACCAGAGTGCCACTCCTGCCCAGGTGCAGGAGGGGTGGAGAGAAGTTAGAGCAGCAATGAATGTACTGCCTTGAGCAGCAGCAGCTCTCACACGGCCCTTCGGAAATGTCTTCTGTGCTGCTCGGTTCCTTTCCTTTCTCAGCATGTGTGCCGCAATGGCTTGATATGGTTTGGAGATAAATCATAGCCGTTGACATGGTTGGTGAGCTTTTCCCGCTGGTTCAGGTGGTTGCCCAGCCCTGCCAGGAGGGCTCTGCCCCTTGCTGTGCCCTGCTGGTGCCCAGGAAAAGGCAGGGGCAGCTCCGGGGGGCTGCTGCCCGCGGTCACTGGGGGCCGCTGGGCCAGTGGAGGCTCCTGCAAGCCTGGTGGTGAATTTGAGCCATATGCTTTTACTTCATAGGTAATTGGGAAAGGTAATTGAGAAATCTTTTAATTATCTACAGTGCAATATTTTGGCCAAAGTCCAGTTGTTTGTTTGTTTTTTTAAAAAGTAGAATTTTTGCTTTTACCTGTTTCAGCTGCAACTGTCACTGTAATCCAAAGGCTTTAACAGCTTCCTTACTGGTGCTGTGGCTCTTTATGATGAGGACTTTTAGGGATTTTTCTGCAATAACTCCTGAATCCTTTGCTTGGTCACTATATGGCAGCTGCATTTAATTTTGCAGAGATTCTCTCATTGGGCTTTATTGTTTCAGGACCTCTGGTGATCACACAACAGAAAACTTCCCTTTTCCTCTCCCTCCTCTCTAGAATTTTGCAAATCTGCTTTGAGGTTTTAGAGTATGGCTGTTGGAAGAAATGGGGGAGAGAGAGTAGAAACAAAACAAGAGCTTTCTAGCACATGTCAAGACAAAACTATACACATTCCATGCCCTTTAACAGTCAGATGTGAGAGAATAATTTAAAATTGATCACTTAGTCAACAAAAGGAGCCACCTTTTTGATATGTAGAAGTGGGGGAGTTGTATTTATTCAATTTTCATCGGGAGAAACTTAACAGATATTTCTTGATAGACTGCACTGTTTTATAAATCTGACCATAGCATTTGAAAACATGGGAAAGTCTTGCATTTTCTCTTATGATGTGACTTGTTGAATGTAATTCTGCATAGAACAAAACAGAATTTGAGCATGGAGAAGTCTATACTCTTTCTTTTCTGCAATTTGTCTGGCTTTGTATAGTCCTGGCCAGTGCCTCACTTTACTAGAAAATAAATAGTATAGCTTTCAAAGTAGAGTATTTTGTAGACATGAAAATGGTCAGTGAGTGTAGTGTGGAGGACTTTGTAGGAGGTATCTCTAGTAGGTATATGCAGGTATCAGTGCATGTGTTGTCTTCCAGAGATTCATTTTTTTAAAAAAAGAAAAAACCCCATAATATTTATTTACTGAACTAAGTCAGAAAAATTACACTTTTCATATTGCTTATATTTAAATGTTTGGACACTTGTTTTGGGATTTTGCTGTATAGTGCCATGTGTTTGAGCCTTCCTTTTGTTTCTCATGACATCTGCCATCAAGAAGTGTTTCCTTTAGCGATTTTACACTAAGCAGTGATGATGTTCTCTTGTTCTCTGCAGTATTCTGTTTTCACTCTATTTGTTTGTGTGACACAAAGCTTTTCAGGTAGTGTAGTTATGAAATCAAACTAACCTCAAACCCAAGATTTTAGCTCTATTTCACGTGTAACCTTTTCATTAAGTATTATCCCTAAGTATTATAAGTTATGTTGTAAAGAATACTTCACTGGAAGCCTTACTCAGTGTGTAAAGATCTCGTGCCTGTCACTGGAGCACTACTTTTTGATTAAAAATGCTGAGGTCTCAAGATGCACAAGTAGGAGAATTCAGAATTGTGATCACATAGAGGTGTTGGTCTGATTGGGTGATTGGAGAAAAAATTTAGAATTTTTAATAGCAGAGATTTCTCAAGCTAACAAAAAAAATGAAGTTTTAGTTCTATCAGTAGTATTGAATTAGAAATTAATTTCTTTCCCTGAATTAGGTCTTCAGCAGAGAAGTAAATATGTGGCTCCAGAACCAGTAACCCAGACCATGAGTTCAGAAGTATTTTTATCACTTAGTAATTGAAGCCACAGGGCATCTCCTTAAGAAATGGGTATTTTAACACCTTGATGAACACAGGCATACACTGAAGTAATTTCATAGTGTATTTAAAGAAAATTATATTGATTTTAAAACCAAAAAAACCCCAACCAAACCCCTTCTTTTTCCAAGTCCCTTGTGTGAATGGTTTTGTGCCTTTTCAGCCACTAGGCTTAAACACAGAATATTTTAACATCCACCAATGCAGATATCTTCGTTTGTACTCTAATTTATTGCTCTTAGGTTTGTCTCACTAAGAATTTTGTCTTTTAACTTTCATTTGAAGGCAGATCATTTTATTATATGAACTTTGCTCTGGATACTTTTCTGTTTAACTGGCAACTTTTCTCACTGATTTGTGCCTTAACTTCCCCAGCCCTGGTAAGAGTTAGCCAGTTTTCCTCTTAGGTCTATTAAAAGACCATTATTGCAGCGTTTCCTCTCGAGATCTTTTTACCCTTATCACATTTGCTATAAATTCATGAACTCCCATTTCACTTCAGGATATTTATGCTATATGGGCCATTTTCTTTTATAATCAAAATGTAAAGGTAAGTTCCAATGTTAAGTGCCTGTTACAGACTTTTACTGTAGATGAATGATCTCTGCATTTTTTGCAATTACTGCCCTAGAAGAAATGACATCATGATAAAGACATTGCTTAGTAAGACAGAAAGTGGCAGTAAAAGCAAAAAGCTTGAAGGGGAGTTTTGCTTTTTTGATCCTTCAATTACTTTCTAAGCATAAAGTTAAATTTAATACACATTTTAATAAATAACAGCACACTGAATGGCAGGGCAAGTTCTATAGACAGCAGAGATTCTCTTTCATTTGAAATCTGCCCTTTTTACTCCAAAGAATTGTATTCTTCTAATATCCCAAAGTGAATTGGGATACAAGACCTTCAAAAAAACTGAACCCCCAAACACAGAAATGGAAGAACCCAGGCCATGCTGCCCTGTCTTGGTGTCCTGTTAGGTGTCAGATGGCTTTATACAGCCACAGGGGGCATTTTATACGTGAGCCATAGAACGAAGTGATTTACCAGCAGCATCACAAACCTTGCAGGAGGTATTTTGAGATTGAAATCTTTAACCTCCAGGAAGAATTTTTCAAACACACTTACAGAAGGCAGCCAAAAATGTTTGAACCATCTGATCATTGGACAGGAGCCAGACTGTGTTATCTGACCCCAGCTTTGCTGGGAAGGATGGTACAGTGGCTGTGTCCCTGGAGCTCACATTGTTACCTTGGTCTTGGGCTAAGACCTGTGTTGGACAAGGCTGGAAAGCAAATGTGACAAAAGACTAAATTACTGTTTTGTTGTCATATTTTTTTATTTGCAGACCATAAAGCAGGAATCCTTTGGCTATTGCTGAAAAAGGACAGTTGCTTTGAACTAATTAGAAAAAAAATCTTCAAATTATTGTGTCCAATATGCAAAATTCAGTGCAGTAACAATTCAGTTCTGTGAAATTGAAAGGATTGCTAGAAAACCATGAATTTTAAGATGCAGCAAATGCCTTTGTTGCTGAAGCAGGAAACATTGTCTTTGGATTTAGAAATGGGTGATATGCTCTCAAGTGCAGAAAGTTTGGTTTGTGATACTGTGGTATTATACTTGCTGGGAAGAAAGAAAAGCCAATAAAGGAAAGAATAATAGTACATTGATCAACCCTTTATCACAGCAGGGTAACTAAATCTGCTGTCACCAAATCTATCACACAGCCACTTGATTAAACTCATGTAATTTGCTGGGATGGATGCAGGAGTTTAGCTGTCATCAGCAGCTGTGGACAGAGGCAGATAAGGGACATTGAAACTATAAGAGCTTCCAGCTGAAAATTTCACTTTGCTTTTCAAAGGAGGAGGGTGTTCCACTGTTGTTCTCTGTATTAATGGCACAAATTGTTGTCTCCTTGTGTTTTGTAAGTCACTAATGCAACACAGCAGAGACATTACCGGCTTCAGTCGGCCCTATTCAGTTATTGAATCAGCTGGGAGAAAGGGGTGGTGCTTTTCATTTAAAAATAAAGGAGATGGTGGAGAGTTGAAGGTGGGGAAGAACTCCTGGAGGGTGCTGGGGCTGTGCAATGAAGCCTGAAGTGAGGAGGGTGATGCTCCCTTTCAGCAGCAGAGGAGGCTTTCATGCAGTGAAGCCCACACCGAGTGAGCAGTTCTTTATTTTCCTGCTCAGTGCTGAAGAATGAAAGTGTGCATTGAAGGGGGAGCCTTAGGATGTGACAGCGAGTCCCTCCTACCTTAGAAAAATGTGACTCTTCTCATAAGTGGGCAAACAGTTGCATAGAATGTGAGGAAGTGAGTCATTGCTGGAGCTGGAAGGCAAACAGACACGGCTGGCCTGAGCTCACCCCTGGAAGCTGAGCTGGTGCCGTCACCCACCAAAGGCTCCTCCGGCTCTCCCTGGCTGGAGAGAGCTGACCTTGCTGCAGCTTTCCAGGTCAACTTTCGTGCAACACATCTGATTCCTCGTTTATGAGCTCTGCTATGATTATAAATCCCTACTGATGTTTATTTATGAGAGTCCAAGTTCCTTTACTTGTTAACAAATCACTGAATATCAGAGGATCAAGCATTAAACTAAATGTTGATTCTGCTGTACATGTTTTTGGGAAAATGTGAGGCAGATTTTTACTTCAATGTTTCACTATTCTTCCATTGAAGTACCATTTCTAATTGGTCAGTGTTGCCTGGTTTTTGAACACCTTGTCACACACTAAGCTGAACTCTCAGACCCCAAACTAAGTTGTTCATAAGC
This sequence comes from Edolisoma coerulescens, assembly GCA_013397115.1. Lineage (NCBI taxonomy): Eukaryota > Metazoa > Chordata > Aves > Passeriformes > Campephagidae > Edolisoma > Edolisoma coerulescens. The sequence goes on along the minus strand of VWZW01000978.1, from coordinate 277,662 downwards.
TTCAGTTTGCCCACTAGGAAAAAGCAGTGTATAAACATGGCCATTAATGTACTGTAATAAGCATATAAACACTGAGTCAAGGTGCTTTGATTCTGCACAGAATTTAAGGAGAAAATGCAAATGTCTTGGTATAGGATTGTGCATCACTTCAAAAGATAATGCAAGTGAGTTAAGCAGGATTTGGTTAAAAATTTGTGCAGCTGAATTTTTATAGGATAATACAACGGGGCATATTTGTGAGTGATTTATAGGGTGGGAGTCACTCTAGCAATTGCTGGAACTCAGCTCAGCCTTAGTGAAAGACTTTGTCATTAGATTGTTGGGAAGAAATATGTCCGAAGCATTGTGCCTGGTATGAGGAAAGAGAAGAAAAGTTCAGAGGTTATGAAAAGATCAGGATTCAAATTGCATCTTTGTGCCTATGAGAACTATAAGCTAAAGCATTTAACTCTTCTCTGTTCTCCCTCATTGATACTTTGGTGGGCTCTTCCACTTTGTTAATAAGGAGGTATTTCTGCAGTACCTCTCATCTGTGGTTTTGCTCAACATTCCCCCATGTTAAGCTTCAGTTGTAGTTGGTTTTGTGTTTTCTAATCACATCGCCCTCCTGAGATTATTGCATGGGATAGAAAAAGGCCAAAGTGCTGAAGGATGTATCTGAACTCAGGGATTATTTTGGGTAATAGAAATTACTGGCTGTTAGGTTCTTGAAATATTTTCTAAGGAACTCAGAAAATATATGGTAAATAGATCCACATTTTTGCACTCTTTAAATGAGATAATCAATCTGAGGCAGTCGGGTCAGCTCACACCATCTTACTTTACTGACAGACAATGCCAAGTTACTGAATAAAATCCCATCTCCCATGTGTTCCTTCAAGTAGGATAAAGATCATAGAAAATGACCTCAAGATATGATTTTATGCAATAGCTAGGTAAGTTTAAGCAATGGAATACTTCTGATGTTTCTTTAGTTCTCTTTGTGTGTCAAAGAAGTTCATAGTAGCTCAAGGGTACTTTTCTAATTGGTTTTCATGAAGTTAAAATATGATAAGGTTCTGCAGCTTTGCTATAGAAAATAGATATTTCATTTCTTTCATTTATTAAATCTTGCTGTTACATACATACAGTATTGGCAACGTTCTCCACAGTTAGGAAACATTGTGGTATTGAAACAGATTTTTTAAATTAATCTTTTTTGTTAATTTGCTCAGTATTATCTCATATTTTTTGAGAGTAAACACAAAGTATCTGTGACTTTGAGTAATAAACTTATGATTCTCCCCAGCCTAAAAAGAGCTTTGAAATTAAATGTGAACAGGTGATAAAAGCTGGGTGTTAGTAACCTTGCTTTTTTTGCTGGAACTTTAGCAAAATGTTTTCCAGTGCTTTTCCAAGGTTTTGTTGTCACTCTGAGTGGTTTATGGCATTGCAGGGCATAACTGGACATCAGTTTTTACTCTGGGGCATCCAGTTCTGGTCCCCTGTGGAACAATGAGGGTGCACTGCTCAGACCAGGCACTGCAACCGAGTGCTTTGCAGCTCCTTGACTCGGTGCTGTTCTGTCACAATTCTCTGTTTATGGATGTCTTGGTGAGCCCCAGAGGACAGGATGCCAGGTACAGCACCTCTTATTGCTGCTTTCTGTCTGGAAAATCAATTGTGATTTTCTTTTTTTTTAATCTATATAGAAGGACAAAATGGGCCATGCAATCACTCCTGCAGGCTTTGGTGTTCTTTCAGCTATTTTTGGGTCTGTGCCCTTCTCCTCTGCCAGGAGGAGAGGAAATGTCTGTCCAAAACTTTCAGCCATGAGCTGGTAGAAATGAAGAGATTCCTAGGAGCAAATAAGGCAGTGACTTTCAAGGAAGGAGGAACCTCTAAAAAATCTGGGAAGGACAGAAGTGACAGAATATTTTTTTGTAGGTCAGGGGAAGGTAGGAATAAGAGTAATCTTCACAGATGCAATGTTTTGGGTGCTTATCCCTCAGCACTTCGAGTGCTTAGAACACCGTAAGTTTCCCGATTTTAGCACAATAGAGCTATGGCTCCATTTGGAGAACCAAATGGTACTTAAGGGAAACATATTTTGTAGGCAGTTTCTAGAATTACAATTAATTAGTGGGAAAGACATAGCTGTGGTATGTGGACCATTCGTTGCCATATTAGTGAAACACTACCAGCTCCGACACATACTCTACAAAACCCTGGTGTAATTAGGACTTAATGATTTTTCTCATTTGAATTATTTGTTTCTAACTTTCTTGATCTCCCTATGTAGTCCAGCCATTTATTATAGGCAAGGTCTAAGGCAGAACTGAGGTGGTGGCTTTGCTGCATGAATGTGTAGCTGCCTATGCACAAGAAGATGAATATGTTGTGAATGCAGTTAGTTTCCTTTGTGTGTCAGCAGTTTTATCATCAAATCACTTGCCAAACTAGAGACAACAAGAAGCTCAAGTGAAATTCTGAGCCAAAGAGTAAAAGGTGTAAGAAGAGGTAGGAAAGGTGCTTATCTCAAGAATCATCAGGTTTTGATTCAAGAACTACCAAATTTCTCATTGTTGTGATTGTGGTTTGTGGCATTTAGGTTTACAGTTTTCTTCTGCAGCATTGTCTTGATGGGCTTTTGCAGAATTTGAGTACTTAGTGTGGCTGTATAAAATGAGCTAAACTGCCTGGGAAACAAACAGCTTCAAGAAGATATTCTGAACAGCAGTCACTTTTTGCCTGAGAGTTTATGGATTTTTTAANTGAAGAGCTCACAGTCTGTTCCCGAGCCTGCGCTAGTATTCCCAGAACACTTAAAAGAGATCCTTGGTCCCGCTGCTGGGCAGCAGCGTGTCCTGGCAGCAGCTCGGCGTTGCTGTCCGGGGGCCTGCGGGGGCCTGCGGGGGCCTGCGGGGGCCTGCGGGGGCTGTGGGGG
>VWZW01000978.1:205730-273657 GCA_013397115.1 Edolisoma coerulescens | reverse complement strand
GGCCTGCGGGGGCCTGCGGGGGCCGCGGCGGCTGCGGGGGCTGTGGGGGCTGTGGGGGCTGGCCCGGCCTGCCCGGGCCCGGCTGCCCGCAGCTCCGCTCCCCGCGCCCGGGGACGCCTCTGCCCCCGCTCTGCCTCGGGCCACAGCGGGAGGAGGGCACGGCTTGACCTCAGCGCCTGCTACCAGCAGGAATCAGTTTCTCTGGACCTTACAGTCACTCAGCTTGAGGGTTTAAGCTTTCCATTCTAACTAATCCATGATGTCAAAACAAAAAGGGTCTTTTCTCCTTTGTGCAATACTATATGTCTGTTTGAAGTCGTAGGGAATTAACATCTTTTGGGGCTATGAACCAAGGTATTTACATGCCACAAGAACAACAGGAGAGGACAGCAGGAATTGCTTTTTACCTCCTCTGTACAAAACATTTTGCTCTCCTTCCTGTCACTTAGAAGAACATAGTGACCATGTCAGAGCAATGATTTATGTTTTGTCATCATATCACGATTGATTTGTGTTTTGTTGTTTGTGGAAAAGAAAAATACTGCCTTGGCTTGGGCTAGACGTTCACGTCTTGTACTGAGTTTTCACCTATGACAGATGTTTCAGATGGTGCCAGACTTTAGTTCCCCTGCTTTGCTTCTAATTGCTAATGGTCTCCTACAGAAACAGTTAACAAAAATTTAAAACTCCAGAAGCAATGCAATGCTAATAGGTGGAACAGTCTGTTACTTGCTTAATTAGTTATGTTAAACAACTTGAGCTTTGGTGTTAACAATTTCACTTAATCGTAGTAAATAATGAGGATTATAATTGAAATTGTGACCTCTTGTCCCTTGCAGAGTTACTAAGTTGTGCCAAGTTTGCTTCACACCTGCTAAATCAGGGTTGATCAATGACAGGCAGTGGCTGGACATAATAATGTATTTGCACCTCTGAGAAACTCCAGAGGAAGGAAAGCCAGTTCAAATATGCTTTGAGCATCTGGGAAGGAATTTGAATGTTCTCTGCTGTGGAAAAGTAGGGAAGTGCTGGTATGTGTTGCTCATGCAAATACAGAGTGGCCAGTAAAGCTAATTCTGAGCCCAAAATGCTTACAACATGCAATCAGGAGCTCTTCCTGAGCCAAGAGGAGTGGGGGGCATGTGGAACTTAGATATGTTGCCACTCTTTTCTGAAACTTGATCAAAAAGCAAAACTGAAAAAGTTGTAAAGACTGTGGAAATCCTTGGAAGAAGTCAGAATCTTCATTATGCAGTAGTACAAATGCATGTCCGTAGCACATCTGGTACACCAAACTGATGGGTTTAAAAAGATACTTTCCAGTGGGCAAGCTCTTCCAGGGCTGTACAGTGCTGGCTTCACATTTTACACCTTTTCTGCTGTCTGAGATCAAGGAGTGCATTTCTTCTGGACAGGTCTAGTGGTACATTTGTTCATCCACAGCATAAAAATATTGAGCCAAAATATGAGAACACTGGCTTACAGGACTCCAGAATGTACTTAAAAGTAATTTGCATGAGAAGACTTTGTTTGGATATGTATGTTCTGATCTGATAAGTAAGGAGCAAACTTTGCCCTTAGTTTCCCTTCCTTCTTCCCTCTTTTTTCCTCACAGCTGTAGTGCACTCTACCTCTCATGCAGCCTATTTTTGCAATTGCCCACCTTCCCTGTGACATGTTGCTTTGGTTTCTGTCTATATAAAAGCCAATCTGTGTGCCCATCTGTGGAGGACGAAAAGGGAAGAAAAACCAACCCAAACTTAGTTTCCTAAGGTAGCTGCTCATTGCCAGTTTCCCAAGAATTGCGCTGTGGGATGGAGCAGGATAATGCAGGTTCCCTTGCCTCAGACCCCTGTGCCAAAGGACTATTTCCAGCCCTGTGGGGAATGCAGAAAGGGAGTGTGGAAAAATGTCCCTGCTCAGGAATATTGGGCTGCTTGGAGCAGAGACCTCCACGTGAAGAACCCGAGCTGGGAGCCAAGCCCTGCCGTGGGAGGATTGGCACTGCTCCCGTGGAGAGTTTCAGCTCTTCTGCAGCCATTGCTATAGTAACAAGCTGTAGGAATCTTCTTCCTATAATTAATTTGGGAAAACTATCTTCCTGTGATAAAAGCAGGACCACCAAGCACACAGCTAAATAGGTTTGTAGATTGTTTCCTGTGCACTGAAACCACTGAGATTGCTGCAGTAGACAGCAGAGGGTGAAGAGCTGTGCTACTGGGAGCCTCAAGCAATAGGAGCAGCTGCAGTCACAATCACTTGGTTTAGTTCAGAGCCCCAAGTTTCCCACGTTCCCCAATTATTAATAAAATGTAAAGCATTAAAAAAAGCCCCTAGCAAAACACCACTACCACAAAAAAAACCTGAAACAAAAAAAAACCCCAACAACTCCCCCCAAACAATAACAACAACAAAAAAGAACAACCCCCCCCAAAAAACTCCTAAAACAAAAAAAACCCAAACCAACCAACTAAAATCCCTATTGACCTTGGATGTCTTTGACAGAATCCGTCTAATATTTCCTGGATCTGGGGCACTTATTTTTGGGAAGCAATGGATAAAGCCAAGGAAGAATTGATAATTCTTGCTACAAAAAAGACTTTGAGAAAGATGTTATGAAACGTTTCATGGCAGTTGCAGACTGGGGGCATGCTGGAGCTGCTTTCGTTTACTGAAGTGCCTCAGGCAGAAATTTGTTTGCCTGCAGAAACTGAACATTAGAGAAAGGAGCTATAAGCTATCCACTAGCGATGTATGAAGCACTAGGAATGAATATGTCAAACCTGACTTGTAATGAATCTACTGTGGAGCCTACAATATCTCTTTAGATATGCTTGGTCTTGTCTGAGATAGGAATAAACTTTTTGATGAGTATAATGAATGCCTGTGAATAAGGGAATGCCTCAAGTTGCACAGGAAATGCAGCGACAAGAAATAAATAGCTTTTGCAGTCTGGTGAGATTTAACAGCTTAAGATGCAATCAGCAGTGGTGTGTCACTGGAGCTGGTATCTGAACACATTAAAGCAGGATCCTAGGAGCAGTTCCAGAACAGTGACAGAAGCCAGTGGAATTGATTATCCATTTTTAAACCTAAGCATAGGAGCCCCAATTTTATCCCGGGACCCCACTGTGGTAGGTTCTATTTAAATGCAAAACCTAAAGAGATTTTCTTCTGAAAAGATCCTTGTGTTCGTGTTGTGAATGAGACAGATCCAGTTTGTGCTGCAGTATGAACACATCTGTGATTTATTTGACATTTACACTGATTGCAAACAGGTTGAGCCCCACTTTTATATGCAGCTGAAAAACACAGAATGAGTGCTAATGGTGTCTAAAAGGTGTGGTGAGAATGCAAGAAAAGCAAACAAGATGGATAAACAGCAGAAAGAAACAGTGCAGGCAGTTGGGAAGGTGGTCATGTTGGTGTGTTTCTAAGAAAGGTTTGAACTGGGCTTTGCACCCTTGACTCATGTGAGCAGTTTGTGCAGACCAGCTGGTGAAAGCTGCTGTAAAACTGTTATTTCTTGTTGTTCACAAATTGCTGTGACCTTCATATTGCACCTAATGAAGGTTGTTGATATCAACGTGTTCAAAATCAGGCATAAAACTTGGACCAGTTCATGAACTTGGACCAGTTCTTGTCAGGAGAAGCTGGAAGTGAATTATTAGAAAATTGCTTAAAAGGAAAGCAAGAAGTCTAAACCCCCTATTACTATTGCTATAAAATCCTGTCATTTCCCCCGGAGGAGATACCAGGTTATAGAACCACAGTATTATAACATCCATAAATGTTTAGAATAAATCAAATATTCTCCTTTTGGTTTGTTTCAGATTGCTTTATAATTAACTAATGTGCTTTCCTGTAACCAGTTTTATATTGTCCTAATGGCTTTGGCTACAAAATGAGATCACCAACTAAATGACTGCCTAACCACAAGGACCTTTAATGATCTTTTAGGAAGCTCTGCATTACCTTGGACTGAAAAATTTTGCTGCTGCACAGTAACACATACATTACAGAATGTTTACACTGCATAAGAATCATGATAATGAAATTCCACATACAAGTATTCATTTCTGTGTTGTCAATACTCTGTGACAGTTTCAGGAACAGGGTTTTTTTAGTAATTTCTTTTTAATAACCTGGTTCAGCAGTGTACTGAGAAAGCATTTAAGTCCCATTGAGGTGGATGCTGAAGCTCCATAAATGTGATATATATCAGCTGAGGATTTGTCCCTGTGGCACTTAAGATATAGTTACCTACTTTCCTGAATTGAGACCACAGAGAACTACATCACATTAAGGTGGTTAAGAGTGCACAAAATGTTTCAGGGGGGTTAAAGTGAGGGTAGGGTTGGTGATGGCTGTTCTTAATAATTTAGGGAAAAAATAGAAGCAACATCAATACAGAAGCAGACTTTGCCTTCAGAGATAAAACCTTTTAATAATTAAACTTTTATCGCAGGAGATGTTTGATATCATTAGTAAATCTTTTCTGCCCACTGGAGGAATTCAGTGGTCTATAAAGCAATTACAATTCAGAATCATCATTTCATTTAATAGCTTGTAGCATTGTTCTTGGGTTTTGTTCACTCTGGACACTGTACTTTTAATTAACTCATGTAGTACTTTATTGGGTTTCGTTATAAAGAAGCTAGAGGTCACCAAATGCAGTCCCTTCTACACACTTCTACTGTAGTGTGTTTTTTTGTTTAATTATACCTCTACCACCTTTCTTTCTTCACTAAAACTGCATCCTGACAGCACTTAATTTATTGTATTTCCATCAGTGGGTGTTTTTATATGGTAGATGATAATGCAGGAATCTTTTGAGGGGAAAAAACAACCACGTTTTATAACTTGCAGCAACAAAAATGTTTCCTTCATTTAGTTTTTGGGGAGTAAACTTGGTTAGATCTTAATATTTCAATGAAATGTGAGAAGTGAAAGCTTTGTTTTTGGGTTGTCAGCAAAGGGATGTTTCCTGACCCCTGTCTGGATTGCAGGTGTGCACTGCCTTCCTGCTCTATCCTCAGAAGAGTGATGTACAATGGCAGGGACCACCAGGCTTGCCTGTGCACCTTTCTTATGCCCGTGAATCTTATTTGAGCTCATTATTTGGAATTCCTGGATGCTCTTGGCTGATAAAGTTTCCAGAAATTATCTGGAAAAAGTGGAATTTTGAAGTCTGACCTGCTGTCTTCAGGAAGCAAACAGTGTCCCATATGTAAGGGCTTTGTGTGGTGTAAATTTACAAGAGGAGGCTACTTCAGAAGTGACTTACAAATAATATTCAGCAGTGAAAAGAATGAGGAGCTTCCTTCTGAGGAACATTCCATGTTCTGAGGGTGTTTGGTTGCTGAAGGTGGCAGGAATATTCAGGACATGTATCTATGATCCTGCCAACAAACCTTTTCATCCTCTGACTATTTTGATAAGAACTGAGATTAATTATTTCAGTCTAAAATAATTTAAGTTTTATTCTAAAAAAATCACGAAGCAGAATCTGGCAGGAAAAGTAATGCCTTTACTCTTAACAGTCCTGTAAGACTCTGCTAGCTATTCTTTAAGCAATGGATTCCTTTTCATGTCTGTTGAACAGCTGCAGTGAGTTGTCTGCATGATTTATAGGCTGCTTGCCTGACAATTCTGGGGTAGTTAGTTGGTTTCATACACTGTTGTACCGTTTTGTGAATATATTATCCATTGCTGAAGTCTCTGTTCTCTTTGGATTTTAATGTTGCAAAGTTTCTGAAAGGACAAGGAGGAATGAGATGCTGGAGGAAGTCAGAGAGTAGCATTGTCAAAACTGTCAGGCTGACACAGTTCTATTTCCAAAAGCAGCTTAGCTTGCTTAGGTGTCAGGAGACAAATAGGTTTCTGAAATCAGGTTCCTGAACACCTAAATCATTCTTGACAGTGTTTAAAACTTCTGCATGTTGAATGCACTTAAGTTTCCCCCTTCTTGAATTTGGAGTAAGTCTAGTTCTTTGAACTAATCCATATCAAATCTTTGACTTCAATAGAATTTATTTTTTTGTTTAATTAGATGTGTAAGCAAACATTATGAGGACTGAAGTCTAACAGGCCACGTGCAGCACAGAAATGCTTTCTTTGGCTGTGAGGTTACCTCATGAGTTTTCATAAATGTAACATTTAATTCCAGTTGATGTAAATGTAGCCATGTCTGAAGCACCCCCTGTTTGCCGAGCTGGCTTCTATTGAGTATGGCAGGAAGGTTTGTAATGCAGCCCTCTCCCTTTTAGGGGCAAGAGGATGACCATTGTTTGATGTGGTGCTCGATTATCTCTGAATATCTGTGAGTTGCAGATTACCCCTGGCACAGACAGCCTCCCCAAGCTCTCAGAAGTTTATTGGGCCAGGGACAGCCCCTTCCAAGCACGCAGGAGTGTCGCCCTTAGAACAGCCCAGAGAATCTTGCAGCTGCTTTTGCTCTGCGAGCAGCCCTGTGTTGGTTCTGTGGCAGTTCTGTGCAGAGTCCCTTGGGTGGCTGTCCTGCACCCCTCCTTGCCTGGTGGGGTACAGGAGGGTCTAATATACATGCACAGGGAACAAAATTAGTAGGAGCTGAGATATAAGATAACCACTCTTAAATGCAGAAGTGGTTATTAGAATGGAGATTATTTCTTGCTGATCTAGTCAATAAAATTCTTTATAGAAGTGGCTGAAGGAGGAGTAGGAAATTATGGCAAGCACAGAGCTGCAGTGTTATGGCTCAACATTAAAATAAGAGTCAACAAATGCATAAATTACCGTGGCAGTGGAGTGCATTCTGCACCATAAAAGTATTTGAAAGACTTATTTATACTCAGGTTGACTGAGCTGATGTTTTTGCATATTAAGAGTAGCATGAGTTTTCAACTGTTTGTATTTAACATTCTACAATAAGATTTTAGTTGTATTTATCTTGAAAAACATAAAGAAGGGTACAGGCTTATTCCTGCTGTAACTGGGCACTCACTGCTGAAGGTGTTTGAAGCCCTTGGTATTTTCCACTCTTGGTTCTGGTATCCCAGGGGTGCCTGAGGGATCTGAAGGCAGCTCTGACCTGCCAGGGCAGGGATCCTGCTCCCTGGGGCAGGACTGGAGGGCTTGGCACCCACGGGCCATCAGCACCATCCTCTGGCTCCACCTCACCCCCCGAGTGCGTGTGGAACAGCGTGTGTGCCACTGGCATCTCCACAGCTTTGTCTGGTGAGCGTCCTCGCGGAAAAGTGAAGCTTGGGGTGTGTGCTGGGGAGAGGGAAGGGCTGAAGCAGAGCAAGGAAGAGCCCATTTGTTTATTATCCTACGTGTGGATTTCATACTGAATGCCTTGCTCTCTTCTCTGCTGTGAATGTGCCCGTACTGGGTGGCAATAATGGAACCAGTTTGATGATTGTATTGCACAGTAGTTAAAATTTTATTGCTGAAGAGATAAAACTGGGCTACACACCTCCTGTTAAACCTCCATCTTGCCTTTAAACCTTTCAGCTGATGTCAGACCTCAGGATGGTTCTATGTAATCAAAAGTTTTTTGCAGGAAAAACAAATCTTTTCCTTATTGAGGATGAAATTGGGAGCCCTTCCATGCTACAGCCTGGTACCACGCAGATTGCTAAAATCAGCATTTCACTGTCAGACAATCTAAGGGATACACCTGTACAGGCAGGAGTTCAGGGCTGTGTTCAGGACAGAGCCACACTGCTCACAGTCATAAAACGGTACCCAAACTACCAGAGCATTTTCACTTAAGGGTGGCCTTGTTTAAGGAAATAACTTGGGCAGTATCTTAAATTCTCTTCTGGTTTACAACTAATTGAAAAATATGCACACTACACTTTCTGAGGCTTTTCATGCTCTCTTGGGAAGGAATTGGGGTCTTGAGTAAGCCTAATTTCGTGTACATACACCCATGTTATCATGGGTTATCCAGCTTAAAATGCAAGTCTACAGTTTTTGGATTCTCTAAAACCAAAATCACTTTTCATCTTCAATGTCTTGAAAATATCAGATCAAAATGCTGACAGAGGCAGGAAAAAGTAGAATGTATCTGAATTTACATATTGTTTTATTCCAGAAACAATGTTATTCTCGCTATTCTCATTTAATTGTCATTCTTCAAAGCATCATAACTCCTTGTGTAGTTGTGTTTTCCTTGTATTTTTCATGCAGTAATTTACCCCTTGAGTTACTCCTAATTTACCCTAATGAATTACAATCAATGCAGGTGTGGAAGCTGACATTTAAGTGTACAGTTTAAAGTTTAGTTTTTTCAGAGTATTTTTCTCAAGGTCTCAAATGGCCACGGGGTAGGAAGAAGTAAAAGTCATACACCTGAAAAGAACCTCCAGTTGCTTTAGAATCCTTGTCAGTGCTTGTGGTGAAGTGTTCCCTCTGTTTGTGAGCTCCTGCCTGTGGGGACAGCAGCAGGAGCCGTGCCCTGGGTGTCCCTCCCGGGCAGGGCTGGGAGCCCCTGGAGTGCCCCTAATGGGGCTGGGGCTGGCTCTGCCAGGACCAAACGAAGGGGTTTGAAGAGAGGCTGCCAGGGTGCATTCACCTGCTGAGGGAGCAGCTCCAAGGTTGAGTCTCTTGCATTTTTTAAGGGAAAACTCTAATCTGAGGGCTGTGATTTTTGGGGGAAAATCCATTAGTGAAAGAAAGGAAGAGGCAAAGACCTATTTCACCTGTGATGAGCAATCCTATCTGAAAGAGTACGGGATTTTTTTTTTACATCTGTGGTGTATAATAACACCTTCATGCTGAGGTGGGAAAGGATAATAAAAACCCTCTCTCTCTGGGAAGGCAATGGGGGTCTCAATGAAACCCCAGCTCCAGGACTGGAGACTGATGGGACAAAGAATATGGGCACAAGCTGTGTGTTATTTTACTGCAACATGACTGGCACTTCCCTGCAGCCCTGCCAGTCCTGGTCTGCTGGGTTCCAACAGATCTCCAGCCAGGACAGGAGACTGCCCTGATATTTTCTGTACTTGATCTTTTGCTAAACTGAAAGTGAACTACTCAGATCCAACTGAAGCATAAAATATTCTGATCAAACTTTATCTTGTTTCAAGCATTTATTTCAGGTATTCCCCTGGTTAGGTGTCTAGAAAGGATCGACTGATGAGCTCAGGGACTCTTCAGAACTTATAGGACTAAGATTAATCACCTATAACTAGCTGTTAGAAGAGAGTGAGTTGTTAAATTGCTCTATCATATCATGTTAAGTAAAAGTTATTATTTTGAGCAGAACGAAAGTAGTTTGAGACCATGGGAAAGTTTCTCAAAGCTATCAAAGTGAAGGACTGACTTAAAATGAAAATATATTTTGAGGAAAAAAAAAAAGACCAAAGACAAGTTGAATGTGAAATAGAGTGGCTGTTTGATCTGAAGAAAGTTTAATGTTTCCAAACAATGATCTACACACGATGATTGTTATGGTCAAGTAGAGTTGTAGCTGTATAAGACTTTGAGTCTTCTATTTTAATAGACAGAGAAAATTGGTAGACAAAAATAGTTGGGAAGCATGACAGGAGTTCTAAAATTAATGTTTTTGGACACGCTATTGGTAGAATGAAACGTTTTTGTGAACATTGACCACTAGATCTTCTCTGTCAGAATACTACAGCTATATGAATTTTTTTCCTTGGAGCTTTTGTCACTCTGGTTTTAGACATTGCTCACCTAAAATATCCCACATAATAAAAGGCAGGTGTTTGGTTTACATTCTCTCCTTGTTCATCATCACCCACAGCTGCTGCAATTTGGAAAAGCACAGTAAGCTTAATGACAATATTCCTTCTTACTGTGCTTGATGTGTCTAATGATAAATGCTGCTTCACTCTCAAGAGATTAAATTCATGGTCTTTGTTACGTCTTGTATATCCTAAAAGAAGAAATAAGTGTGCAGTAAACAATAAGGGCAGTGAATGGGGAGGCTCAAATGGCTTGCCAGACTGAGTTGTAACCTTTCTGGTATTGTGAATTTTAGTAAAGAATAATTAAAAAAGAGTGTCCTGTTTCTCCTGTTTTGAAATCTTTCCAGACCTAGGATGGGAGGTTATTTTCAATACTGAATATGATTTGTGCTGTCTTATTCCAGGGATCAGAGTTCAACATTCTTTAGTAGCCAAATTTTCTATTGACCTCGAAGAGAGCTTTGTAGGGGAAAGGACTGTGGGATTCAGCTCACAGTGATTTCTATCCTTTTTTAATGAGGAAAAGTCTTGGCTGGCTAAAACTGTGCATTCCAGTGAAATACTGGTCCATCATTTGCAGAGTAAATGTACTGTTTAATATTAAAGAAATGATTCAGTCTTCTAGTAGCAAAGTTCTTTCAGGTTATTAAAGTAGCATTATAATTTCTGTTCTACTGGTGTCACGAATGAAGTTCTGCAGGATGGTCGTGACCAATTAGCAGTAGGTTGAGCCTTAAAAAGGATCATTTTAATCACTTCTTTCTATCCAGTTTTCAGTTTTTCAGTGCTGAATGAAAGTTTGACACTCAGTAGATTATCAAATCACTGAGTATTTCTCAGCCTTTTTTTTTTCTCAAACACTGCTAAGCAGGGTTCTTATCAGTAGTAAGGTCTCTTCCTGATGTCCTAATATAGTGTTCATTTCTTACATGTGCTTTTTCATCACTGTGTGGTGCAGAGTGATACAAATAGGTGGCTTCAGCTGACAATTTGGGAAAGAGGCTCTTTTAGAACAAGTTTGTAGTCTAGGTAGGCCAGAGTACATCTCTGCACACTGGAAGGTTAATCAGCTGGAAGGGAGAAGAGGGGGTTAATGAAGTTAAACTGGTAGTTGACAAACATTTATTATTAGGAAATGGAAATTATTTGATATTGTAACAATAGCCTTCTGTGTTCTAGTATTTTTTCCACATACTTCCATATTTTACCATCCTTGTTTAAAAAAGTTGCTTTTCTACAAGCTTACATCATAATTAGTAGCAACTGTAGTGGCACAGATCATTCTAAGTAACAGAATATGAAGAGAAAAACGAGGTTGAAGGTACTTGTAAGATTTGAAAACTATTTAACTTCAGAGGAAAGGGTTTGACTGATGTTCAGAGCTGTTTGCAGGGGAAGAAAGGCTATTCGTCTTGGTTTCTGGATCCAGAAATTAGCCAGGCTCCCTCCTCTTACAGCTGTGACAAATGTTTCTTACAGCAACGCTACTGGGAATAACCTATTTACAGATAATGTGAAAAATGAAAGATGATAAATCACCTCTTGATAGTGGAGCTAGAGAAATTTTAAGCCAAAAATGAAAATGGGTATTTATGATGGTTCCAAGGACGCTCTTAATAGCTGTCTGTTCCATTTTCTCCCTGCTGTCTAGTGTACATGATGCTATAAAAACACACGGGGTTTTTTGTGATAGAAGTGTCATTCAGAATTAAGAGATTTCTGCATGGTTATGCACACTCATGGTTCTGTGCCTGGCTGGTGGCTGGAGTCTTCATTTCCTGACGCCTTCATCCTTTGAGTGCTGGATTGTTTGACAAGCCATATGCCCATTTCCCTGTAGGTATTCAAGTGGTTCCTCTTTTCCCCTGCTGATACTGTATTGCTCTCTTTTATAGATTTGTTAAAAATGCTATAAATATGATAAATTTGTGGTTGTTGTTGTTTAAATTCGATATTAACATAAACACAATCCCAGAGCAGAATGTTTTTCAAGGAGGCCAGTAAAACCTTACCTGCAGTGGGTAACCTTGGCTGTGTCCCTCCCTGAGGTGTGATAACAGCCTCCTGTTCCTGCCCTGCCCTGGGAGAGCAGCATCTGAGCCGTCTGCAGAAGCATTAAATGGCCTGTGCGTGCAGCTGCTCGGGCTGCCACTTCCACTAAACACTTCTCCCCTTTTCCTGGGGTGTTTGCTATGGTAGATTGCCTGCAAGGCTTCATTCTGAGTCTGGGCCTTCAGCCAAAATAAAAGCCAGAGACACATCAAAGGACTTGCTTAGAGGATCACCAAATATTACTTTTAAATAGAACAGGAAGAAGTATTTCTTCTGAAACCCTAGGCTGGGCATGGAAAATATTTTGAAAGGGAGAAATTTGGAAATCCTGGGAAAAAGTAATTGTGTTGGACAAATACATGTGGTTGCCAAGCTTAAAAAAGGACAACTTGGGAGCAGTATGCTTCAGAAAGGCCTTCAGCCACTACAACTAGATTAATAGAGATGATAATTGCAAAAGGATTTTGTGAATAATCCAAAACCCATGGCATTGACAATAAAGCTTGTGAAGTGCAAGCGAGAGATTATTTTGTAGAGCCAGACTGAGAACCAATTTGGACTTGGAGCAGTGAGTTCCCCAAAGGGTTACTGTAACAGAAATTAAAGGGAAATTCCAGTGGGAAAGTGGTCTGGTGAACTTGGTGGTTCAGTGGTTCACATGCATCCCCTGCTGCTGAGCCAGGATGGTACTGGGAGTTTGTAGGGGTGATGTGAGGGGACAGGGTGTTCCTGCCTCAGCCCAGGAGAGGCTCTGGAGCTGTGGGTGCAGCCTGCTGAGAACGCAGCGGTGTTGAGGGAAAGCACCAGAACCCCCAGCAGCATGGTGCTGTGCAATGCCTAGAAATAATTGCAGCAATTTAATCCAGGAGGAAAAAATGGACATAATCTGTCCAGGAGAACCGAGAAGAGGAATTTTAAGAGTTTAAAAGTAGAAACAGAAATAGAAATACAGTTTTTCTTGAGACTTATGTGACTTTTCTCATTAACTCAGTGCACACCACTGTATTAATTCTCTAAATATTGAAGAGTCCTTTCTTCTTGTTTGTTTGGGGGGAGGAAGGGGCAAGAGAGGGTGTAATATAAAATATCTGCAATTACTTGTCTTTGTCATTACAAAATAAATTTCCAGGACCCTGCTGAAGAAGCCTGGCTGGCTACAGGGTGGTGTTACCCTGGGCAGGCAGAAGAGGTGCTCAGTTTCAGAGGCTCTGGTGTAAGCCAACACTTGAGCTATGGACTGGCTGGTTTTGTTCAGTGTTGCTAAGTTGGTGTCGAGCAGCAAGCTGGGATCTGTCAGACTTCTTAACTCTGAGGGATTACTGAGCAGCACAGAAGCCTGGAAAAAACGTGTGTCTCAATGCAGAGCAAGAGACAAATCCCACTGATGTGGCCCTGCTTATATAATGGGAGTTTTAACAAGCTCAGGATCTGCCCCCTCAAGAGTAGGTGTGAATTACATCCTCAGAAATGTTTCAGAATTAATCTGGCCAGCGATGAGCTGGTCTGCTCTTGATTGGTGTCTGTATTGAGCTGCCCTGTCACTGCTGTGATCCATCTCCCCCCGTGTGCGAAGCACTGCACCGGATCGAACCGTGCCCCGCAAACAAATTGTCAGGCAAATGGGGATCAAAAGCAAATACTAAAGGTTGTGGACATCAGTCTTGGATCTTAACTTACCTAAATATTTGTGAAACACTTTTTCTAATTATCTTCCCAGTGCTGGTAAAAATATAAAAGGCTCCTGAAGATACGTAGCAGATAGTTTTAGATGTCTGCAGACTCTGCTTATCCTTTGCTTTTTTTCATCTGTCTGTTCATAAAAATTGCTCTTCTCTGTCAACTTTTCCAGATGTTTCCATTTCATACCCAAGTTTTAGTATTTATTTTCTTTCTCCTCTGGAGAGTACAGAGCCCCTGATATCTGGCACACTTTGATGTGTGGAGGTGAAACATTTTTCTGCAGTATTAACAGCAGTGAGGGGGATTTAGCACTATGTAGCACTACAATACAGAGAAATAATCTTCCCCAAGACACAGAGACTCGTTTTCTATAGGGTGCTGTCTTTCATACTGAACCCCAGAATAAACAGCTTTTACCCGCTAATGTATAACTTTAGAGAATCTGAGATTAAATTGAAGGGAAACTACACTTAATTTATACAGTTCATATTTATACACAATATTCTCTGGAGGCAGGTTTGAAACATGATAATACAAAAACATTTGTGTTAAATTGCTTTTCAACATGTGCTATGAATTAAAGTCTCTGCTCTTGCCACAGAGCGCATGGGTTTGATACAATCCTTAAGGCTGCAGATTTAGGTTTGATACTTTGATTATTCCTCCACAGAGGATTTACAATTTTTCAATTTGAAATGTATTCCTGGGAAAATACTGCTGATGTCACTGTCACAGTGGGGAATATTTGTGGTGTGCAAGGTTAGAAGAAGATTTCTTTTTGTGTGAGTAGGTAGATTACAAAACCTTGTTGTAATTCATGTCTAGAAGGTTATTACAGAACATTCTAGATTAAGAAGAAAATATTAGACCTTAAATTACTTGTGAGAGCAGCTCTTTCCCAGGAGAGCACAGCAGTGCTGCACAGTGCAAAGGGCCTGTTCTGCTCAGCTCCTGCTGAACGTGAGCGTTTCTCTCCAGGGCAGTTTGCTGAGTGCTCTTCCCCTTTGTTTATAAAAATCTACTGTAAGACACTGATTTTTCAGATTTAAATGTACAGCTAAGCAGCCTGCTCTGATTAAATAATTATTTTTCCTGAGGGTATTTCTCTTTGGTACTTCAAGAAGGATTTAAATGTCTCTAACCTGCTAGTAATGCACGCGTGGTATCATCATGCTTAAAAACCCATGTTAACAAATCTGTGTTGGCTGGAGGATAGGCTTTTGCAGTTTGCTGTCAAGTGTTTTGGGATGTCTTTCGTGACTCACTTGTGGGTTTGCAACTCAGATTACGCAGTATCTCAGATGTGTGCTGTGAATTTTAATTCCTTTTTACGCTCCTTCTGTTGTGGGTGTGGAATGAGGAGCAGAGTGAGGAAATAGCAGTAAGAGGCACTGTAGTATGAAAACATGCTTATGAGTAATTTGATGTAAAATTGCTACAGATTGTGCAAAATAAATATTTGTGAGTGTGTTTTTAAAAACTGTAGAGATTTAGATTTTTGTTTTCATGTTTGTATTACACTAATTTGTTGTGTTCTTATACAGATCTGCACCCATTCATGCATACTGATTAGTTGTCATTATCCTAAGCCTTCAACAGGATATTTGCTACAATTAACTTCAATGCTGTTCTTAAACTTTATGGTCATTCAATTATAGCTTTTGGTCTTCAGTATTCAAGTTAGTTTACCCCCTTGGATTTTAGCAAGATGGGGTTGCTCAGAGCCCTGTCCAACCTGACCTTGAATGGGATGGGGCACCTACCACCTCTCTGCACCACCTGTTTCCAGTGAAACTGAAAGGCTGCCATAGGGTCTCCTCAGAGCCTTCATAATACAGTACGGTTTCTCTAGTGCTCTGAGTTCCTTTTCTGAGTTTTTCTACAATTTCTTCTTTCAACAGCATTTTTGGTGCTTTTCCTGTTCTTCTCTTTGTCTGTGCTTGATCTTGTGTTAAATAACTTTCATTTCCCTGTGTTAGAAGCACCATTTCTGTCTCTATAGCACAGAAGAATATAAGAAATGGCAGGAGGTGAAGGATCTGTGCCAGCAGCTTGTGTCTGCCACTGCTGTGAGTGCATTGGACAGGATAATAGGCAATGGGAAGTGTAAGTGATCTTTACTTTCCTGGTCTAGACACTGCCCCGAGGAGGTTACGTCCATGCTTTGGAGGCTCTGTGGGAATGGCCTCACCGAGCTCAGCACTTAACAGGAAAGGCCATCCCCTTCCCAGTAGGGAGAAAGCAGAGAGGAGTTGTATCTGCAGGCTGCAAGACAGGAAACAAACCAATTATCAAGTTTATTACTGTGCTCTTCTGTCCTGCCCTCTGGTGTGGATGTGTTGCTGGGAGAGTTTACAGGTGCCTTGAGCCTCCCTCCCCACTCCCATTGCTGCTGGGGCAGCCTCTGCCCATTCCCTCATGTTCTGAGCCCCCCACGTGAGCGCCAGTGCAGGCAGCCACCAGTGCTCTCAGCCTCTGCCAGGGAGGAAAAGCTGGGCCACAAACCACATGTCCAAAGGAAAAATTTGAAAAGGGCAGTTTTAATGAGCATTAATTGTTTCATAGTCTTCCCCCCTTTACTAAAAAATGTGTGAAGATGAATGATGATGTAGAATTATTACATCCCTAATTGGGCACACTTGCAAACATTTGCTGTCTTTTGTTCTTTCTAATCTAATTGAGTCTGTGAATAATAATGATTTCATAATGTGAGTGGGAGGACAAAAGTAACCCTTCTGAGCAAAGTGTCAGTATGTGAAGTCTTACTGATTAGAGCAATACCTGAGTGAGCTAAATGCTGCCTGCAAGTGTCACTAAATATCAGAGGATAATACTTTACCAGTGCTCCTTGTTCCTGGGGCCGGTCACTCTGAGTCTGTCACAGGGACTCCAAAATTGTGAGGAACTTGCTCTGGCCAAGGCTGTACCCAGCTGTACCCTCAGTCAATGCAGGAGCTGCAGTCTCACTTGTTGCAAAACCTTTGATCAATTTTATTTAGTTGCTTTCTTTTCACCATCAGTCTTACATTTGGTTAAAAAAACTATAGAGAATGGGTAAGGAAAAGGAGACCTTAACCTGTGGTGAGAAGTCACCATTAAGAATGTGAAATATATTTGAAATGTTAGTATGTCTTAGCCAGATGATCCAAAGGGTTCTGTAGATCTCCATCTTTAACAAACCAAGCTCGGAAATGGGATGCATGAGATTCCACAAAAATTAATTATTAGTCATGTTTGACATATTTCTAGCAGGAAATTACATTGTGTTCCATACATTAGAAATGATGGTATGGCACATACTCTCCCCTCATTATGTGCTATATGCATGATCTTTTCTGGCTAGTCCTGAATGAATAACTGTTACAGATACTGTCTCAAAGATCTGACTAGTTCTCAGTACCTTTTCATTTTCCTAATCTTAATTAAATCTGTGACTGAAGAGGGTGCATGATGAGAATGAAAAAAATCAGCTTGTATAAATCAAAAGCAGTGATATGAAATCAAACCGATCAGGATAAAAGTGTCTTTTGTATATAGGCTATTAAGGACTTTTTCTTTGCCCCCTTGCCTTTTTGTTTGTTAGATGGAAGGGACAGAATTGCTGTTCAGCTCCTGAAGCAAACAGAGGGGGGTTTTACAGCTCGTACAGAGGCCTCTTGTGCAGCAGGAGCTGCCCTGCATCTGGTTCACTGAGAAATGTGCTGTGCTCCCAAAATGCGCCGTCGTTTTTCCTTCCGCCCAACCCAGTTGAACCACTCTGCCTCCCTCGGCCTCTGTCCCGTAAAAAACCCTCCTTTCCTGCTAAGGTTATTTTTAGCCACAATCTGGCTTGGTATGGGTTACAGCCTCCCCCAGGGATGGTCAGGCCAAGTGAGGAGGCAGCACTGTCAGAGTAGAGGCTGGGGGGAGCAGGCAGGGTCAGCTGTGCCCGTCGGCGCCGCGCAGTCGGGGCTGCGCCCACTGGAAATCCAGCACCTGGCACAGCAAAGCAGAGCTCTCCTCGCTGGCTCCAGTGCAGCGTCCAGCTGACAAAGCTATGTTTATTTATGGCAGTGGCTGTGAATTTGTTGGAGTGGTGTGGCATTTGTAGGAAATCACACAAATTGCTGATTCCAGTGGGTTAGACTTGTGTAAGCCTGGCTTGAGTAAGAGGACGTGTAAGAGTTTGCAGAAACTGCTTTTCTTGATTTGACAATGTCTTTCGATAAACTGATGCAACCGTGGTGCATGCTCAGAGCTGTCTGCTGGTATAAATCAGGCACTACTTCATTAGTCTAGCTTGAAACCAATGCAGGAAGGAGAATTTTATGCAGTTCTGAGATTTTGCCAAGTTTTTGGGAATTAGGATAGGAAGTGGTTTATTGTAAATCAATTTGGCCATATGCTGTTACAGTAAGTAACAAGCAAAGTTTACTTGATGCGCATTTAAGCATTGGAACAGCAAACGAATAAAAGGAGATGGGATGGTTTAGTATTTTACTTATGTATCTATATATAACCCCTCATATTCAGTCAAAATATTGAATTAACCTATTTTTCTGTCCAGACCCTTCAAAATAGAAAGTGATTAAGACCTTGAGGCAATTTGAGTAATAAGAAGTTGATTTAGTTTCATCTGTTGAGGTCTTGGCTTAAAAAAACCTGTTCAGGTCTGCTGATTTTTTTGTTTGTTCACTGTTCAAAGCTTCTTTGGCAGATTTGCTGTGGACAACTTTTGGCATAATTGAATTGATAACATGGACTGGAGTTGCCCTATGAAATTAGGAAAACAGAACACGCCTTCCGGTAACATCCGGTGATGGAAAATACTGTTTTTCTCAGCAGTCTGACTGATGGTAAATATTCCCTTGGAGAGCTTCAGAAGGGCTGTGTGGCACTTGGCAAATGTTTTGATCAATATTAAAATTCCAGGTGCAGCTTCCATGCATCTAGGGGAAGACTAATCCTTTTTTATTTAAAGTGCCATAGCTATGTTAACTTTCCCTCCTTGCAGATCCCCTCTGTGCAGCCCTATAAGATATGGAAGCAGCAGCTGCAGTCTCTGTCACTCAGGAAATGTGTTACAAATGAAAGGAATTAATGTCTTGAGCATTTTGTCCTTGTGCTATTTTGGTGCAGAGCATCACACATTTAGTAAATATGTGAAGATACGAACGCCACAAAGTCACTGCTTGAGATCTCTGAATTTTTGTTTATCTGGGTTCAAAGTCAAGCATTGCCTGCGAGTATGTCTTTTTGAATAAAGCAGGGATTCTCATTTCCCAGCCCAGGAAGCATTAACAGAGCAGGGCTTGGCTCAGCATCAGGAATAAGGAACAAACAGACTCCTTGCCTCCAGCCTCTCCCAGTCCTAGAGAGCAGGCAAGAGTGGCTTCTGATAAATGAGTTTAAGTGTGAATTGCATAATATTTCATAGCAATTCCAGGTCCAAAAGTAGTCCAAGGAGAAAGTTCTTAGAGTAATTTAGTTTCCAGGAGAAAATTTAATTTTAAACAGACTGTAATAAGAAATAAAATGACCATTAGATATGTATCATTTTATAATCAGTGTCAGCTTTGCTACTGCAGATTAACTTCTATTACCTACCTGCTGAAATTCAAGGTTGAAAAGGCTTATTGTTGCTCAGCTGACTTCCAGCAAGAAATGTTCTAGTAAGAATATACAGTGTATTTATACTGTACATGCTCTGCTTTCAGTGCTGCTGTATATCTATGTCTGCATGAGTGTCTGAAGGGACAGTGCCCTTAATAGGATGCTTTAACTTGGTCAGCCCTGAATTGGTCAGGCCGTTGGACACAATGATCACTGTAGGTCCCTCCCAACTGAAACAGTTCAGTCTCCTCTACTCTAAATGCCTGTCAGTACTTCCATTTCTGAACAGCTCCTTAGTTTGGGAATAGTGAGCTAATACAAGTGTGTAGGATGAGCTTGCTAGGAGAAGTTTAAAGTAGGCTTTTTGGGAAGATTAATTTTGGGTTGTCCTCTATAGGTCGCTTCAGGTGTTGGGGAAATTTGATATCCCACTGCAGCATTTGCACTCTGGAGCAGCACATCGTAATGCCACGTGGGTGTCTTCTCAGCCTGCTCAGTGACTGTCCTGCTAAGGGGTTATTTTGCAATGGCAAGAAGATTTATTCTTTAGGATCATGTACTTTCTATCTTTCTGGTCTATTTTAGTGACTCTCCTCACTAGTGAGCAGAGTTAAGAGTCTACAAGGGGGCCTAAGAGAGTTTTGTTTCTCCAGATCTTTGCAGAGTGCAACAATTGAAGACCCATGGCCAAGCACTAACCAAAGCTGGGTTTGAACCCAGTGGCTTTATATTTGATAGTATTTCTTTGGAACAGTTTTCTGATGGATTTATTGTGTTTCATCTGCTTGGTAACATAGACTGTATAAATAATGAAAGACACACAAAAATGGTTTTTAAGCTGTGAACAAGATAAGTTCACACACAGCGTTCTCTTTCCCCTGTGGCAATATCTACACCTGAGTGACTGCCTCCCCCTCCTCCTTAAAACTTTTGGCTGCTTCTGTCTTTCTCCAACACTGTTTACAAAGGAGAAGTTTTGTTGAAATCAAGGTGGGTTATTTTGGGACTGAGATTTGGTCCCAAGAGAAATTTTTTTCAGAAAACAACACACAAAGGCAATGACTCAAGAAACCTTGAATATAATCCTGAAGCGGGCAGAGAAGTATATTTTTTCACTTGAACTGTTTTTTAAAAAAATAGATTTCTACCTTTGTACTTCAGAAGCATCAGCTGATGTGTGTTTCGTTCTGTGTTGAAGGGGTTTTTATTGATTTTTACGGGCTTGTGGCATTGTAGATTTTATATTCCGCAGTTTCTTTCACCTCAGTTACTGAGCATATGTACTTTGCTTCAGCAGAACTGTGGTTTTCTTTGTTATGATCCAGTGGTAGCAAAAATGTGAAAATTTGCTACAGTTCGCTTGTATTTCTTATTCTGCTGTAAAAGCCAGTCTATTTGAGAACTTGAAAAACTTTTCAACTTTAAACTAAGACTTTTTTAAACTGTATGCAAGGTTGTTTGTCAATGTATTTTTGGAAGTTAATGTGGCTGTTGGAGAGACTTCATGCTATGATCGGAACTCTGGAAGGGGCTGTTAAAGAATTATGGAATTGATAGCAATACAGTGTTAGTAGGTGTTTTTTGGGGTTTTTTTTTGCCATTGAAAGTCATCTTCTCGGTTAATTGCTACTTATTTTTTTAATTGAAGAAAAATGATTTTCTCGAGGATTATGTTCATTAAGAGCATGTTTGCTCACGTTAGAGACTCTACTGTAAAGAAAAGAGGAGTAGCCCAGGAAATACTGAACGGAAGAGACCTTTTCACTTCTTTTGTCAACTGCATCTACATCTGTGTAACATTTTCTGTTTTAAACAAAATGCATCAGGAATTCTGCAAGCCCAGGCCCAGCCAGCAGCATGAAAAATGATGCAGAACAACCCTACCTGATACTTGTCCAGAATTTCCCACACAAGTGTCTGTGCATGCACAACACGTGATACTAAATTCAGTGTGATGATCAGCCCACATCTGGACAGTATTTTGAGGGAATTTGGGACCAACAGTTGTTTAGTAACTTTACAAATGAGGAACTGTTTCATAGTAAACTTCATGTCACACTCTGCCCTGAGGCTTGTGGAGCTGCATTTCCAGAAGTCCTGGATAAACATAGAGTGTCTTCCCTTTCCCCAGACACTTGTCTACTGAGAAACTGAGATAGGGTCACTGGGGCCATGGGATTTGGTACTGGAAAGGTCTGAATTGGACACACTCCTTGGCCAAAGAGCTTGTGCTCTGTGTCACATCAACTGCTTTGAAATTTTCAACCTTTGGCCTCCTTATAGCATACAGCATATAGAATTTCCTTTAAGAAATAAGCTTCAAAAAAATTTTTGATTTAATTTTAAGTTGGACTGAAGTCAAATTTCAGACAGAGTTTTGCTATGAATGAAGAATTCTGGCCAGTTTCATCTCCAGAAAAACTCCTTCACAGAAGATTGCACTTCTCTGCCATCTTTCCATTACTGTCTGGAGTGATTAACATGCATAGATGCTTCAGCTAAAGAATAAAAAGCCCAGACCTTTTAATTTTGTAAGAACAAATTTACATTCAGCAGAAAAACATTCATCTGTATTGTATGGTGTGCTGCTTTTGCCTGGGATAAAGCAAATTTTCTTTGTAGGGACTGATATGGGGCTGTGCTTTGGCTTTATGCTGAAAAGGGTGTTGATAGTTCAGGCTGGGGGTGCACAACACACTGGGGGGGACACAGCCGGGACAGGTGACCCCAGCTGACCAAAGGGATATCCCAGACCATCTGGCATCATGCTCAGCAGTTAAAGCTGGGGGGATGTTTGCAGTGATGGCATTTGTCTCCCCAAGTAACCAGCAAGCATGATGGAGCCCTGCTTTGCTGGGGATGGCTGAACAGCCATGCAAGATGGTGAAAGAACTCCTTGGTTTGCTTTGCTTGTGCGTGCAGCTTTTTCTTTATTCAGCTTTATGTCAGTCCATGTGTTTCCTCACTTTCACTCTCCTGATTCTCTCCCACCCCAAAGGCAGTGCGCTGCTGCATTGGTGCCGTGTCACCAGCTGGGGTTAACCCACAGCAAAGGTGTGCAAACACTCACGAGCAGTGTGGAAAACTCAGAGTCTTATTTCACAAACAGTTGAACTTTTAGTGAAGAGAAGAGACTGAAGCTCTGCAGATGAGTGACTTAATGAGGAAAGCACAGTTGATTCATCTCTGGGAGCAGATAACTCACACAGATGAGGCCATCACTCAGCTCAGCCAAGTGCTAAACAAAACACATCATTCAAGTCTTCGGGAAAACTGTCAGTTTCCAGGGATAAAATGATAACTGTGTGAAAACTGACCTTAGTCCCAAATGTTGAAATTGAATACAGATAGAAGCAAGATGCCAACAGTTACAGCCATACAGTTGAGTGACAAACATTCTTTGTGGCATTTCATTAACAGACGCAGATTGTAGCCAATATGGGTTTTTTTTAAGATTCTTGGTTTTCCAGGACTAGATTTTGTTGCTGGTCATTTGAACAAAGACATAAGTGTCTGGGTAGGTGTATCAAACAGTAACTGCTGTTCTGCAGAGAACCCCCCTGCAGGTGTGGGCAGCAGCTCTCCAGGGCACTGTTTCCAGTCAGGAAGGGTTGGATCCAAGAGTCAGTGAGCTGGTGAAATTGTGTTTGATAGACCCAGGGAAATGCAAAGGTGTTTGGACTAATGTCAGAGCCTGATCTGGACGGGCTCTGAAACACTTTAAATTTCCAGTAGTAAGAAATGGGGGAAAAAACAGAACTTTTAAAAATGATCAGGCATATGTTTCTAGACTTGCAAATAACATTTTTAAACTTTACATGCTACCTTGGTGGATGGGTGGCAGCGGGGAGGTGGGAGAGCCACTTGGGTTCTCCTGCCCTGGAAGTCTCTCAGGTGTTCTATTAGGGCAAAAGAGGGGCTCTGAGATGGCAGGGGATAATGTGTGGTCCTCCCTGCTGCGGGAGGACTAATAAAGTAAGAAAAAAAAAAATCCCTAAATTAAATGTTTTAATTAAAATAACAGAGTTTTGCAAAGAATTTGGCTTTATCGCTGATCTTTTCAGGCTTCTCTATGTGAATAAAGCATTTTTAAAAAGCCAATGAAAAGCCTCAAACACCTGGATCTGAGGCATTATCTCCCCTAGGCAGAGACTGGCAATGGCTTTTTGTAATTTCTTAGTTCTTGTGAGATAGTGAACAAAAGTGCATCAGCATAAATAAATGTTGAAGAATCTGAGGCAGGAAGACTTGTGAATGCATAACACCATATTGGGCTATAAATTAATTTGGGGTGCTATTTCAAGAGGAATATTCAGATAGAGGGATTTATTATAGTTCAATAATTTCAGAATTTTTACTAATTAATATATTACAACCAAATTACTTTGGTGACATTTTGGGGACCAAATTAAATAAAATGTCTATGGTATGTTAATTTGAGCTCATAAAAGTCTAATTTGAATATGTAATTTGGATCAATTAGAAGTCTCTTCTGAACTTTAGTGATAATAGAAATGTAAAAAAGACTGGGAAGCTGTTAGGATTAAGAGTGATACATCTGGGAAAAGCAAATTATAGTGTCATTTTTAAAATGCAAATGAAGTTTAAAATGTAGAGATAATATGCATATATATAAACATGTGCAATATCTGAAAAACTCATAGTTCTTTTAAAAATAAATCTCTATAGATAGTGATTTTTTTCATCGTTAATCCTCAGTTTTCCTTGCAAAATATCTAGTCTATAGTTATATTTTTATTTCCAAAGAAAATGTAAGTTTGGGAACTCTCCCAGAAACCCAAGTGGCATTCATTTGCTTCAAAAAACTTCAGAATAAAAACCGCAGTCTAATTTTGGTCCTTTTGAATTGCCACAGTGAACTGAAACTGGGTTTAAGTCAGAGTAAATGAGATGAAAACCTGCTCTTGAAGTTTCAAGAATATATACAGGATATGTAACAGAGTTCCTTATCAACATAGTTGAGCAAACAATGTGGGTGAAGCCGGGTTTCTGGATTTTTTGCTCCCTGTGCAGTGGGAGGATCCAAGGGACAGGCAGGATTTCAGCCGTGGTTGTCTCTCCCATGTCCCCTGGCTGTCAGTGTGTCCCTCTGACCTTCCCAGCCATGTGCCAGGGGAGCCAATTTTCTGGTCCAGTCAGGAGCAAACAGCCCACCTGGGCAAAAGAAGGAGTGACCAAAGCACTGAAATCTCCTGAGGTCTCTAATCCCATTTATTGCAAACGGAGCCACCTCTTTGCCTGCAGCAGGAGCTGTGGCTGCAGCACAGCCCTGCTGGCTCCTCTCCCTGCCTGCCTGCTGTGGACACCTGCCTTGGGCTGGGCCAGCAGCTCCAGCTGCCAGGCTGCCTGCTGGGCATGTGTGGTGTTTCTGGGCATGTGTGCCCTGCTAAGATGCTTTTCTGTAAACGATGTACTCTAACAAAGTCTTGC
Organism: Edolisoma coerulescens; assembly: GCA_013397115.1. Taxonomy (NCBI): domain Eukaryota; kingdom Metazoa; phylum Chordata; class Aves; order Passeriformes; family Campephagidae; genus Edolisoma; species Edolisoma coerulescens. The sequence continues at coordinate 249,178 of VWZW01000978.1, read as the reverse complement.
CAAGATGCTTGTTGCCTGTACATTTATTTGGGGAAATAGCTGAGTTTTCCTGCCAGCTGTCCAGAATATTGAGGTGGAGGAGTGGTTATCTGCTGCTTATGTGGTAAAGTCAGAGTTCTGGAATGTGCCTTTTAAAGATTATTAAAAAAAAAAAAAAGGGCCAGGGAATAGATTTTCTTACCTTCCATCAAAATGTAAAATCTCAAATTGTAAATAGCATTAATGAAAACCCAAAGATGTATTTGCAACTATAGTACTATACCACTAGGCTTGTTAAAATATAATTTTCATTTGAAAAAAAAAATAGAATAGGGCAAAAAAACCTACAATGTTCATTTGAGAAGAGACAAGAATAATTAAACCCACAGATACCATCAATGGAATTGAGCTCTGGTTAATTTAAATCCACACTGGGTCATTCTTACAGACTGCTTTCCAGAAGTTACATAAAAAAGCTGGTCTTTGTGCTGCAGGAGAACATGATTAAGATCTCACTACCCAAGAAGTTTGTTTTAAACTAAATTGCTACATGTTTATGGGAAGAAACGTGTTTGCAGTCTACAGCATTGCATTAAGTGTAGCTATGATTTCAGCTGGCTTCTTGCCCTGAATTTAAAATAATTTCCTTCTAAACCACACATTACATCAATTCAATTGTATATTAAGACAACCCCTACTATATTGAAATGGCTTTTACCAGTGCAGATCCACAGTGAGTGTGTGCACCTGGATATCTGACTGCCTGAGCCACGTGCTTCAGAAAAGAGGACGTTGAAAATAAAAAAGTAATTTTTTTCCTCCTCATACAGTGGATTTGTGGCAAGTAACAATTTGAGGTTTTAAAAAGCTGCAAATTACAAAACTTGTTTTTTGCTGGTATCCAAATGATGATGAATTTCCACCACCCACTTCCTTCATAGCATTGTGTCCAATGGGATGGGCTGAACTGCAGCATTCCCAGTGAGGAGTGTTCCTGCTACACCACTTGAATGTAGGCTCACTTGTCCATTCACCTCCACGTCAGCTTGATTCACTGGAGAGAACTTTTCTGGTCTTATTGTGTTGCTCACCCGTAACAGCAAATAGAAATTTTAAATTTTGTTTTAAACAGATAACATGATCTAGTTTTACTCTAAAGCTCTCCTATCTCTAAACCGTCTCAGTGATATTTGCTTGCAGTTTGAGAGCACCAGTGACCAGCCTGCCTGAGAGTCTGTCCCTGACTTGTGTCAGAGGAGCAGTAAATGCACAGAAACCCTTCTATGGACCAGGCCTGTGCTGTCAGGATTACAGCCCTTGTGAATGGGTGGGAACTGATGCTCTCTCTTTTAGGGCCCCTCTGACAGCCACTGGGTGATGCAGTAATGTCATGTTTACATTTTCACCCTGCTTGGGGACCATCTGAGAGATGGGGAATACGTTAGTTCCTCTAATCAACCTGGTAGTGCAAAAGGGCTGAATTTTTTTTTGCCCATTAAGAGATAGCATTAATATAAAAACAAAGTTGTGAAAATCCTATTAGGAGTAAAATGGCTTCTGGGAAGTTTTCTAATCCTGATTTCCTAATCCAAAACGTAGAGTTGGTAGAATTATCTTTTTCTTCATGGTGCGTGTGTCCCACTTCCTCAAAAACCATTAGAATTGATAGTTTAAATTAATGGCTTTCCCTTAAGTAAATTAGCAAAAGTCCTAGAACGTTTTCATTTTAACATGCAACTATTCATAAATAACTTCTGATAACTGCATATGTGGGCATAATTTTTTTTTTATATGCATGATGCATTTTGAAATTTTGATCTGTAGAGTTTGGAAGAAAATGTGACCAGAACCCAATCAAATCCACCCGGTCCAGTCCTATCAGTATGTGGTTAGATCTGAAGGGTGACTTTTCCCATAGGTTAAGCAAACATGGAGAGATGTTACAATATATGTGTGAAAGGAAGGCTGTAATCTGTAAATTCCCACCTCTGAGCCTCACAGTTATCCAGTGTGGGGACTAGGCAATAATGTCCCAACTGTTCAGCAGAGATGTGGAAGAGCTTAGCAAGCAGCAGACATCTGGCCAGAAAGTTATGCTATATTAAAAAAAAAAAAAAAATCCAGAGGTTAATACTTGGTGGTGAGTTTGGGTCAGAAGGCAGTGAACAAGTTTTTTAACCCATTCAGGAAGTTGGGAATACCCTTTAATGCTGAGCTGGTGAATGAACTCTATCTTAAATTACTTATCTTTACAGGATCTTTTCATTCTACCTCTACTGCCCCAGAAACCTGTCGCACTGAGCACACCTCTATCTTTAGATAAAAAGGCTTTTTCAACTCAGCAACTTGTGGTTGGTTGAGATAATGCAAAGTTTTGATAGCTGTAAAATAGCCTTAACAGACATGAAAGAGACTTGAGCCAAGAATCTTCATCAAAAGTTAGTACCTGTCACAGATTTTTCACCAGCTTCACTACTTTCAAGAAGACCACTTTAGAATTAAGAGGAGTTGGATGTAGGTTAAAACAGAATTATCAGTTCTCAGTGTGGGTCTGCCTAGAGATAAAGCTTGGAACCAGAAATCCGTACTCTATGAACAGCTATCTTAAAGCAGCTTCTCCTTAAGATGGTGGTAAAATGCTGCCAAGAGCCATTGATCCTGGTGATCTGAGTGTTCTTAAATTAATATAAAGAGCTATAAGGATCTGAAACACAGAATGGGTTGTTACAGGTTTGAGGGTCAGATGAAACTCCTGTGATAAGTGTGGCTTTTCTTTTTGTCTGCCTGTGGGTCCATGACAGTTTCCAAAAAACTTTGACATCTCCAGAAGCTCACTCAAGATTTGGAAACTGCTGGCTCAGTCATTGCTTTCTGAAGTATTTAGTGCTTGAAAAGGGCAAAGGTGTGACAGTGGGGGGGTAAGTGTCCTCACCTGGGGGAGCCAGCTCCTCTGCCAGGGTCACAGTCAGTATCTACTGGTGGCATTCTGACTCCAATAGAAGTGCTACACCTTTTGATCAATATTTTCAATCAATTTTAATTGCTGAAGAAGGCAGTTTGTGAGCCCAACTAGGAACCATATCTCGAGTCAATTTTAGAACTGTGGCGTGAAAAGAGGAATTTTAACCTGATGGCCTTCTAAAATGATAAAGGTAGGTTTAATCGTTGCACAAATGTATTCAAACATCAACTTACAATCAATCATTTGTTCATGGATTTTTGTGCTTTGGTACACTTCCATGGATACTTGAAAGTATACTGAAGATGAGTGCCCTTTAATGGGAAGTGCTTAGATCCGTTACTATAGGAAAATATCTTTCAGACCAGTAAATTAAATATTTTATTAATTTTTTTCCCCATTTATGCCAAATAATGAATTGCCTGTTATGATTTAACCTTGGATGTATAGGAATCCCCTGGCAGAGTACATGCACAAAGGGGAAAACCCAGCAGCACCTCAGCCTGGTGGATGCTTTGGTAGTTCCTATGCATTCCACCATCAGAGCCTGGCAGTACACAGAAGCAGTACAGATAGAATTGTATCAATTCAGGTGAATCAAAAGGCAAACCTCTTTTTTTTTAACGTAGAAATATGTGCTAATATATATTTAATACTTCTGGGGTGATGGAGAATTTTTTTGAATGTGCAGTTCCCATGTTATTGCATTGGCCTATATATTTTCAGAAGACTTAGAGTCCAGGAAGTTTATGCCACATATATGGGTTGAAGATACTAAACCAACTTATCTCTAAGAGCAGTTTCCTGTAATTTGTTCACCTCCATTTTCTGAAGCTGAAGCCTAAACTGACTAGGCACACATGTCCTGAGGAAGCAGAATTGCATCTTGCATCTCCCTGGGTTTATAGAGTTCAGAAGGTTGATTATGTGTTTTCAATAGCAATTTTCCAGGCCAGTAGTTTACTGTATCAATTACTGTATGCTGGGAGATGTGTAACAGTTCCTGTTGCACAAATGCACATCAGATATGCTATCATGAGATGGCAGTTTCAGAACTACCTTGGTTTTTTCTTGCTTCAGTTCCTATTTTTCAGGTTTCTGTACCTAGCATCTGGGCTGTTGCATCTGATCTGCTGATCATTAATTTGACTTTTCCTGTAAAAACAATAAAGCAATGAACAAACACAATGTTAAGGTACTTAAGAGTAGCCATTAAAGTGAAATGATATTCAATGTTGGCAAATGGTAAATTATTTAAAACCGAGAAGATAATCTAGAATTCTCTGGAAATAGGTTTTCTCTGAGGCAAATCTATCAGGCTCTAAGGAAAGGAACAAGTCAAGATGCTGCTATCTAGAATGGTAGCAATGCAGAATATAGGAGCATAGGACTTAAACCCTCTGATCTAAATCTCCCCAGGACCTGTGCAAAAGGGCCTTAGCTCTAAAGAGCACATAATGCCTGCTCCAGCTCCTGCCATCCACTGCAGCCCACAAAGGCCCCCCGAGACTACAACAAACCTCCATTGTTTGGGAAAAGACCAAAGGCCAAACCATGTGTTACAGGAAGAGAACCACCTAAGATCTTATGTTCTGCTCCTTAAATGGTTGGGGAAAATGCTAAAAAAATCCCCCACATGATCCTAAGATTATGACTGCCCACCAAAGCAGAAGCCCCTTTTCTGGAGCTCCAAGTGAGTAAATGGATATGTAAATAAAGCGCAGATGTGAAATAATGAAAGAGAATTATTTTTTTTTACAGAGGACATTCTGTACCATATTATTCATCAATCTGTACAGACAGGAGGCCTTAATTCTAAAGAAAACAGGGAAAGAACTTGCAGAACAATTTGATGTCTTTGTGTCATTCCCCAAGTTCTTTTTCCATCAATTATCTACAAGTAGATTGAATCTAAATCTTGCTGCTTGTTCTGCATAACTACTGTAAGATGATAAAGAGAGGTCTGGGTACTGCACTTTTCTCATCTCAGATCCTGGAGCTTACTCTTTAACTTGATGAATCTTGTTTAACAACCCTCTCCCTTCAGCTCTTCAGAATGCTACATGTGTGTAGTGAGTGATAATGAAAAGGAGCTGTGTTTGCTTTTGTAATATATGCCATCATTTACGTGAGCTTGTCATTATCTGAGCATAAAGGATGTGTAGAAAAGTTTTGTGCTGTTCTATCTGTCCTTTACTCAGTAATTAAGAGTGCACTGATACAGATGTATTGTAGGCAGATACTCTCCAAGTCCTGACAAAGAACCAAAATTATTCATCTAATCTATCATGATGGCCATCTTGAATACTAACTAGGGCACTTCTTGATCAGAATTGTCAAAAGACACTTCCACTGTGCTCCTGCCAGGGAACATCTTTGCTGGCAGATACTGCCTTTCATGTGAGCTACAAACCTCTCCTGCTTCAGTTTGCATTTCTCTGGCCATGAAAAATCATAGCAGCATAAATGTATCTGTCGTTTCTTCCTTCCATTCTCTGTTGAATTTATTTTTATAGAAAAGTCTTTCATGACTTTGTTAACACGCTTTTCTTGGCAGGGTAGTTCTTAAAGCTGCCTTTTTTTTTTTTTTTTTAATACATACAGTTCTATCAGTCCTTCACTTCTGCCTGTGGGGTAGAGGGCCCAGAGTGGAAGATCTAATTCTGTTCTTTGCATTTAGAGTTTTGATTCTACTGACTTCAAAGGAGTTTCTTCTTATTTATCCTGTGCATATAATAGCAGACTCAGGCTTTATAGTAGACAGTAATGTGGTGTTTTGACATAGCTTAAAATTTAGTTCCAGTGTAGGATGAATGTGTAAGTTCCCACTGACATTGCACACACCATGAACATCTCGGGGAGAGAGAGTTTGACCCTGAACAGGAGGAAAGATTCAAACTACCACAGCTACTTTATGGGAAATTTGATCACACCCAAGGGTATTGAGCTTGTCACTTGGGAGCTATGTGCTTTGTAACCTCAGTGAGACACAAAATTTATTAACTTGGCAGGCGTTTCCAGTATTTTATTATTCAAGGGGCAGGATCTGTTGCATATTTCAGGAGTACTGGCCGAGTGATCTACTTGGGGTTCAATTAGTTGGTCTTAAATTCCCATAGGCCTGCTCTAGTCCCTGGTGATAACTCAATTTTTAATATAGTGTTTTCTTTCTATATTAAATTTTAATAAATTAGTGCTCAAGTTGTAGTATTGATTTTGAAAATGCTTTGAGTGTGAATCTTCCTGATTCTCATGTATTTTGAATGCTATGAAAGTAAAAGCTGAGGAATCGTAGAGGCTCAGAATTTGGTCACATTTGGGACCATTTCTGAGCAACAATGCAACTAGTGAGAAATCTGGAATATTAAATGTAGCCAAAATTGAAGTCCCTGCTAAAGGTCACAGGTATTCTGGGCTGGATCACCTCAACAGAAAGGCTGTGAGTATTTTACTGTAGATAAAGAACGTATTTCTTCCTTAAATTCACTTCAGAAGTTTTTCAAACCCCATTTCTGAAATTTTTTAGAAAGCAGGGACTGCTGTGGATACCCAGGGTGGAAAACTTCAGCCCACCAGAGTTCCAAACTGCACAGTGCTGGGTGACACTCTGGGATGACTCGGACTTCTGAAAGTCTAAGTACCACTGCCACCTCTATCTGAACTTAATACAAACAGTATTCCTCTTCCAGAAATAAAAACTGGCATGCTTCTACTAACACAGCTAAGGTTTGAATGCCTTCTACTCAATCAAACATATCCTTGTGGGATGGTGGTCCAAGATGTCAGATGGCAAACTTTGGGAGATGCTTTCCCATCAAAGGCATCTGGGCTCATTTGCCAGCCATTTGGGCAGTTCCACTGGCAGCTTGAATTTCCCTCTAGCTCATTAGTGTGGATAGGTTGCTTTCAGCTTTCTGGGCTGCTTTATTCTCCTGACACCATTTTTAACTTAGTTTGTACTCTGAAGAACAAATGCATTTTAGTTCTGCTTGTGTATAAGTCCTTGCATAAATTCATTGACAAGATTTCTTTGTAGCTCTTCTCCTTGATTCTGAAAGCATGATTGGTCCTGTTGTGAGTAATGTTTTCAGAATACTAAGTATGTTTGGGGTAACTCACACTTCTCAAAGTATCCCAAGATCTATTTTTCTTTGAATTTGAACAAACAAGACAGAACTTTTAATTTATAATAGTACATTCTTCGGTGCAAAGCTTTCACTGTAACAAGACCTGCTAAAATGTGTAAATCCTCAATGCACAGTATGTTGAATTTACTTTGACTATTGGATACACATCATGCTTTTTGTTTTTGAATGTCTACAGTTTCAGTTTTGTTTTGTTTTGCCACTTGCAGACCTTTTTATTTAATCTCATTTTTAAATCCATGTGTGCTGAGAAGCCAGGTGCTGTCGATGGCATAAGGACACCTTGTGAGAGCTGTAAGATGTAGACCATAGTGCTGACCAACATCCCCCAGGCTTCAGAGTAATGCTCTTCTGCCTGTGGTGCTTTACTGTAACACCTTTTTATGGTCTGTGCAATTCTTGTAAGCGTCTAAAAATACCAATCAAATATTAATGACAAAATTCTGACACTGCTTTAAATAGATCAATCAATAAGACCAGTGCTATAGTACTCTGAAAGAGTTTCAGTTCAGCAGAAGTGTGAGTTTCAATTTTTTTCTGTGAATGATTGTGTGTGAGTGATGCCAGGCATAACCCTGAGGGGGAGAAGAGGGACAGAGGCACAAGGCACCCTGGGGCACAGTGGGCACAGCTGGCACTTCCAGCTGTGCCTCATCCTGCCCTGTGCACGGAGCAGCCACTGGAGCCTGCAGCTCCTGGCACTTCCCCGTTTCCTCTCCTCACCACCATCCTCTCTTTCTTTCTGATTCACAGCAATAGTTTTAGGAAGGCTTTCAGCTGCCTGGGTGCCGCAGGAGGCAGCAGGGTCCCCTGTGCCCCTGCTCTGAGCAGTGGGGTCTGGGCAGCTGGGCAGTGACCCGGCCTGGGGGGCTCAGCCGGGCCAGAGCAGACACCAGCGGTGCCCGGTCTGAGTTCTCCCCGTTCGGTACAGTCCTGCTGTGTATCTCTGCATACCCAGGAAAACTGGCTTCCATGGCAACTTGATAATTTCAAATTAAATTTTAAAATAATTGTTTGAAGCCCCTGCTCAGCAGGGTGAAGCTGATGAGCTCCATGCAAACAAAACCCAGCATCACTGTTCCATATTGGGTCCCTGGGCGAGATATTTGCTGCTGGGCTCTTTCTAGAACATGAAACAAAACTTGATGAAAAATAATTTTGTATTTTCAGAGGGGTGCTCCTTGGTCTAGTTAGGGCATGAATAATTGTGTTTTCTGAAAGAAATACCAGTAGGCGGTACAGCTGGTTGTGAGCAAGGTCTGGTTTGTGCAAAGGAACCTGCACTGGGAGATGTGTTTTTTCTCTGGGCCTGCTCTTATAGCCTGGGATTATTCTACTTTTCAAGGTCAAAGAAAGAACTTGTTAAGAAAAATCCTGATAAAGTGGTTTTTTTGTTTTTTTTCTTCAGAAAATGCTATTTCTCTGATATCAAAGTGGTCTAAAAAAAGAAGTGACTTGGAATTTCTTTTTTAAAATAACTTCAAGAAACTTTGACAAACTCTATGCATGATATGTAATTTTAAAATCCTACTAAATATGCTGTGGCATAATTTACAATGTAAAGGTGGAGGGAAGCAACATCAGAATGAAGTATTTGAGGAGTTTTTTCTTTTATGAAGAAAGGAATGACGTTTGGGGGCAACTTTGGCTGCAGTGACTGTGAATTGACTGTTCAGGATTCAGACAAGGAAAAACAGCAGGATTCTGGCCTATTCCGGGATTTGCTTGGAAGAATCTCATGGGATACAACCTATGAGTCTGAGCTGAGCTTTTGTCACAGCCATGAACATCCCTTATGGCTCAGCACCGTGCCCAGCTACTGAAGTGTGGAATTAGGAAGTCATTTTAGATTTCAAAGACTTTGCTTAGGAAAATTTCCAGTGCACTGATGAAATTTGGTTGGAAGGTGGAGGAATCAAGAAAATTTATGTATTTGCTAGTTTTTCAGAGGCTCAAGGTATGGAGAAGTGACAAAGCTTTTAGTGTATTCAGACATTACTTTGAAATGCTGGCATTGCCAATCTCACTTGGCTGCCTTTAAAATGACTTTACTTTTCATTACTGGATTTATGAAAAGGTTCAAATGCATGCATCTATTAGGTCTTGAGTTCTAAGCAACTTGCAGGGAAAGAGGATATCTCTGGGCTCAGATAAAGCCACAATCTTATTAGAGTGGTCTAGAAATAGCTTATCTGCTATTCTTAACTCCTAGCTGCAGATGATGTAAAAATAATTGTCCTGCTGTTGAAGGTGTCCATGATCTAATTATCTGTTGTAATTTTTAGGGATACCATATCTATATTAATATGAGACTATATTCTGTAAAGACTACTTTTTCAGAAAGAAAAAGGAAGATCTATAATATGTTTGACAAATTTCTTCTCTGTGACTTTAGTTGCTGTTGTAATTCATGTGGGAGAAATCATGGTAAACACAGAGGGGAATCAGATTTTGAGCACTCGTCTCAGAGGGTACTAGATAACAAAAAGATTGTTTAGGATAAAAATGAGGTGAAACAAAAATCACACAGTGCTTAAAGAAACAAAAGCCTGGGTCTTCTCATTGTGCTCTTGTCCCTCCTTGTAGGGTAGCACAGATTCTTCTCAAGACCTGCATGGATTCTGCCCAGGCCATACACATTTGATGTTATCCTGGTCCTGGGGAATCAGGGATGTTGTGTGACATCTCCAAGATCTCACCACATTTGGCCTGAGCTTCGATGGTTGGGTTTTTTGATTAACTATTGTTGCTTGACTTATTTAAATTATAGTCCAAAGCCCTGTAAGCATGAACTTTGTGTGAACCCATCAGAGATACTTACCTGGTGTGCTGGCTATTGACCATGCCATGGGGGGAAAACAATAAACACACACTTGTCTTCTGTTCCACACTTTCATGCTGTGTTTGTCTGCAGGGTCTGTTACTGCAGGTATGGCTGTTGTGTGTTACTGGACAGTTGATCATTTACACCCACAGAGTGATTTTCTTAGCCACCCTTCATTTTTCAGTGAAATGAAATGTTTAATTCTCTGCTTCAGTTTTGACTGCAGATAATTATTGTTCAAGATGGTTTGGTTGATATTGCTGGTATCTGATGGTGTGAGGACCCTGCCTGTGCTTGTGAAAATATACTAGCATCTCAAAAGTTGATGCCTCTCTCTTTTACTGTTCGTTGGCTGAGGAAAACAGTAGTTGTGCCACTAATTGTAACTTAAAGTTTGTAGCAAAAGGTCCAATATATGCAGTAAAAGCACCTGCTGATGTGTGCAGAGAAGTGGCTATAACTAAACATGTGTTTCAGGCAGGGAGAAAAATAAGGCTGCACATTCCTGGAGCTGCTCTGAAGCGTTAGTTGCTAATGTTTGACATGTGGTGCACTCTTAATGTCCATGCATACAGACACTATTGGCATAGGGTGTCACTTTGCCTTGTATTTATCTCATTAAAAGCTTTTAGAATTTAGTTATTGATCCTTGACACTAAGGCAGTTTGTTCTCCCCGTGTGATTTTCCACATTCTCTAAATCCCCAGACAATACTTTAGGATGATTTTTTGAAAAGTGTCAAAATCCTGTGCATGTGTCTGGTTTGAGTATTGCTTTCTTTTCAGTTCACCTGACTTGGTATTTTAACTTCATAACAGCCCTCAGTGAACACAGCTCTCTCTGTTTCCCAGCTGTGATCCCAGAGTTTGCAGCCTGCTTCCCAGGACACAGCACAGAGCAGCTCCCATGTTTTTATGTCTACAGTGCTTAAAGTGACAACAATAATAACAATTTTAAAAAATACAAGTGTGGGTTTATATATTGCAAACATGTGTGAGAAACTTCGTATCTGCTCAATGCACTTGCTGGGAATAATTATATGGGCTCCAATCCTGATTGCAGACTGTTTGTACCCATAAAAATAATTATTCCTATGAGTCATCCCACTTTCATCATTGATGCTAAACCATTACAAGGTAGCTAATTAGGGAAAAAAGAGTTTGTTCTTGTATTCTCTACACACAGGAGTACCTTTCTAGACGTATTTATTTTCATTTGTATTTAGAGGAAAACCAGAATTGCTCAGGAAACTGGGTACCCATTAGATAATCTCAGGCTGATAGTTTCCTTCCAGCAGACTAGACTGGAAATAATAGATATTGCAGTGAAGAAGGATGTCCCACTTCATGCAGTTTTGAGTTGTATTCAGCTCGATAAAAATTAAGGAATTGGTCCCACCCACTTGTTTATTAGCAAGGGATCTTGAAAGTCATTGTCATTCAGCTTACAAACTCCACTGCTCTGGAGTATTGCAACATTTTGCTTTGCAGCATCTTTCTTGTTTTAGCAAACAGCAGATAATTCGGGCTAGTGCTGAATTTTGATTTCTTTTGTGGTCAGTGATGACTTGCTGGTGTTGCCAAGTGGTGTTAGTGGGTTATATTGCACAATGGAAGCCACCAAAGTCTGGAGGAAAACTTCAAGTTGTTTTGTCTCTTACCTGCCAGCTTGGAATTTTGTCCTCTCTTCTTGTGAATGGCTTCAGCTAGGTTGAAATCAGTCTTCTATTCAGGTCACATTCATCTTTTCTGTAAGAGAGACAACTGGGATATATTGAAAAATGTATATGATTTAACTTGGATTAACCTGAGTAAACCATTTTTTGTCATGTGATTTACCACTGAGATTTTACCTGGTTTAGTATGTAAATTATGATGGCTGCTGCTGTACAGCCTAGTGTTTAATTATTAACACAATTTGACTGTAACTGCTGTCTATAACCTGGAGTACCTGACCAGCACTGGGACTCCAGGGATGTGATGCATAGAAATCTTTGAAAATGCTTTGCCAGCAAACACAGAGCTTTGGTATCCTCAGAAACAGGAGCAATCCTTTTTTTGGCAATTGTAGCACAGAATCATAGCACTGTGATTTGTTATTATTTATGGAAGCAGGTAATAGATTCCAGCTAGATACATTTTTGTTGTCATTTTTTGTTGCTGTTCAAAATGTCTGTATCACACAAAGGATTGCTTTTGTAAACAGAGAAAAAGCCCATTTCAAAGGTCTTTGTATGCTGAGAAAGTTCTGATATGAATTTTCTCCTAAGCAAACCCAAATGAAACTTGGGGGGTTGGGCATTTTCCACCTATTGCTTCAGCTCAAAATTCTGAAAATACTGATTTTTTAAAAAAATTATTGTTGTATAGATTAAAATTAAACTACTCCTGAATTTAACTCTTTGTTCATCTATGGCTCATGTATTAGAGCAGGAATGATTCCCTAATTTGAATTCCAAGAAAAGTATGTATGCAAGTGGTTTTATCAGTTTAATAAACTGAAGCAAAATCTAGGATTATAGTCCTGTAGTAAATGGAGAGGCTTCAGACTTCTCCTTGTAGCCATTGAGAATGGATATGTGGATGCTAAAGGAAGGAATCATTGCCCTTATGAGTAAGAATGGATGGGACTAATCCTTCTGTTTCTTTGTGAATTAGAGGATGGAAGGGTGAGATCTGGCACTGTATCCAATATGAAAAGGACATTTTCGTTGCCCTGCCTCCATGCTTACCGTGCTTAGGTATTGAGACTTTGCCAGTCTTTTCCCAGGTCCCTGAATCCAATCAAAGTATATCAGCAACTGAAACATTTTAGTTATTTGGGCACTTGGGAACACTTTTCAGCATTATTCACAGCAGTGCCTGCAGTCATGCTGTCCATCCATGCCTTAAGTGTGACATATACTTTTAAACTGAATTGCTAGGTCAGAAGAATTAGGGAACTGCTGTTTTAAACAACAAAACAAAAAACCACAAACCCTAGTGATGAAGGAAACATGGCATTTTAAAAATGTGAAAATAAGCATCCTGCAGACTCTGGGTATGAAATTTTTGAGAGCAGTTTATGAAAGCAGCTTTGTCACTGAAGAAGTAAAGCCTAATAATTTTTAATAGGCCTATAAATCTCTCTTATGAAATGCAGCTACTGTAAACACCTCTTCCATATTTTTCCAAGTGTTTATGCAGTGTTGTTAAATGCTGGTAAAGAGACACAATTGCCAGATGTGACCCCTGCCCTCTGAAGGAGTTGCCAGCTTACTGGGGTGGCTGGAGAGAGGGGAGAGTGGTGGACAGGGCAGGGGAAGAAAAGTAAACTCCCAAATGGAACTAAAAGATGGATATTTTAATGAAAACTAGTAGTCATGCAGAGCTGAGGGCAGGAGGGACAGATGTGGCACCAAATCTCTGCTGGTTTCTAGAGGCATTCTGAAACCAGGGTTTCTCTGAGCAGACCCAGCCCCTACCTCCTAAAATGTTTAATGAGCCCAAGTAATGAACGCAGGACAGGCACACGAAAAAGCCTGTTCTGATTCCTCAGCTGTCCCCACAAGGAGAAGGCAGTTGTTGCTGGGAGAACAACGTGTCTGTGCTAGCAGAGCTCCTAAGGGAGTGGAAGTGCTGAGGCTGGAGGGCTGTGCTGAGCTCTGGGGAGGCTGTAGCTCCCTCCCTGTGCCAGGGTGAAGAGAGGCAGATGAGGTGGTGCTTGTAACTGGTCTGACAGGGATTCACACGTGCTGCAGTTGCTGTAACACTGAGATTTGGTCGGAGATGCAAATCGAGACAATATGGATTAGGTAGATTGGTAAAGCCAGGCTAAGTTTCTTTACATACAATTTGAACCTGAGAAAGAATCTGATTAAACATTCCTTCCATGCATTCCTCTCCTGCTGCTTAGCATGAGTCCAGCTGGGTCTTGCAGGAATGCCTGCTGAGCCTGTGACAGAAATGCTGCCAAACACAGGGCTGAGTCAGAATCCTTTCCTAACTTCTGTAGAGATCAAATAGCTCTGATGTTTTGGGAACTGGGAATTTCTAGTTTCTGTTTTGGGAACCACGACTGGGTAACATATTGCTGCCGCTCTTTATTTTGTACTGTCCTGTTGGTCTGTCTTTCCCAGTACAAAGGATTCTGGTATTTATTAGATGTGTTAACTTGTGATGCTGCTCTTACGTGGTGTGGCGTGAGGGATGTCAAAATGAGGATTTCTGGGGAAGTCTCGTGGATCTTGAGTTTCAGGAAACTTGTAATGAATATGGCAGATGTGTAGCAGAGAATGCTGTACTAGGGGACTTTCTGTGAATGCCTCATGGCTTAGGGGAAGATTCTGGGTCCAGACCAAAATTCTCAACTTCCTTATAATGAGAAAATTTGCAGCCTGATTCTCTACTGTGATTCCCCTTTAGGCTTGTATTGGTAGATGTAATAATCTTGATTCACTAAAGACATGAGTTGCATAAAATATGACAGCCCTCAGCCCTAGCAGGATGCTTTGTCTCCCAGGGATGAATGTTCTGAATATTTTCAGGTAATGATCAAATGGATATACCTGTCATAAGTGAGTCACTTTTCTTTATGCCTGCAGAAAGAGTTAGTGCATGTTTCAGTGCCTGGTTTACTCTGGTGCTATTTATATTTCAAGGTCTTGGAGTTGGATAGAAAACAAGGAACAGAACAGCTTAAAGAACTAGTTTCTAGTTTGGGGTTTTATTTTTTAAGAAATATTTCTACAAAAATGGTAAACTAGGTGTTACGTATCCAAGTGCAAATCCTCTACCTTGGGATTATTTTTATTATATTTTAAATTTGAGCCTATGAAAAAATAATTTACTCAAGATGCCATATTGCTCTGTACAAAGCATACATGGAGTCATTTCAACTGCTGTTCAAATATAGCTGTCCCTTGTGTGAGGCACAGAAGCAAACCACAAAATTTGACCACACATATAATTGTGGTTTGAGACAGATTTTGAAATAACAGCATTGAGCAGGGGTACACACCTGGAACTGCAAACTAAGGCACTGCCTTGGAAAACTTGTTCGATGGAAGTGCAAGGCCTTGGCACCCTTTTGTGCATGAGAGACTCAAGGAAGGCTCCTGACGCTGGGTGAATTCCACTCTTGGGGCCTTAGCAGAGCCTGGATCTGTCTGTAGAAGAGAGAATGGCCATTATTTTAATGCTCATTTGAAAGAGATTCTGAACTGGGGACTAAGAGTATCTGTCACTTTCTGAGTACCTGTAAACAACCTCATGATTTGCATTAAGATAAAGTTGTGGAGTAGCACTGTGTTACACTCTGCTGTGGCTTTCTGGTAGAGTGGCTGCCAAACCAGTTAATCAGATCTGCTGGATGAGACCCAGCTGTGAAAGGTGAAGATTTGCTCTATTTTTCCTAAATGAGCTTTAGGCTTTTCTTGCCAGACTTATTTTGTGGCAAGAGCTGTGAATTGATGGTGGTGGTGGTGGTGTGTGTGAACTGTGCAGACCCACACCGGAGAAAGATGACATCAGCTGTACAAACGTGTTTTATATGCTTTCCAACCAACACATAATGCTGCTTTTGGAACGAAACCCAAGTAATGCAGGGCAGACCCTGGGTGTCTTAAATGTTAACAGATTGTTTTTCAGACAATAAATGATCTAAGGTGAAGCCTGGGTAAACATATAAAAATAACAAATTGTTTAAGCTGTTATTTCTTGGCAAAAAAATACAGTAAGATTCCAGCTTTTTATATATATCTGTGTGTACGTGTATATATATATAAAACTTAAAAATGAAATTAGTCCACTCTAATGCTCTCCACATCCTGACATGCTACAGCAATCTGAAAGAAGTGATGTAAATCATTTTACTTTTGCAAGCAGGAGTGAAATTCTGGCCCTATCCTAAGGCAGTGATATTTTTTTCACCCAAGAGCTTTGTATTTCTGAAGGCTGTGTTGCTGACTATTTAGAATTAAATGCTGCAACTTGAACTGCAGTTTTTAAGGATTTATCCTAAAATGGGCCTTAAAATCATACTCAAAATTAGAAAAGTTGTATAATTAAGTGCAGCTTAGCAAAAAAGATAATGAAGCTCTAAATAACAAAAAAAAAAGGTCTTCAATTCTCTTTAAAACATATTTAATCTTCCACGTTTTTTGTTAGTCACTCAACTCTGCTTAACCCACCACCAAGATTATTTCTCTCTTATTTAGAGTGTGAATTTTATATTAGGCTCAGCTATTTGCTCTTGTAGTTTTGGTTGTCCTTGGGGACGCAGCAAAAACATTGCATCCGTCTGCTGAAAAACGAGCGGCATCTGCATCCCATTAGCCAGGAGACACGCTTTTGTAAATTAGGTAAATGTGGTTTTTGATGCGAAGGGAAAGGGATCTCAACCCAGACGTCCGAGAAGATTCTGAATCAAGCAGGAGATAATCGCCGGGCTGAGTTGTCGTGCTGCCGCACGCCTGTGGATGCAGGCAGGGGGAGCCTGAGGACCACAGACCCGCTCCGGGCACCGCTTCCCTTCGCAGGCACCGCGCTGCCCCTGCTCCTCCCGGCCTTGTCGCTCGTACCTCCCTGGAAGCTGTACGAGCGTAGAAAAGCAGCCAACCCTCGGAGCGCGCCGGAGGTGGCAGGGACGTGGCACTGGGGTGAGCTCGGGGCTCCCCGCGGGCTGGCAGCGGGCGGAGGTTCCCGTGCTCAGCATCCAGAGCGCTCCCGCGGGGCCTGAGCTGCACCCGCGCTCCTGGTAGGAACGGGGCTTCCTCCTGCTCCTCTCTCCATGGCAGTGCCGGGAGACGGCTGTCAGGGGGCCCTGCCACAGCCAGCAAAGCAGCTACTTGCCACCCTCCACAGGGACTAGTCACAGCAGGAGGGGTCCCACCACTACACTCAGCATCACTCCTGGGGGAGCTCGTGAAGTCTTTGGCTGAGACTCTCATATTTTGGCTTTTGTCTGATTTTCCACATGGTTTCATAAAGTACAGTTTTGGATTCAGAATACCTGCTTCTTCCCTTAGAACAGTTGATAATTGTGCTGTTTTATAACATCACCCAGCTCCATATTTGTCACTGTCAGCCCAAAGACAGGACCCCTCATGTTTCAAACAAACTGCACTTGGGCTGTACCCGTGGAGTGGGAGGCTTTCTCTGGGTTTCCTTCTGCTGATGTGTGTTTGTAGGAGAGAACAGCATAAACAGAGGGGACTTTGGTGAGCTGGAGACGCAGTGATAGAGCAAGTGTGGGGAGCATGAGCCCCAGGAAGGGAATAAATACTTGGGTGGGAAACTGTAGGAGTGCCCTGGGGAAGGATGTGGGCTTCAGAGGTGGGACAGGGCATTTATTGCCTCCACAGCTAAACAGCTGTTAATTATGGAAGTATTTAGCAACATCGCAGCTCCTCTTCCAAGTGGAAGCAATCTCTGAATTCCTTTCTCCCCAGTGGCCCAAAAGGCACAATGCAGGTGAAACCTCTTTCAGGCACTTTGGCTAAGATCACAATTGCCAGGCTTCTTTATTATAATAATTTATGCTGCAGTGTAATTCCTAAAGTATCAATAATAATTCAGATGGTGACAGACTCTTAATTAAAAACCCTATAGAAGACTTCAGCTTTTTAGCTGCTTCACTCTTCCTATTATCAATACATATCAAGTGCAACAGTCTGGTGAGATGGAGTTACAACACCCTGGTGGCAGCTCCGACAGCTGAGCACACCCTGGATCTCTCCAGGTGCATGCACAGAGCTTGCTAGGGAAACAGCATTTCTATCAAGGTTTTACCTCGATTTTACTGATTTAAAGACATTTGCAAAGTATGGGAATGGGTAGATAACCAAATAAAAATCATAGTAAGGCAGTGTGTGACCTTCATCCTGGAAGATTGTCCTCCAGACCAGTACTGAAAATAATTGAGGAATATTGAGCAGAAGGGGAAACTGGCAAGTGTGAAATACGTCAGTTGGACTGAAATTGGCTTTTAGCCAAAGCCACAACAGTAACCAACACAATTCACCTCTAGACTTGCTTCTGGAAGGGGTGGAAACTCTCACATTTAATTGGGAGCAGCATTTCAGTGGGAGGGTGGGTGGAACAGGAACATGACTCTCTAAATGTTTACCCACCCCTTCCTGCTGCAGAGCATTTTGTTCCTTTCTAGGGCACAGTGATAAAAAGGAATAAAATTGACTATTAACCTGACTCCTGTGGCAATTCCCATTGGTCCTGTGTAAATCAGGGATTGGAGCAGTCACAGGGTGATTTCAGTCCACTGGCATAGTGATTTCCTCGTGTTTTATTTTACTCTGGAATTTGTTTCAGGCACAAGTAGACTGATAAGCAGATGATGATAAATAATTGAGTTAATCCAAGAAAGCTCTGGGGCTACATCTGTCGCAGGAGGTGTAAAAACAATGCATGCAATTTCCTGCCTGTATCAGGGTGGATTGTCTCATTATTTCAACCTTCCAAGGCATCCTTTGCTTATGTCTCCTACGTGGGAATTCTTGTTGTGGGAGAGAGTCACTTTCATTGACTTCTTAAACTGAGACTTGAAGAAATGTAGCACAAAGTGTGATATGAGAATATACACCATTACTAGTAGGAATCACTGCTGATGGGAATCAGTTTCAACTGATGGGAATACTGAATAAAAGAGAAGTTTTTTCAAGCATGTGAAAATATAGTCTTTGTTATAATCCAAGTGTGCCCATCAGTTTAGATGAAAGATGATCAGTATACCCTTGTCTTCAATTCATTACAATGATATTCTCATATATATAAAATATATATATATGTATGTATATACATATATATATATAAACCTTATTTACTGCTTTCTAGATGAGTCAGCCAAGGTAAAAATAAAAGTTAAACTAGTTGGAAAGGAAGTATCTTGTTATGCCTCTATTTTTCCTTTTTAGGAAAAGTTTCAATAGACACTTTAAATAGGAAACTCGAAGAGCAGAATCTCTTCTGCTGGTAGAGATTCATTAGGAACCTTAATAATTACCATATTTGAGGTTTTCTCCATACAGGAAAAATCCTTTTCATCACTCTGGTATCAGGCACATGTTGGTCATTATTATAGCAAAGATAACAGGAAGATGTAAATCAAGTTCCTTTTTCTTCAAAGATATCAGGAGGATCTCTATCTCTTTCCTCTCTATGTGAGTCCACATTTATACATACAATTTGAATTCACCTAGGATTTAGAAAAAAACATGTTAAAGTACCTTTTTTCCATGAAATAAGAATTCAAATTTTCCCCAAACCTCTACTGCAGTAAGTAAGAACTGGAATGATGTTGTATACACTTCAGATTCAAATATCTTTGCACCCTTTCTGGTGCTTAATGCGTTTTCCTCAGATACCTGTGTCACAACAGAGAAGCAAGTCTAGCTGTGTAAGGCCTTTTTTGTAATTTAGGCTGGTGTGAAGTGTTTCTAGGTAACTTTTAGCTCACTGATATGCAAACAGGCAAAATTCTTTCTCAAGCTGACATCAAAGCTAACAGTAGATCAAAAATGTTTAATGAAAAAACTCATAGGTAAGCCATTAAAAATGCAACAAAGTGGTCAGTGTCTGGCAAAGTTAAAGCATGGATAATAACATTCATATGCTAATGCAAAGCTGTTTACATGAGGGAAATATAAACATATCAAATTGTCTGGAGTTGCCATTAAAGTTCATGAATTCTTTTCTGAGATGAGATGCATTCCTATTTGAATGTAGATAAATATTCATGGGAGGACTTCATTTGGAGGGAGAAATTTTCTATTAATAAAATTACGTCTGTTCTAGATATAACAGGCTGCTACTTGCATGTGCAATAAAGGTGGTTTGCACTGTAGGAAAAAGTGAATATTCACAGCTGTCTTTAAAGTTTCTCAGTACAGTATCACCTAAACAAATCTATCTCTCTATCTCTAAAGCTGTCTCTTGGGGGGGTTTGGTAGTGCTTTTGTTTGTTTCTTTGTTTTTAAATAAGATCATGGGCATTCTGCTGGGCGGGGGGGGGGGTTGTCTCTTTTGAGTTTAAGACTGAAGTGCATTTCATCTCAGTTTCTTGAAGGAAAACGAAACTTTCACTGAACAGATGGAACAGATCCATTTGTCTAATACTTCAAGGCTTACAGGAAAAAAGAGAAAACTGCATTGAAAGTTTTTGCCTGGATCAAGTCAATGATATATCATATGAGAGGAGGAGCAAGAAAAAGGGAACACATGAATGTGTGAATCCGGTAGACTGTAATTCTGGTTAACTCGTCCTAATTGTTGGTGTTTATTTCACGTATGGTTTTTACACTGTGTTTTTAAAATGGAACATCTCAGATAAAGCTGCTTTCATTCTTTATGTCCAAAGCACCTGCACAGCTGTTTAGATTTGATAGCACTGCTCAATATTCCTGTTGATCAGGGGCTTTGGTGGACAGTAAACCAGTGCAGCCTTCCTTCCTATGAATGTTTAACCCTGATTTTGATCCCTTGTGTGATTTCTGTGGTGTTTAAGGAGTAGAGTTCATCATTGAACCATGGGAGGTTTTTTTGAGAGGTTTTTCAGAAGAGCTTGCTCATTTTTAGTACTGGTTTGCAAGAATTTGTAGGCTTGTAACATCTTTCAGGTCCCTAGAACTATAAAAAAAAAATCTGTGAAGTTGCTCAATAAACTCAAAAACTTTTGAAGGCATTGGTTGATATAGAAAGTGATAGGCTAAGTTTTGCACTCTGAACACTGTTAAAACAGGGGTAAGTGCTATAAGAACTGCCAGACCCTTAGATCAGGACAGATACTTGTCAACAAGGAATCAATGAGTGGGTGTTCTAGTGAATTAGCATCAAAAATAATCTTGTTCAGCATTTTTGCAGGTAATAATGAAGTAAATTAAAAATTGCTAATAATTTAATTTGCACTTGACCCAAGACGGAAGGTACATCTTGAGAACAGAGGATGCTGCAGGATGGTTAGGCCAGCTCCCTTGGGCTTTAGCACAGCCAAATTCAACATTACACACCCAGGAAGAAACAGAGTGCTGGGCACACAGAAGGGGTTATATTCTGGGAAGATCTAACTCTGGAATGAGCTAAGGGGAATCTTCCGCTCCAGGAATCTGCCTGTAATGTGTTGAGAATTGTGGAGTGTGGGGGTGTGTGGGCCCCTGGCAATCAAGACACAGGATGAGGGAGCTAGAGGGCTCAGGGGCGCTGGGACGCTCCAAGGGCAGTGTGTCTGGGGAGAGGGATCTGGTCAAGGCAGAGCTACCAGCCTTCCTTGCTCCTCTTCGATGAGATTCCTCACATCCAAGGATTGTGTTGCTCCAGGGCTTTCTAATCAGTTCCTGAGAAAATCCAAGAAGTATCTTGTTTTCTTTCTTAGGAACAATCTAGTCCTAAGTTTTTATCAGAGATTAGCAGTTGCTAGACTACTACTGCACTGATATTTCCAAAGGATTGAAAAGAAATAAAAACATATATTGCAGGAGCAGATGAAAGATGCCTAATGGGTAGAAAGGGCTGATTTCATCTAATCAGATATAGAATAAAGCTGGATTAATACTCTTGCAGTTGAATGTTGTGCACAGATTTCATTGGATTCCCTCCAGGCTTTTTGATTAGACTGTAGCACAGTGGCAAATGCTGGGGTTGTACTCTCAAAGGAGCAGCACAACAGAATTCACATTTGATGCTTCTGTAGCAAACCTAACTTTTAGCTGCCAATGTGTTAAATGTTTTATCTCATTCAGAGCCAAAATACTGACCGGATGTTACAGATGGTGATGTGCATGTTTTTGGAAAGATGATGAATGCCTCCAGCCCTAGCTACAAATGGCTAACTAATTAAATATTGTACAGCGAGTTCTTGATTGTGATACCGTGGAAATGTACAGAATTAGCTTCGGTGAATGTTTTTATTCAAGAAACAATAGCTTTTAAGAATAGTATTTATTCATCAGAGGAAATTTGCTTCTACCTACAGAACAACCACATAATCTGTGCAGCACGTGAGTTGCCTTCATAATAGCAGTAAAACACTGAAAAGGAATTGTGTATGATACCATCTGCTTGTGGAAAATTTGGAAATTCACTCCAAAGGTGAAAATCTTGGTGAGTCTGTGCATGTGGTTGCAAACTGGCAGCCCTTGTGCTTTGGCCAGGCAGGCTCTGCACTAAGCCAGATCATTCTGCAGGCGATCAAACTAGCGGTAAAAAAGGCATGATTGTTCTTTGAGCAGGTGAAGTATCCAAAGAGAAGAGGCAAAGGTCAGAGGGATAATTTAAAAATTTCCTTGCTTAGCAATTTATATATTTGAAAAAAAAAAAAAAATCCATATATCCAAATCATCAGCCAGAGCCATAGGCCAGAAGGTTAGAGTATAAACTGTCAATATTAACTGCTGCTAATGGAAATGCAGATTGCTGGAGCAATGAAGCAGAAGATGCACAGGCAAGACACAGCACCAAAGAGAGTGACAGCAACGCAAAGAAGAGGTTGGTGCATGGTCACAGTGCTGGCCAGAATGAGCCTGGGAAACAGGACTTGGACATATTGACTTTTAGAAATTTGCACTGAGGAAAGACCAGCTTTACCATTAGTTTTTTCTCATTGCTTAAACTGTCTGGTTTTGGATCCCTGTCGAGGCTAAAACAGCTGTGCAAATAACAACAATGACTCAAACAGTGACCAAAGACCCCGTGCTGCATTTGAGCCAGTCTGCAGATCAACCAGCCCTGGGTGTTCTGGTGAACAATATAAACCTTTCTGAAACACCAAGGCTGCCTCATTCTGGGAAAGTGCATTGGGTTTTCACGTATCATTACAGACACTGAGGGCTTGTTTGCATTTGCTGAAAGAATATTTCATTACTCTGGTTGCTGTTCTTAATGAAAAGAAATATTTTAAAGTGGTTAATTTACGAGGATAAATATTATTCAGCAGGTTCCTAAACTCCCCAAGGTAAATAATACAGACATGGTAAAGGCCAGCTCTGTTATATTAATAATTGATGTTTGGCTTCCTCCTAGCTCAACTGTAATCTATTCATCCTGCTTTGTAAAAGTGCAATTAGAGCTGAATTACAGTAATCAATAGAGCAGCAGCATTTAGAACCAGGGTACATAAATAGAGGGAAATTTTGCACATAGGAAGTTTTTTGAGGTATATTGCAGTAACTGCCTTAGTTGGACGGAATTTTAAATGATCGCAAAGGAGATTAAGCTATAATTGATGTAGATGTTTTCAGAGGTTTTCTTTTAAACCAAAACCAACTCCTAACAGTTTGATTGAAATAATTTCCCTTCCTTTTACTTCTGCTGCATCTCTCAGTCAGTCTATTCTCTCATGATGTGACTGTTGCAGCTTTCCTGTGCTTGTCCAAACATCTGCACTCTTGGTGGGCAGCTGAAAGGAAGAGGGGGATGTGATGGGAAGCAGGCCCTACATTTGGAAGACTGCATGGCAGATGTGTTAGGCTCTAAAGATGAGTAGTGGTAATGGACAACTAGAAGAGGAACAGAGGAAAACTCACACGTGCTACAGCCAAAGGAAATACAGGGTTGGGGGGAGGGGAGGTGGGAAGAAATGGCTTCCAAGATTCTGTAAGAAAGTTTTGAATAATCACCCAAGTGTGTAAACTATTACAGAGAGAAGAGCTGATAGTAACCAGACTTTGGTGTAGCAAGAAGCAATAGAGGAGGAAAGGCCTTGGAAGTCCTGTGTTTCACGTAATGAAAACAAGAGTGGTGCTGTGCTGAGAGGAGAGGCTGCCCCAAGCCTGGGGCACTGCCCTGTGGAGCTTGTGTACGCGCTCACACCATCTCTGAGTATCTCTGTGACTTAGGAAGACTCTGCTTTCTTGTGCCCTTGGGACTTAGGGAGGATTTTGGTGTCTTAAATAAAAACGGGATGGTGTTCTCCATGCTTTCTTTTCCTGCTTCCTTTTATGTCAATGTGTTAGTCAGGAACAGCCTCCCAGAGTGTTCAGGAAACCCTTTCTGGCCCCGTGTCCTCTGTGGGGCTGCCAAGCACTGCTTGCACTGGGTTTGTTTCTGTGTGTCGGGGTTCAATTGGGTTGAATCAAAGCCAAATTGCAACTTACAGTGTCATCTTCCCCTAATATTTCATTTGCTCAAGGTTAAGGACTCTCTGAAGCTGAGTTGAGGCCTGACTTTGCTGCTGGGACTAGCCAAAATCTGGCTGCTGTCCCCATGGCTGGGGAGCCACTGCTTGGGCAGTGCAGGGCACTGGACACTCCTGTGCCTGCAGAGGAGCTCTCCAGAGGGATGAGCTGGAGGCTGAGTTGCAGGGTGTGGTGAGCTGGATCCAGGGCTGGTAGGAGTCACTGTCAATGTAAAAGCAAATGCTGGCTGATTATTATTATTAATAATCACCATCATATCCTCCTTCTCTAGAGCATTGTGGTGTTTGAGGTGAAACTAAGTGCTTTCAGTCATTTAGGAAATGTGGAATGGCTCAATAACATATTCCCTGTTGTGACTTTTGGACTTTATGCAATGTCAATAAAGGGATAAAATGTGTTTAATTAAAAAGAGGCTGATTTTATTGAGCAAATATACCAAATAAAAACAAAAATAGGAGCATTAACATGTTGGTCTAACTTCTCAAGCACAATTTTCAGTTTACTAAAGAAATGTAAGAATAAAACATCTGTTAATGTAATTTTTAAAAATTAATTTAATTAATCTTTATCTTTCTGGTGGCAACAGCTTATTAAATGGGCGCTACCAACTAGATAGGAGAAAGGTGCTATTTAAATTAATATGGAAGGAAATGCTTTCTTGGCTAGAGCTTTGCACTCTTGAACAAGGAAATTAAATAATTAAAGCTCTGCTCACAGCAATCTATATTCCTGGGAAGCATTAGCTTGTCGGTGTGTAATGCATGCACCACTCTGCATGTGCATTATGCTTTAATAATGCCTCCACCTTCTTCATAAGGCATGTTGTCTTCAATGCAACCCTCTCCAATAACCCTGTCCTGGCACTTGTCATGTGATGCTGATTGCTTTTGGTGAGTAGCATATCCTGTAATTATTTTCCTCTCCTATTAAGCTTCACATTCTCTGTACATAGAAATGCACCTTCATATGGTAGGATAATGTCTGTTGTTTTTTGATTTTATTTTTTTTATCAGCATAATGAAATTATCCCCCTCCACATTCTGGAGTAGCGTAATGCTTCTTGATTTATTGCTGTACCTGTTTACGTTGGCTTATCAGAAAGGTGCTTCCAGTGCATTAGCAAACCCCTGAAGTGCTTCTGGTAATAGGAAAAAGCACCTGGGTAGCTGTAAATATAGGAAAGAAGGTTTGCAGTTTGATAAGACTTAGAGCAGGAAATGCCACTTAGGCTCAGATCACAGTGTGCTCAGCCAGGCTGTCCCACAGGCAGCCTTCTCCACAGGGCAGCTGCTTGCAGGGGGATTGAGTTTCTCTCTGGCCCTGGCCTGCTGCCCTTGGCAGTGTTTCCCAAATGTAGGCAGCAGTGCCCTCATTTTCTCACTTTGTTTACCCTGCACTGAAACAATTTGTGTTGATGTGAAGAGGCAGGAGCTGCTGGGTATTAATGCTCCCCTGCAAACTGAGAATTGGACACTCAGTTTAAAGGCATTTCCAGAGGCCACATCAATTTAGGGTTAGGAAGCCTTTAAGTGTTGTAGCTTACCCACGTACCTGCACGTGCATCTGTCTGGGAGGAGAGGAAGCAAGCAAATCAACAAACAAGTCATTCCTCCCATAAATCTCTTCTGATTGAACCTGAGCACGGCACGGTGTGCTACAGAGAATGAATAAACCGATGATAATAACAGAAGCTGATTACCCAGTGATGGGCAATAGCAGCAAATAGGCCTTATCTTGCACTGTGAAATAGAAACTCAGAGCCAAACAAATAATTCTGGATTCCCAGAGAGAGCGTTTTCAGCAATCCATGGGCAATGACCCTCAAAATTATGTATTCAAAAAAAAAAAAATCTTTTCAGAAGTGCAGCCTTGGCCTGTAGTGTGGCTGAGAAGAAGATATCTGTGTTGCTCAATTGCACATGCAACCTGTCATCAGATTTTCACCCCACTGAGGAATGCTGGTGCTCACAACTGGGTGCTGATCAGGACCCAGTCACACATAAGCATTTATACCTTCTTGGGCCATCTACTTTTTCTTCTCCCTCTTCATTCAGATAAATAATGACTTTTTAGAGCTGAGATAAGAATTTTAAACCACTGAAAATGGACCAAGGGCTTAACCCTTTGAGCACCTACCTGAATCAGCCCCACTCCCACAGGTGTACTCCACTTAGAGTGCACTCTGCTTTGGTATGCGGAGGATGCAGAAGAAGCTGGCTTTGCTTTTTCATGCATTCCCCAAATTTTGAACGCGCTTGCACATTTTTCTAGCGCTGGAAAGAAGAAATCTTTTGGCAAATGATATTTAGACATGGCCTTGAACAACATAATCTAGTGGAAGGTGTCCCTCCCCATGGCAGAGGGGTTGGAACTAGATGATCTTTAAGGTCCCTTCCAGCCGAAACCATTCTATGATTTTATGAAATACTTGTTTATTTTTGTAAAAGTACAAATGTATAAAAACCCAAGGTGGTATCACTTGTGAGCTCCTTGTACACATTTCTTCAGCCTGAGTCAATGAAGCACTTGGGCAGCTACTTCACTATCAGTAAAGTTTGGGATATGTAGAGTTTTTAGTTTACTGAGTGTTTGGATTTGGTGAGCTCTACTGCTCTTGAATTTAGAGAGTCTTAAGCCTTGCTTAAAATTAGTCATGCTTTTAATTTTTTTTCCTGAGAGGGAGGAATTGCTATCTATCATAATACTGTCACACAGAAAAGGGAAATAAAATGGATAATTTGGCTGCTAAAAAGCTGGTGTAGGAGAAAAACAGTGACAAATCTTGGGAGGATGATGATGAGATTCTGTCTCCCTCCGTGGGCTCCTGACTGGGGGGCATTGGACCCTTGTGTCCCCTCCTGGCACGAGAGCCTGCAGCGAGATCAGCTGGAGAATTATGGATGCACAAGGAAGGGAAACTCTCCTAGGCCTTGTAGCTACTAAGAATAAATCCAGCAGCCATTTTTTTTCTACATGAAAATAATTTCATAAATATAAGCAAGTATCACTTACTGGTTTTTTTTTTCTATAGAGGTTTCCCTAGAAACTTTTCAGCTACAAAACTGTGAAATAATTAATTTTCTAGTTAAAAATGTGCTATTGGTGTCTGTATGACAGTTCAGCTTGGGTGTTCCTTCTCCAGTTTGTAGTACATGCTGAAAAACTGCATTAAATAAGATTGTTCTTCACTGGTAGCAGAAGAACTGCAATAATTTATTCTAGCTGAGTATAATTTTCTTGAAAAGATAAAAAAAAAATTGAAATAACTCCCGAGAATGTTTTACAACCTTATCAAAAGAAAACATCAAGAGCACTAAATTCCAACATTATGCTTGGATAAATCAGTGTGAGATGTTAGAATTGCAATGGATTTTTGTATCCTTTAAACGTAACATGAAATATCGTCAAGAAATAAAGTAAAATATGCATCCAACTGTATTGTTAACAGCAATAATAATAATTGCTGATGGCTGTCAAAAGGTATCTTTTGGCTCTAAAATCTCAAGTCAAACCTTTCTCCTTGTTAGGAGCAGTAGTAAATAATTGTTGCCGGACTGCCAGCTTATTTTGTACCAACAAAGCTCATCAAAATCTGTCTCTTATTAAAGCTGCTGCATTAATTACTGCTTGGCAGTGCATACTTATCCCTCTACCCCCGGCTTTAGTGGGCGGTGGCGTTGTTTCGGCAGGGCCGGGGGAAGGAGCCCGAGCAGGGCGCAGTGGCGGAGGCGTGCGGTGTCTCGGGCCTCCGGGGCTGGCTGCAGGACCGTGCGGAGCTTCCCTGCGGCTGGGCACACGGCAGGGGCCCCGCTGGCTGCAGCTCCAGCCACGGCTCCAGCTCCTTTCCCAGGGACTGTGCTCTGCATGGTGCTGTTCTGGAGCACACCTGTGCGTTTACTGAAGGGGGAAAAAGAGGGCAGCGGGCTTGTGAAATGAGATGTAAAGAAAATCTGGCTTCAGTCCTGAGTTTTTCTGTCTCGCTCTTGTGCAGCTGCGTTTTCTGCTTGTTTCCCATTTGTCAGAGCTTATCATTATCCTTCAGATTTTCCACGTCAATTTGTTTAGAACCGACTTCTTCTAAGAAAGTCCCCTCTGTCATTCATGTTGTAGGAAAACACAGGATACAAAATTAAAGATAAATTTGTGTCTGATATGAACATGGAGTTACCAGTTTATTAAATACACCCTATTGTGTGTACCAGGAAATACATAAATTTAAAGCTTTTGCGATGCACACAAATATAAGGAGTTTAAAAATGTAAAACTACACGATAAAATTCTAGGCAAGGAGTACATATTTATCACAAAGCAATTAAATATCTTGGTTTGTTTATTCCAAAATTAAATTGGCACATTAATTTAACATGAAAAGAGTGATTTAATGAAATCTTCAGAGAATTACTATCTGCCCTTTGAATAAGTTATCTAAAATGCTATTTTATTATGCAAAGCTATGTAAAATAAATTGCATTCAAGCAGTGGTTCAGAAAGTAGCTTATCATAACCTCATGTTCATAAAGAAATGACATAAAAGATCTGGGGATCACTGCTTTGCTTTCAAGATGGGAAAAATTAAGCAGAAATAGTCTTTAATTTGAAAAGAGCTAATATGACATGGAGATAATTATCTTGGTACTTTGAAATGTGATTAACTCTAATTATAGCCAGAAAAAACCTACAGGGAACAATGAAAACACAATCCAGTGTGGGAGCAGCAGTGTGACCTCACGTGTGTGATTCATGTGATGAGCAGGTCAGATTCTTTCCAAGAGGGTACAAATCCTCCTGTGAAAATACACAGCCATGTCCTCTGAGTAGAAATTCCCATTTGCACACGCGTTCACCCCTCAGCATGAGAGAAACGTGAGCAATGTGTACATCAAAGGACTGACTTCACCACCTGTGTGGGACAAACACACAACCTGCGCTTGGCACATCACTGAATGTAAATCCAGGGTGCTGTTTTGTACGTGGCGAATCACACTGAACTTCCAGCAAGATCAGTACATTGATTCCAATCAGGGGATTGCAGGAAGGCAATTCAGCAAGCTGTGTACTGATTTTTTGGGTTTTTTTTCCTGATTAATGGAAAAGACTGTTCTCCCAATTTAGTTTGGTAATTCATTTGAAACATAAGGACTACTGGTACTAAACATAATATTGTTCTACATGGCTGGAAAGAGTTTTCAGAGTTTGGCTTCCTTCTAACTGAACCTAACGAATTGCTCTTCTCACTATGGTTTTCTGACAATGACATCCATAAGCAAATCCTGTACCGTGCTGGGCTTTGGTTTTGTGTTATTTTTTAAGCCTTTCCCAGTATTTGCCCTAAAAGAGATTTAAACCAGGGATCGTTTGCCTCAGCTGAGGTGACAGATGCAAGAGTCCATGCAAAGAAGAGCTAACTAGCATGGATTATTTAGTACTCTCATACTGAAGGCAGTTCCTGAACAGGGAGAGGAAGTCAGAGGTCTGGCTGTTGTTATCCACTTACACAAAGCTCAGAGATGTGTGGCTTTCCATTTCAGCAAATGCTCTCATATTCTTGTTTTATGGAAAACAGTAAACAGGATTATGGGTTTATAGTTAGTTTGTTCTACGAAGCTCTGTACCTTTTCCCAAAGGATCTGACCATTCTAACTGTTTGTTATGGAATATTGGACAAGAAATGGATTACTATTTGTTTGTGTTATTGTCAGTTTAGCATTCCTTTCAGACGAGCTTTTGAGCAGGCAATGGTGTGCTTTCTGTTACATTTCAGCTCATTATCTCAAAATTGCCCACTGCAAATGGTTTCATTCAATAATTGAATACTTTAGTTTATTTTACCAGTATGGTTTATGTTTGGTGGGGGTTGTTTTTTGTTGCTGTTGTTTTGGCTATGGCTTTCTTTGATTTGCTTCATGTACATAATTCATTGACTTATGTGTTTGTGCCTCAATGTAGAATGTGGCTTCTCAGCCCTGAGCAGCCTGGCTTAGTTCTGTGCTCTATTTAAACTGATATCATTCTTTCTGTGTGTAAGGAAAACAAACAACATTTTAAAACTGTAGTTTAGTTGTTTGCATGTGGTAAAACCATGAGAAACGCAAATGGATTAATTAGGTAGAGATTGTTACCTGACCTTCCTCTTTAATTTTATATAGTTTTACTGAACTGAGACACATCTCTCAAAACTGCTCTAGTTTATATGACTCAGCTGATCATTTCAATCATAGAATCATGCAGGGATAGAATGGCTTGGGTTGGAAGGGACCTTAAAGATTGTCCAGTTTCAGCCCCTTCCATAAGCAGGGGACACCTTCCACTATCCCAGGTTGCTCCAAGCCCCGTCCAAGCTGACCTTGAATACTTCCAGGGCTGGGGCAGCCCCAGCTTCTCTGGGCAACCTGTTCTACCACCCTCAGAGGGAAGAATTTGAGTACTATTTGCCTTTTTTTTTTTCTTATCAGTAATACAAGCAGCATCCTTTCTAATTTAGTCCAACTTTTAATCAAATAAATGCAAAAAATTTGTACTGTAGAAAAGTTGTCAGTGCAGTAGCTGGGAATGAAGTGCATGCTGTAAAAAGTGTAAAGCAAAAGGTTTGTACTTAAATACTGTGGAAGATCTGAATATTTTGGATAGAAGAGGGACTGTTCAAATGACCCTGGCACTTCTAGTATTAAAGCATAGGAAAGAAGCTGAAGCAGCTTAAAACCCAGACTGGTACCCTCCTGCCCTTGGGCACGGCTTCTCTGGGCTGGACAGAGTGCTCTTGAGAGTGCATAACTAATTTAAATTGTCACGAGCTCATACAGCAATAGCCTTTCACCTTTTTATTTTGTTCCACTCTGTGCCACTTGCACCTTCTGACTGATCCCACAGTGACAACCTAAAGTTTCCCATTAAAGCCCCACTGAAGTTTAGTGGAGGATGCAAATTGCCCCTCCCCACGACATCGCAGAACTGCAGGGAAATGTCTTTTCATTTTAATTACTGCCTAAAGATCCTTAGGCAAGCTGATACACAATAATCATGTTCACTGTCTTTCCTGTTTTGTATTTAATATGGCATGGAAAAACTTATTGTTCCAATTATCCAATTCTCAGGGTGAGGGGGGTCTTAGCCAGAACTGTGGCCTCCCTTGTTGGCTCCCCTTCACCCTGAAATCCACCCGCTCGTGCTCACATCAACCACCTCTAAAAACTACCTGCATAGCTACTGTTGGGTTCATCTTCTTGTGTTCCATATTAGTACTGTGTTCTTTTTTATGTTTTTGTATTTTTTTTCACCAATTTCTGTCATGGATTTGCTGACGAGATGATGATCCCAGAGCTGAGCGTGTGGACGGGGCTTGAGAGCAAATGCACCAACCGTGCATATAAACCACGATGCACCGACAAAAAAGTACTGATCCCCTTAGTTACATCCTCATAATTCATATTCTATCTGTGAACAAGGAGAATGTTGTGTTTCCAACCCACCTTTATTATTTATTCTCTTCAGTAAGTCTAACATTTGCAGAAATGCTCAAATAGAGATAAATCTTTTCTAATTCCTTGGGATTTTATTGTAGTGGTGTTAATCATGATGAATTCTTTCAGTATTTAAGAAAATCATTTGTCAATTAGCTTTTATGGGGAATTATACATTGTGATTAGTCATCAATTGGGCATTATGGTGTTATTTGACAACTGTTATTAAAACATACAGTAATTTGCTTTTATTATCTATCAAATAGCCAACACGAGTTTCAAAAATAATATGAGCTTTGGAATGATAATTAGAGAATGTTTTATTGGGAATTGTTTTATAATGCACTGTTACTGTTCAGAATTAATTATTTTGTTTGAAGAAAATTTAATATACTATTTACAAAAACCAGATAACTTACCTGTTTTTTGATTTATTTTCATAAATGCTTGAAGAATTACAACTGCATTAACAAGATTTAAATAAGTAGATAATCATTCTAAGGTAAATAGGCTTGATTAAATAATGAATAAAAAAAAAACCCACAACTTTTTTTTTGGTCTAAACAATGGACCAGTTCCTACTAATCTGTATTCCCTGATGAAGTCTTGTTCCCACTTGATTGGTCCAAAGTTTATTTAGTCATTTCCATAAGCAACGTCTATAAAAGATTGACCCATCTTAGTAAATTCTGTAATGAAATGGTGCATCTCTGCATCATAATCAACAAATGTTTTTAAGCAAATGAGAGCATTATTTTCTTGCCAAAGAGCACAGTAGAAATGAATTGATGCAAACCCAAACAGGATCCTATGCTGCTGTTCCTCCTTAGCTCTTGACTATATCCAAGATCGTCCCTACCTTGCCCAAAGATATTTATTGACCACAGCATTCATTACAGAACATCCAAATACCAATAACCTAGAATATATGCAAGTTTTAAAAGTCTATATGTACGTTTTAAACGTTTGTGCTCGTGAAAGATGTTCTTACTGGCCTCCTCCTGTCTCATTTGGAAGATGGAATGTCTATTTGCTCTGGAATTGGCTTGGCTCTAAGGGAGACATTACAGTGGCTATTCAAACCTCTGGATGCAGCATATCATGGAATTATTGTGGCTTCTATTCAGAGGAGTATCTTTAGTGTAGGAGGTGCATGTGAAATCAGCCTGCATAAACCTGGGCTCCATAAACATTTTTACACTGAAAGCTTTTCTACAGTAATAATAATGACAACAACATTACTGGTAACTGCCACCCACTGAATAGAGAGTACTTTACTCAGAGTCTTAAATAAATCTGTCTCATGCTTCACCATAGATACTGTAAAATGAAAGGCAGATTATTGGCACTGAGAAAGACAGATAATTTCCAGTGCCACCGAGCTCCTTGAGAGAGCTGTGTCAGGTCATGACTGGCCCACCCTGTCTACAGCATCAACCAGTCGCAAATACTTTTGGAAAGAGAAAAAGAAACATGCAAGACTAGACTTATATTTCCTCTGGATTTCCAGCAATCATCTGCTTTGGGCTTCTCTTGGACCAGAGATTGAGCAGGAAGCTTTGAGTTCAAAATCCACAGATAGACCTTTCCTCCATGAAACTTCTGTTGCACTTGTCTTTTTATGCCTTCCCCACATTCTGAAGCAATAAGAGCACATGGAATCCACATTTCCTTTCTTTTGATTTGCTTTTGTAGTTTAGTGATTTTTCTGCATGCTTTTTATCCCTTCTTTGCCCTTTTATTTATTGTTAATTTGGGAGAAGATCTAAATGGTGCATTGGGAAGACTTAAGTGGTAGCTGAATGTTACCACTGCACGTGCTTCATCCTCATCCAGGAACATTCTCCTCTGCTCCCTTAAATGTCTTTAAAAGATCAGTCTTTTGAGCAGTGTTAAGTTCCTGTGCAGTCACAGAGCTTTAAAATGCTTCCCCAGCATCTTCCCACCCACTTATTCTCCTTCTCTGTGTGGAAAGACTCACCCATTTCCAACTCACAAGCTGAGAAAGGGGATGGTGTTAAGTACTGTGCTGGCAGAAGGGATAGTCTGCTTCTAACATACATCTTTAGGATTTCTGTCAATTACTTTTCTTGCTGTAACATTTTCTTCTGATTTGTACTGCATGAAACAGGAGTTTAAAAGATTTTGAATTCAGGTCAATCACCGATCAAATGTGTTGGTGCAAGTCTGTGAAGAATCTACAGAGTATATGAACTAGAACCTGTACAGTGGTGCCCTACATCACCTTAATCTGTTTTAAAGTTACCTGTGCTGTTCTGCAAGAAAAAACTTTCCAAGTATTGCCATTCGTTGCCAGTCAGTGTCATTCTTCTGGAGTTAAAAATGACCTGGGGGAAAGGACAAGAGCTTCTCTACAGGACTTAGAGCTGTGTCCAGACAGTAGCTGTGTTGTGCCTGAATTGCCTTTCACAGCTGAAAGGAAATCTGGCTTCAAACCAACACATCTGAAGGATGTGTACAAGTATAACCACCGGGTGGAATGAGTTGGATATATCAAAGATTAGTACATAGCTGAAACAGAAGTAAATTATAGTGCACATGAAGTTCCTGTTGTTGCTCTGAAGGACATTACTGGGGAGTCAGAGATTGGAGACGAGTGAGTGACGAGCTAATATCGCTCTAAATAAAATATGAAACAAGAATAATGAACACACTGAGATGTTCTCACAGAGTTGGAAGAGTTTTATCAAAAACTACAATTACTTGTCAATAACATCCTTAAGACAAGGCTTTCTTGTATCATTTAGACTTCAAAGCAGTGTGTCATTCAGAATACACACTGCAGTGCAACTGGGAGGCAGCTTAGAAGATAATGGGAATAGCCCTTTGAGATCCTTAGATGGAAGTTAAATGAGTTGCTAAAGATAATTTTCATCAGGGACTTCAGTATTATTTAATTGTTGTAATTTATGTCAAAATAAAAAGAAC
Source organism: Edolisoma coerulescens (assembly GCA_013397115.1). Lineage (NCBI taxonomy): Eukaryota > Metazoa > Chordata > Aves > Passeriformes > Campephagidae > Edolisoma > Edolisoma coerulescens. The sequence continues at coordinate 214,743 of VWZW01000978.1, read as the reverse complement.
AGATAAATGTAGATATTTCCAAAAGATGCACAGAAACAAGAATTGTTTTGTAAATAAGTCCAAAGAATATAAGATAGAGACCAAATACGTACAGAGTGTGGGTTTTTGTTTTTTTTTTTTCCTCTGGTACTGATAAAACTAATTACAGAATAAAGTGGAAAAAACTGTTTTGTATTGTCCAAGCAAATACATTTTAGCTAAAAAGAATTCCATTAAAGCCCACTTGGGTAGAGACAGTGAAAAAGCAACACAAAGAAGTTGCCAAAAATGTTAATAGATTGTATCTCACCTGGGAGAAACATACTGCTGATAAGACTGCTGATGAATGAAAGACAGCTAAAAATCACAGAATGAGGCAATTCTTGCTGCCTCTGAGCTTTGTGGAAGTAAATGGAAGAGAAAATGACTTAAACATCATGAACGTGATGGGAAGAATGCAGTCACAGATTCAAGAGATTTTTGTTCATAGGTTGCTGAATCTTCTCTGCCCGAAGGTAGAGAGGCTGTGCCTCTGACCGTTCTGTGCTCAGTGGGGCTTTGGCAATTGGGAAATTGTAATTCATTACTGTTCATGGGGCACTTATTTTGCCTCTAGAGATTGAAGCTCCACAGCACTGTTCAGTTTAGTATTTAAATGAGGCATATATAGTCTACCATTGCACCTGTAGGTTGTTGTGCCTCATCCTGTGTGCTGTGCTTTGAATGCAGCAGCTTCATTTCATGCTGACTCAAGATATCTTTGAGGATATTTATGCTTCCTTTGTAGAAAAAATGCTGGATTAATTAAGACAAACACTGTTTCTAGGCTGATGGGCTCTGGACATAAGGGCTGCCTAGTCCATAACCACAAGCTAGACCATGACTCCATGATTTTACCACTAATCTTCCAGGTTTTTCTTTACCCACCCAATTGATCCATCCCCGTGTTTCCCTGGGGTTGTGAGTGCAGCTGATGGGAAGGGCTCAGAGTGAGTGTGCTCACAGTGCAGGGCCTGTGGAGTGTCCCTCCTGCCCGAGAGAAGCTGGTGGATGTGATGCCTGCTGGCATTAGTGGAACTGTATTTGCCTGGGAAACGAAATGAAGGAAAAGGCAGAGACGAGAAAAAATTTGGAAGACAAATAGTAGAGGAAATGCCAACCTTTACTGACCTCAGTGGAACAGCCTGGAGATGACAAGAAATTCAGGGTGGAAAAGTTGAGGATTGCTTGTAAGAATGGCCTTTATCTATTACTATGAATTAGAAGTAAGGACACATAATCTGTCAAAATACAAAGCTGTGTTCAAAAACCAATGTTTCTGAAAAATGATTGGCACAAGGTGAGGAGAGAAAAACAATCATGAGCAACTCTTCTGAGTGTCACTGTGATTAGGCCCAAAACTTTTTCGATGAATTCCAACCTTCTAAAAGCTGATATAGAAAATACCCTTGTAAATGTTAAATTATAACATTTCAACAGTCTGGCATATACTTATTTGCATGTACAAATATATAGGTAGGTTTTTTCTGTTACCATAATGCAGGAGTTCCTCTATCAGATACACAATGTCAAATATGCCTTGGGAGAAAATACCAATGCTTTATTTAGTTGGAAACAACACAAATGTTTTGAAGCAGTTATTTATCTTCCTACTCTGTGTCAAGTACAATGGCTAGGAGAGAGATATTTTTATTTTGTACTGTAATCTGAAGCAGAGGTATTAAAAGAACTGAAGAGAAGAATAAATAGTTACTTCTGCTTGTGGAAACATTATAGTCCAAATAAAACCATTTAAATCCAAGCATTTTACAAGTGTGAAAAGAAAAACATATTGACCTAAATGTGCAGTCTTTATATCAGGCAGTCAAAATTGATGTTGTTATGGAGAAAGAATTCCTGCTAGGTCAGAAGTTTCATGCCACTCTGGGTACTTCAGTGGGAAACCTGAGCCACATCTTGTTGGGTGTGTTAAATTCTAGCTTGCACAATACCTTGGTGTACTTTGGGCCTTTGGGGTATCTACCATCCCAGGCAAACTGCTAGAAAAGGCACTGCAGCTCCTGATATTTTACTACTTAATTCAAAATTGCAGTTCAGTTGGATCTGAAAGTAGTGGGGAAACCCAGCTGTAGCCTGGCACAACTGCCAGGCTGCTGTGCAGAGGTGACATCCTCCAGGGGACAGTTCAGGCTGACATCTGAAATGCTCTGTCACACTTGCTGCAAGCCAGATGGAGACCTCCAGTTTTGGGTTTGTTTGTTTTCAGATAGCAATGTGGCCTAAATGGTGCCACACCAGCTCTGTGTGGGTTATGCACAACAGTTATGGTGACAAAATAAACTGCTTGGCATCCTCCTCCTCCTGGTCCCCACACAGACTGACAAAAAGCCCTGCTGCTGTTAGCCTGTGAAATCAAACGTTCCTTTTAGCTGCTTCTTGCTTTTCTTTAACTTCTACAAATGTAGGTTAGGGAAGATAATTTCTGTGCATGCCAAATCTATCCTCTCAAGACATATATTCAGGCAGTTTATATTATGGTTTTGAGTACCCCTTTTAACCATTAAATCCCCATACATATAAAATTTCCTGGACCTGCTAGGGAATGATACATTTCTCAGAAACTCTTTTGATTATCCTAGGGCTGTGCAAACTAATAGAGTTTTTCAAGAAGCTGGCACTTTTTCTTTGTGATAGGAACTAGAAGCTGGCATTATTAGAGGTCTTTTCCAACCTTACTGATTCTGATTCTGTGTATTGCAATTACTTGTAAATTATATGATGACTCTGAGAAGTATTTGGGGTTCTCTTACTGTGTTACATGGTGGGAGTGAACCACTCAGTCCAACACTACCATTAATTAGATTGCTTGCAGAAAGCTATGTACAGAAAACCTGTTTATTGGGGATTTTTACTGTGGAATTTTTACTAAAGGTGATTTTTACTGTAGAATTTTTACTAAAGATAACTCAAATACAGGCTTGTGCTAAGTCCAGAAGCAAGACCCTTTCATTTGTACTGTTCACCTTCTGATCCCAGCTCTGCCTCTGTGAGTGTAACATCTCCTTGGTGAAGAAGATGAAGTCAAAGTACAGTTGCCAATTCTTTGACTGACTGGCAAAAGACATCAGCCATCACTACTCTCTTATGTTGTTAAGACATGGAAGTTTTCTTCTCCTGATAATTCTGTTACTTATAGGCAGAAGAGACACTCACCTCCTGTCTCCAAGTCCCTGTAAAAGTTGGGTAAAACCAACAAACATATGCATTTCTAATGTGCTTGAATTCCAGAATTGCTCATTTTAAATTTCTAATGTCATAGGGGAAAAAAGTGCATTTAGTAAAGAGTGTGGTACATTACATTTTGATTATGCATGGCTAGAACAAGGCAATGTCATAATTTATGTCTTGAGGTTATTAAAATGTTATAATGCTAAATAGTTAATGAAGAAAATCTATCACAGTTGTGACACAAACTGGTTGCCAGTAGTGCTAGGACAATAAATGCCAACAGTTCTGTGTCTCTTTAGGCAAACCAAGTCAGAACGTGTTGTTTCTCTCGGTGCTACAGCACGTTAAACAATACAAGGACGACTCTAATAGAAAAAGCCCAAATAGCTCAGTGACCTACCTCTGACTGTAGCTATAAACTGACACTTAAAAAAGAATTCAGCGTAATGCATGCATTCAGGGGTATTTCCCTAATTTTTTTTCTTTCTTGCAACTTTCTGACCAGAAGAATGTTTTGTAATCAGTCCGTTTTCTCCTACATTAATTTGTCCAGTCCCTCAGCCTGAGGATTGCTCAGCTTCCCCTATTCCTGTATCACAAATTCCACTCATTTTAACATTATAATTTATCCTCACAGATTTTAAGCTTCAAAGTTATAACATTTGATGCATTAAGAATGTTACAAACCATCCATTCTTCTTTTTTCATGGGTACCCCAGATCCCTTTTTGCAGATCTCCTCCCTAGCTAATACCACCACAACGCATGCTGGCTTTGTAGGGCATTATTTGTCCAGGTTATTTTTTATTCTAATCCTTTTTGCATCAGAGTTCCCAGCTGTACCCAGTTTCCCACCACATGCAGCTTTACAAAGCTCATTCTCTGACAGTTGATTGACAAACATACTGGGCAGTGCTGGACTCACAGGTTCTCACTGAGCTCCTCACAGCACGACTGCTTGCTCCAACAGGGAATTGCTGGTAGTTCATCCATCAGCACTGCTTTGGAAACAGTTGTTCTCTACCATACTCCAATTTATATCAGGTTCCTTAGTAGACATGAGAATGTTTTGTGAGATGGTGTAAAAATCTTAAACTTTGTCAGCTCCTGCTAATATCCCGCTGTTCCCGAGGCCTGTTATCCTATTATAGCAACAAATGTGATTGCATTGACTTGATTAGTTCCTGATAAATCCATGGAGGCTATTACTTATCACCTTATAGTATTCTAGCTGCTTACAAATAGGATTATAGCATTACGTATTTTAATAGGCACAAAATATAAATGAAGACTTTAATAAATTGAAGCATCATTAATTTTGAAAATTCAATATTAATACAGCTGTGTACCTAAGGGACTATGTTATGTGTCACAACTTTTGTCCTTCTACGATTCCTACACAAATTTTTTAAGTACAGTGAGCCTTGCTGAAGTCCTCAGAGTCCCCTTTTCCTCCTCTCATTGCAAACACTACCAACAAATGATGGCAATACATCCAACGGGTATGGGAATGAGCAAACTGCTCCTGGCTGTGCCACTGCTACCAGCCCTGGACTGAGGAACACCTCAAGGCACTGTATTAGCAGGGGCAGGGGCTGGAGATGGAAGTGTCTCCAAACCCACATTTCTCTTGATGACATTTCCCTTTTCACCAGAAGTTTATCAGTTCTGTCTGACTTCTCAGTTACTGCTGTTTTGCTAAATTTCCAGGTATGTAGAAAATAAAAAATCTCCCTCTAAAACACAAACACCTAAGGCTGAGTAATGTTAAACAGAGCTGCTGGTTGACAATTCTTAGTTATTGCCCTTGTTTCTCACAGCATAGTCCCCTCTAGAACCCACCAGACTGTGGTCATCTCTGGGGATGCTGAGTCAGAGGCAGAACAGTGAGTTAATGGAATGTTGCACCACGGCTCCAAGTGTCCACCGTAACCACCCACCCATCCCTGGCTCCTCGGTGGTCATGACGGGCTCCTCTGGGGGGGCTTTGTGGGATCCATGTCAGAATCTGTGTCTTTATGCAGGATTGGCCTTTAACTTCACCTGCCTGAAGTAGGGGCCTTGGCTGAGCCACACACACGTTACAACTTCCTGACTTTGCTGTAATATGGGCAACACACCCTTCCTTGTACGTGTCCCTTTGCTTCAGCTACAGGACCTTTGTGTTGTCTGGACCCATTTGGAGAGGGAGAAAGCAATCTCATCTTTTCTTCTTTCAAGAGGCACAACGAAAAACATACTTTAGAGTGAATATTTGCATGCACATAGGGTGTGAGTTGTTCACCAAACAGGCTGGACACAATGGTTTTCAATTTTTTACTGATACTTGCATAGATTGTGACAGAGTTCCTGAAATGAATGACACCTCTATTGTAAAAGTGGTGTCAGACAGAATTCTCCCTCAGTATATCCAGAGAGCAGCGTTACATCAGACCACATTGTAGTCTCTGATTAATACTGCTTAATTCTAGCAATCTAGTTTGAGATATTTTACTATTTTATTGTGAATAAGCTTATATTATTTGCATCTTGAAAATTCTGTTGTACTTTCCTGTAGTTTCTGAGGATTCTATTTGCTGTTTTGCGACTGAGGGAGCATATCAGTGCAGTGTAGGACAGTATTTTCAGACCGTGGTAAAGAGTGTGAAGGAAACACAAAGTACAGGACAATTTGTGTCTTTTTGCTTTGTTCTAGAAACAGCAAACATTGTTTCTCCTCCTGTTCTGCACCCAATGAAGCACCTGTGCTGTACTGGCAGGACCAATGATGGCTAAAAGATCTCTTTGTGGCTTTGTAGCTCAGTGTCTACCTTGAATCAGCAGCCCTTCAGGAGGGCTCTGTGTTCTGGGTCTGCTGTAGCATCTCCTTGACTGGACACACTAGAAATCTGTACACAAAGAAATACACTTTATCATAACTCAGGAACAAGTGCTCACTCCAAGTTTTTATTGAAATTGAACACAGTATTCAAGCATAGTTCTGTTTGAGAATCTAGACAGCTAATTTCATCTGGTTTTACAGTATGCCTCAGTTAACCCTTCTGGTGCACATTCCCAGGAACATGGAAGTGAGCAGGCACCGCGTCTCTCAGCCGACCACCACCATGTCATCCCCAACAAACTCGTAAACTGGGACCTCGAGGTTTAAAGGAGCAGGGCCTTTCCTGATTCTGCCAGAGGCGTCATAGTGGGAGCCGTGGCAGGGGCAGTAGTACCCGCCAAAATCCCCGGAGTTGGCGATGGGGACACAGCCCAGGTGAGTGCACACACCCACCAGGATCACCCACTCGGGCTTCTTCACTCTGTCTAAGTCGTGCTGCGGATCCCTCAGCTGAGACACATCAACTTCAGCTTCCTGACTAATCTCTGCCTGGGTTCTGTGACGCACAAAAAGGGGCTTCCCTCTCCACTTGAAAGCCATGTTCTTGCCTTCTGGAATGTCAGACAGCTTGATCTCAATCTTTGACAAGGCCAGCACATCAGCAGAGGCACTCAGGCTGGAAATGAACTGGGTGACAACATTCTTGGCAACATAGGCAGTTGCTACACCTGTCGCTGCAGTCATCAGGTAGGAAAACCCTTTCCTGGAATCACTGCTGCCTTGGGAAGATGTGTTGGCATCCTGCACTTCCTGGCGGCGATAGGCAGTGAAGTCGGGGACCGCGACATCGTTATGGACACAGCGAACGCTGGCAGGGGCTGCAAGGAAAAGGACAGCAAATGACACCACTTCCAGGTAAAACACACTGTAATGCATTTGAAATTACACTTCTTTAGTGGCATTTTTGGAATAATGGGTAAAAGTCACTCCAGAGTCTGGGAAGGATTTCATTAATGAAGCCTTTCAATTCTAAGTTGTATGAAAATGGTTTTCAGAGGGGAATTTTTGGTAGCTGAACAGGTGATCTGTGAAACTGGTTTCCCTGGTCTTTGAAAAAGAAACCTAATCAGGGTGCAGAACATCTGTGAGGAGTTCTGGGCTTCTGGGGGAAAATAGTGAACTGTTTTTTCAGTAGACTTCAAGGAAAAACTCCTGCAGGATACCATGACTAGCTCAGAAAACACAAGCCTGTTTTCCATTCAAATGTTTCCTTGTAAAGAGTTGCTAAGAAGAAATTTGATGTAGTGAAGTTTGCACATTTGCAGTGCAACACTTTTGTGCTGTCTTTTGTCTGAAGTAACTTCTAATATTAAGTGTGTGGTTAAGCATTTTTAAAATTAAAAATATCAGGCATCTTCTTTCATATTAAATTGTCCTAGCTAAAAGCCACAGTAAATAATTTTTAAACCTGCAGTCCCCAGGCTCACTTTTTAGAATATATAGGAATAAAGCTAGTAATTATCCAATTTCTAGTGGGATTCCCCCATCAAACCTGTGTGCTCAAGTAACAGGATATGAAGGATAACTAAAAGGCCTCCCATGAGTTTCTCCAGCAAAAGAAAGCTGCTTCCCCCACTGAAAATCTATAAGAAAAGAACATGGCAATGACAGAACACGTTACTTGCCAAAGTACAATCTGTTACTTGAAGAGCATTGTTTAGTCTTTCTACTTTCTAGCAGTTAGCACAAAGTTAACAAATGTCTCAAAGTACTTAAACTCTGAGTGATTTATATGCAGTATAATGAAGAAAATAGTTACATTTATTTAGAAGTAACTCAGCATTGAGAAGGTATTTGCTACAGGATTTTAACTGAAAAGAAATTAAACTGAAAATCAAAATTCTGAGGTAGTACTCCATACTAAGTTATTTCAGTATCGAGACTTAAAGCATTTAGTAACGAGTAATATGATTAACTTCCAGAAATTTGCTATACTCAGTGAAAAGCATGTTTGATTTTAATTAAAATGTAGAGCACTGTTAAATGTCAGCTATGTCAGTAACAGATCTGTAGAATTTCCACCTGGACAAACCCTTTACAGCTGAGGGTCAGGTGAAATACACAGCTCTAATTGCTACAGAGCATCTTCAGCACGGCACTGCCCTCCCAGAATTAAATGTGTGCATTCTGTACCGTTCTGAAGCAGAATATTCCATCAGTGACGGCTGCAGAGCCAGGCACCAGTTCTCCAGGAACTGCAAACCAGTGTTAGGGAGAGCCACAGCCCTTGGGCCAGAGGTCGGGTTCTAAAGAACACCTCGGGGTCACTCCCTGGCTGATGCTTTCCTGACCTGGGGGACCACAGGGTAAAATACACGGTGTGTCCTCACTGCACCCCTCTGCTCTGGCGCCTGCAGTTAAAAACCTTCCCGAATGACAAAATTTAGCTGCATTTTGTCAACGGTAAAATAACCATCACCTGAGATATCTCCTTTGAGGAGATATCCAGAACCGTCTGGACACAATCCTGTGCCCTGTGCTGACGCTGTCTGGGCGGAGAGGTGACCCACTGTGCTCCTTTCCAGCCTCCCCCATTCTGTGAGTCATTGAAAGGAAGCTGGCATTCCAGTGCCCTTGAACAAGCTCTGTAGTTGTAAATGCGAGCGACTGCAATGCTGACAACTGAATCAAACATTTAAAAACCTCAAACGACCCAAGGCCCCGCAGCCCGCCCGCCTGCTCTCCTTCCCGGCTCTGCTGACCCGGCTCGCCCCGCCGGGAGGTGCCCGGGAGGGGNGCCCCGACACGTCACGGCGCCGCGGGCTCGCGCGGCGGTGACGTCACGCGCCGGCGCGCGGGCGTGACGCAGGCGCGTGCACGATCAGGGGCTTTGAGGGCCGCGCTTCCTTTTCCTTTCCTTTTTCCTTTGGTTTTTTCCCCACCTTTTTTCTCCTCCTTTTTTCTTTTCTTCCCTTTCTCCCCCCCC
>VWZW01000978.1:14035-205241 GCA_013397115.1 Edolisoma coerulescens | reverse complement strand
TTTTCCTCTTAGGCAGTCTCGGATCAGTTTCAAATTGGGAAAAAATTAATTTTTTTCAGCTTGTCATAAGAAATTGGTTGAGGGATAGATTTTACTTCCACTTTGAAAATGTAAAGCATATTTGACAGTCGAATCCGCTCCAGGGGCTGTTCTGGGGGTGGGGATTAGTTGCAAGGCTAAGGGGACAGTAGATGTATCACATAGATACATCATGTAGATATACCACTCTGGGCTAAAGGAGAGAGCCCCTCTTCCACTAATGACCGGTGCAAATAAATAAATAAATAACTGTTGATTTCTTTGGTGGTTTGTTTTAGTTTTGGGGGTTTTTTTCCCTTAAATTTATTTTATTTGTGCTTGACTTGTCACAGCTTCCGATGGTTAGATTTAGTTTTGTAAAGGTGGATGCATACCTGCTCCAGTCAACCCTTTTGGACCAGTTCAAGCTTCTGAAAATTTCCCAAAATGGAGGATAAACTTTAACACAGAGATACATTTGAAAACATTTAAGCTGAACCATTCCTCCAGAAATCTAACAATGATTTCTCAGCTACCGAGCCCAGTCCGTTCATGCAAGGCTGTGAATCTTTAGTGGTTCATACTGGCTGTATGAAGAATAATTATTTTGAAATTCAGCTGTTGCTAATGACATTGCCACTAAATTATTTTATGATTGTGCATTAAAAACCCCCCATCTCTGTAGAGTGGTAGTTTAAGGACTGGCCTTATTAAGATTTATTTAAGGGGTTGACTTTTTCATTTTCTTTTTAACTGTTGTTAACTGTGCTGAAATATGGTAGTTCTAATTAAGTGGGATGGATCATTCCAGTTCCAGTACTATTGATCTATAATTTATTTCTTTCCCAGCACGTTTGTGACATCTAAGCCTGAGTAGATAATGATTTACCCAGCTCAGTTCACTGTACTGATGGTAACTGTAGTTACTGGTGATGCAGTAATTAAAGGACACTGTAATTATATGCTGGAGCAAAGGTAATTTGTAGAAACTATGGGGGCTATCACTCAATATATGGGTGGAAATAAACAATATTCAGGTAGGGAGGAGAGAAAACTGGGAAGGCCATTTTAACAGTACCAGTTGTATAATTACCATTTAGGAGGAAAAGAGCTACAGAAATGTGATATTTTCTATTACCTAACAGATAACAGAATTATTATAGAATCATAGAATGTGCTGAATTGGAAGGGACCCATCTGGATCATTGAGTCAAACTTCTGGACCTGCACAGGACACCCCAAGAGTCCCACCTTGTACCCGAGGGTGTTGTCCAAACACTTATCGAGCTCAGACAAGGCTTGGAGCTGTGCCCACTGCCCTGGGGAGCCCAGGGCCTGGCCACACTTTGGGTTGCCCACCTTTTCCTGCTATCCAATATAAACCTCCCCTGATTCAGCTCCCGGCCATTTCCTCAAGTCCTGTCACTGGTCACAAGAATGAAAAGATCTGTTCCTGCCCTTCTGCTCCTCCTTGTGAGGGTGTTGAAGACCACAATGAGGTTGCATGAAGGATTTGATCCCAGTTGAACGAGTGCTAGTAGAGCTAAAGGGGGTATGTTGTGGTTCACCATGAAAGTGAGGCTTTGGGCTAATAATTATAGAAAGGTTTGTTAGCAGGTGTGGGGTTTGGGATTTTTTGTTGGTTTTTTTGTGGAGTGTTTTTAAGGATTCTGAGTTTTGGCAATGATGGAAGTTTCAAATTTGCTAACCCAGCTCAGCTGTTTGGTAGTTATGGTCTCATCCCAGACAATATATTATTCTGACTGGGGGCTGTTCCCAGAGACATTTGGCAAAATGTGCTTGCTACTTCTGGAGCTTTTTGACAAAATGAGGTACTGTGATGGAACGGTAGTTAATAGGACAAGGAGAAACGGGTATAAATTGAAAGAGGGGAAATTAAGGTTAAATATTGGGAAGAAATTCCCTACTGTGAGAGTGGTGAGACACTGAAACAGGTTGCCCAGGGAGGCTGTAGATGCCTCAAGCCTGGAAGTGTCCAAGGCCAGGCTGGAAGGGGCTTGGAGTAACCTGGTCTAGTGGGAGGTGTCCTGCCCATGGCAGGGGAGGATGGGACAAGATGATCTTTAAGGTCCCTTCCAATTCCTCAGCATTCATTCTATGATTATTTGGGAAAGAATGGTTGTAAATTTTTTAAAGACAAGACTGAATTCAAATTACAGCATGGTTAGAACACGAATAAAACAATAAAGTATTGCAGCAAAAAGGAACTACGTTCTGTTATCAGAGTTCAAAAAAGAATAATTTTAATTTTAAAATGACTAAGCACATTCTGGTGTGTAGGTGTTTCTTTGAGAACTGTTGTTCAGCTTGTGTTACTGAGCATCAATACTGAGCGTTTTCCAGCCAAACATGAAAGTAAAATGCTAGTATGGCATTGTGTAAACCATCCAAACAGACCTCTGTGATTGTTGTTGAGCATTCATATGAGCATTAGCCTCATGAAAATTTATACTGCTTAATGTTCCTGTCCTCTTAAAGCTAAAAGTTCATTTGCATTAATATAAAAGCTATAAGATGTCAGGGCTACATCATTATGAAGTAGATGGAAAGTATTGTAATGCTTTTGAGTATGAGCAGTGCCTTTCTCCATGTAGAATTCATTCTTGTGTTTGTTTTCCGTAGAGATAAACTGCAGAACTTGGATGGCTTTTTGCTGAGATGTTGGTCACCCCAGGCAATTTGATCTCACCAGAATGTTATCTTTCTTTGCATCTTTATGTTATTTTTATGCCATCTTGCATCGTTTTTATGCTCTGAAAACTCAGTGCTACTAAACTTGCAACTGCAGGGTTTACATTTGCTTCTTGGTTTTGCATTGTTGATCATTTTTTTTCTCCCTGAATAAGCTTGTTCAGAAATAAAAAAAACAAGAAAAGCAAACTACCAAACTACCAAACTTCAGCTGTGGAGTGTTGTTAGTACAGCAGTCGTTGTTCATCAACTGTTTAGGTAAGTGCACCCTACTCTGAGAGCAGCTCCAAATGTCTGCAGTGGTTCCTTTGCAGAATTCATGTCCATTACAGTGATTTTGGTCTCGTCGTGTGGTGCTGGGGAAGCTGTCATACAGATTCGAAGATAGATTTGTGCATGCAATACAGTTTGTTTAAGGTTAAAATTATGGAGACCTTCTGATAGTTAGACGTTCTTTGAGTGTTCTTTGAAGTTGGTCTTTCGCTTTGAAAAGTCACAGGGTGTGATCAAAAGGAACGTGTATGAAATGTGAGGAATGGAAATGGACAGTAAAAATGAGAAGAAAAAAAAAATCTAGGAATATCTGATTGGGTAAACCTTTCTCTCCCCCCACTCAAAGTGGTTGAAATGATGACACCGCAGTGTTACAGTCTAATCTAAATTCAGGTCCTTTTCAGTCAAGGAAGAACTAAGTTAAAGTATCATGAAGGAAGAAGAGATCTGCTGGCAGGTTTTTACTACTCTTTCTGTTAGTGCAGGAGTAATCTGCAGGTGTTCACCGCCTCAGCAGCCATCTTATTCTAAATCTCTTACAGCCCTGCTCGATAAGGCCAAGATAAATTGCCTGGAGCAGAAGGGCATGGAATATATCTGTTTCTGACAGACATGCACTCAGTGTCTTGAGTATAAAATGAGATAAATACAAAGAAAGCTTATTTCTCCGCCCTGCACAAAAAAACCCCAAAAGGATAGAAAAATCAAAGCACATGAAGCATTTCTGCCCATTCCATTGGGCAGAAAGAGTGGGATTTTCTGAGTCAGTTGTAGAGAGGAATGAAAAAAAAACCCATTGAAGTAAATGAAATTAAAAGACCAAGCCTAAGTTTATATCGAAGATTTGCATAATTGTGAGATGGACAAAAAGGGTCAAATATATATGTGAAATTGATAAGATCTCACACAAGTCAGAAATGGCACCAGAAGGTGTCTGACCAAGCAGAAGCCAAAGGCGAGATGAGAACTGCCTGGGGCAGCATCAAAGGTTGCTCAGCAAGGCAGCAGCTAAAGCCTGAATGAAGTTGCCCGGAGCATCATCAAAATGTCAGTTTGAGCAAGAATATTTTCTCCCTTCCTTTTGTTTTCTCTCTTCACATTTCATGAAAAATTCCTGACACTTCTTGAAGGGCATGTGTTTGACTCCCGCTTGGCTTTCACTGCTGCATATTGCTTGCTTTTATGACACGCGAAGATGGAAACAAAACTTTTCAACTTCGTGAGCATCTTTGACTAAAAACTGAAAGGCTGAACAGAGGAGAATCCCAGCTTCTTTTGCTCTGCTTATGTATTTCTTGCAATTAATGCATTTGAAGAACTCCATCTTGTGTCTGGTGCCCAGCTGACAATGTTTGTGGGGATAACAAGAAATTCTCCCCAGAGCTGTGCATAGGAAGGGATTAGGAGTTACTGCCACTTTCCACTCTGCTGAATGTCACTGCCCTGCCTTTGGTTGGTCAAACCCCAGGTGTTGTTTAAAGCTTTAGCTGTACATGCTGTAACAACTCACTCTTCTGAGAGTGATGGCAGATCTCTCATAGTTGCACAGTTAAGTACAAAGCTTACAGAAATAGAGTATTTACAACATTTCAGAGGACCCCAAATTACTGAAGTGTTAGAATAGCCATCTTCCTAGGACTAAAAAAGCAGAAGCAGGGAAAGGGACTAGTAGCACCTGAGCAAAGCTTGCTGCTTGATGCAGGGCCAAAAAATCTCAACTGCTACTGTGTGTATAGGTATGCCACTATGAAACCTTGGTGAAGTGGCAGAATAAGGAGGGCAACATTTAAAAAAGTGTCAAAGGAAATCACTTTGTCTCAATTTTATGGTGTGTAGTACAGATCTTGCTCATCATTGTGCTCTCCTGTAAACTTTTCCCTGATGCAAGCTTGCTGAACCTTGGCTTCACACCAGCTTTAAACCAGCGTAAAGCAGATAATGGCAAAGGAAGAGCTTTTTTGTAACGCTTGGAGCTGTTGGCAATACAGAGCCGCGCCATTAAGAGCTAATGCAATGAAAGTGTCCCCGTGTCATAACTTTCTCCCTTTCCTCCCCCTTACAATTGCTGTGCAGAGGCTTCGCCCGTAGCCTTTTCTCATGTGGATGCTTAAGCTGAATTGTAGGAGCTGCTTCTCCAATAAATTGTAACATATTGCAGCGTGCGTGCCTCCCTCATTTGGGCTGGATTGCTGCAGGTCTGGGTTACTGTAGGGGACATCAGCCAGTTTAACAGCACCGTGCTGAGAACAAAAAGCTGGCCCCGGTCTCACGCTGCAGTTTGATCTCTGTGTGTGATAAGTGTGTGACCTGTGCCTGAATTGAGCTAATTTCCCACTCTCATAATCACCTAAATGATCTTATGGCTATTTTTAAGCACCTGCTTCGACAGTAGCTTGTGGAAACTTGCCTATAATGCAAAAGATTTTTTTTGGTTTTATCATCTGCTTGGTTTTTTATGTGATGCCTTTATTTTCTGTCCTTATATATAGAAAGAATAAATAAAAGCCTTTTCTTCTCCTTTTGTGCTTAGTTGTGAGAATAATTATGCTACTGAGGCTGTTCCTAATGGCTCCCAGTGGAGTTACTCCAAGTTTTTAGATTGGTTATATTTCATGTTTTCATACTTTTAGTGACCCTTGGTGCAAGAAGTAGACATATACTAATGAAAGCTGCTGAGGCAAACTTACAATGCATTCTTTACTGAGGGAAAAATCAGGATATAATATGGAAAGAATTAGAAAACTTTTTTAAAGTTAGGATGAAACTTAGTATTATAAATTACAAGAACATTTAAAGATTCACACCAAATGTTTCTACCAGAAATTATAGATTTTTCGTCAGAAGTGATAGGAGAAGAAACAAGATCTGGATGTGTAGTGGGTGATCAAAGTATAATGGTGCACTGTGTGTGTTAAACAGGTCCATGTGATACTGGGATGCATGAGATTTTCAGCAGATACAGGAAATAGTAATTTTATTATACAAAGCCCCTGCCCACATAAGTAGAAAGTTATTTCTGAGTCACTGAATGTGTAAATGTTTTTCTCAATTTGCCAAACTTACCTTTCGAGATAGTTTAGTGAGTGTGTCTCTGTGGGTCAGTCTCAGGGATATCAGATGATCATCTTGGTTGTCACAAATTGCTGTGGAATGCTTGTTCAGTTAAATAAACACTGATCTGAACTGAGCAGTGCAATGGAGAGCAAATACACTGATTTCAGTTATTGAAACACATATCCCTGTGTATTTAGCAGAGGAAGTCGATGTGAATAAAAATGCAGATTATGCTTCAAAGCTCATTCAGAGGAAATGGCTAATTGCAGAGGGTTTTTACTCGAGCCAGGGGCATGGATTAGTTTAGTGGTTTTGGTCTGGGATTATCTGAGAAGAAAGGTGAAAAAAGGGTGATTTTTGCAGTGCTTATTTTTTGCAGTTTGCATGTCAATGCATATATATAATTTTGTCCCCTGCTACAGGAACCTGCATTGCTGTCAGTGGTAACTCTGTGTGTCTTACTAAGCTATGAATTATGATAATTAAATAATAATTGTATTAGCTACAGTAAGGAGGCCTGGAACTGCCTTTTCATTCATATTAGGTCTCCTTTTGTTTTTTGTATGGTGCTACAGGCTCTTAATTTTTCTTTCTATTTTCACTTTAGTTACTGCAGTTATGCTGAACGGTAGGAAAGTGTGTCATGGCATTGTGGTGAAGATTCATTGCATGAAGAGAAGGAATTTGAAATTTTCACTTGTTTACTGAAGTCTGAAAAGACAAAAAAAGTATATTATAAAAGGGTCTAGTTTTCACAGTGTCCTTCTCCAATTCTGTGTCATTAAAAGGAATATATTGCTATCTGTCCTGAATGTTAAGAGCATAAAGAGGTGCCAGAGGACCAGGGGAAACGTTGGCAGGCAGTTTACAGCCCAGAATGGAAGCAATGTAAGGTCAGAGCTCTCACTTCCACTAATCCCAGACAGATTGATTCCTTTGCCATCATTGGCTTAAGTGGGGCACATATAAAATCTTTACAGAAATAACACAACCTTCTTTACTATCAAGAATAACATGAAAAGAACGTGGTGAATGTAGTGTAGCAGGACGAGCAATAGTTTATTTATTATCTAAATTTAAAATACATAATATGTCAGAGCACAGAAGTTGCCTTGTGTTCTGTCTGGGCTCACTTGATCCAGTGTGTTGCCAGACACAGCGAAGCTGTTGGGTACAGGAAAAAACTTGGGCTTCTAAAATACTGCCTTGTGTTTTCAGAATTTCACTCTAGGGACACTGTAAAGCAGAGAAGATTTTAACGGTGTGAACAGGACGATTCTGTTTGGTTCTTTAACACGACAGCATAAGCTTCACTGAAATATCTTCCTCAGGTTTGTCTGTGCAGGAAAATTGACCTCAGTGTCACACTGGAATGCATCCCCAAAGTAAGGTACAGCTCCCAGGTCACTTAGAGTGGATTTGTCAGCCACACTGGGGACAGTTCTGACACTCAGTGTGTTGGTACAGGTTGACTTCTGTCCACAAGGTCAGGTCCCTGAGATAAGGACTCTGTGATAAAAGAGGAAATCAGTTCAGCTCAGTGTAGACTCATTTGATAATGAAAGCCACTTCAGCCTGGAGTAATGAATAAATTAGTTATTAAAAAAACAAGACTGGTGGCACAAAGTCAGCATTGGTTCACAGAGCAATGAAGGGCCCAGGGTGACATTTCTAAGGAAGGGACTTGCCTGTTACGAGACAAGCAGTTAAAACAGGCAGAAAATGAGTCTGAGAGGAGCAGAAGATATACTGGGAAACTGGACTAAAACCATGGATCCTGTAGAATATTCTAACCAGGTTTCTTAGAAAAATACAAAAACTGCCTATGGCACCAAAATGACTAAAATGAAAAGGAAAGGAAAACAAAGCAATATATTCTGATTACATTGTTAAAATGGAGTCAGCCTGATTCCGTAACAGCCTTGTCCTTGGTTCAAAGAAACAAACCCCTGTTACTTTGTTTTTAAAAGTGTAATAAAGCAGGACATAATAGATGAGGACTTCCAAATCATCGCATTCCAGGGATGTGATCTGAAGCAGATCTTGGGGAAATGGAAGTGATGAGACATGTTAGTGCTCAGCAGCATACCCCAGGATCAGAAGTGGCTGCATTTCTAGGGTTGATGCTGTTCCTCCAAGTGAAGATGATTATCCTGAAAAGTTTCAGCATGGTTTGTGGACCCTTTTCTTGGCTGTCTGACACACGGCATTTTTCATTTGTTATAGTAAGTTTTATCTATTTGTAGAAAGAGATGAACTCTTGTCTCTATACCAAATTTATTCTCTGGCAGAAAGTTCAGCACAGTGCAGTAGTTACACTATCATGTCCAAATTTACTTTCCCAAACAGAGAATGAATAGACAAAAGTAATGTTAGTTAGAGCTCAGAGCTATTTATGTGCTTTATATAAAACACAGGGAATAGTGGATCACTGAGTCACATTTTCAAGGCAGTTCTGGACTGGCTTTTTTTCAATACACTGCTTCATAGCAGAACAGGTTATTAATCATTTTATGGATCTTTATGGGTTCTCCCCTGTGCTCCATGAAATAAATATGTAGAAGTGAGAAGCAGAGATTTTTTTTCAAGAGATTTTACGTGTGCTTTTTTCATATTTGTTAAATTAAAGGACAGGAAATTATAAAAGGTGAATTTACTTGCAATTCTATAGGTGATACAATTTATTTGCTGGATTTAGCATCCTGTACTTCTATGAATATATTCATTTATTGACTTTGGGGGGATGGACAGCTGGATTGGGATGAACTGCAATTTAATATTTTGAAGAGTGGGCTGTGGTCTCTGTTTTCATGTTCATCTTCATGTAACCTTGGAGATTGTTCTTTCTCTTTTATGTTTACTTCTCTTTTTTTCCTTCTTCCGTATTTTTTTAAAATTTTAAGTGGGATTTTTGTTTTGTGTCTTGAAATAAAAACAGAGGACCTCAACAGGAGGATTTAGACCTCCATCTCCCCATGCTTTGATTTCCTAGGAGAGCTTCTGCTGGAAAAGTATGACCTGGTACAAATTCATTCACTCCAGAGCACTTGAGTCTTTAAGCTTCTTGGTTTGTTTTCTTTTTACTTTTGGTTAATGCTGATTAATAATTGATCTCTCTTATCTACCATGACTTCCCTTTCCAGGAGGAAAAAAAGTGATTTGACATATTACTTTTTTAAAAAGCTGAAATTAATGAACACAGTAAATGTAGGCACACTGGTAAGCAGCATCCTGACCTACAGAAGCAATTAAAAATAAATCATCCATCTCTAAGAAAGATAAAAATAATACTCAGTAAGAGTTGTTTCCACAGCTCGAAAGCAAGAATAAATTTCTTAAAGCAAAGTGAATGTTATAAGCACTTATTTTTGTGGGTGGAAAAAAGAGCCTAAAAATACTTAATACACTAAAAAAACAAGAGCAAAGGCTGAAATAGCATAATCCTTTCATCTTCAAAATATGGAAATGGGAAGGAATAGAGAAGGGAAATAGATCTTTAAATATTGAGATTCATTATCTTAAAGCAATTGGTCTGAACAGCACATTGGCAGTGTTAGTGCTGGCAGGAAAATCTGCCTGTGGGAGCATGGAATGAAAATTGCCCAACGGAGCTGTGGAAATCACTTGTCCACATCAAGTGCCCATCACATTTACACAGAAATACATGAACAGGGTGTGGTTGTCCTTCTCCCTCCAGCACGGGGCAGATCTTGACTCTCATGAGAGTCGGGGGGCTGAAATCTGTATTCCCTTCCTGTTGCAGGTGCTGGCTGACCATGCTGCGTGCTTTTAGGGCCAGACCCAGCCCTCACTGAAGTCTGCTTTTCCTTTAATAGAGAGTGAATGGGCCAGCCATAGTTACTTATGATCCCTGTCAAAAAAGTATCTGTTTCAGTTACCACTGATGTCCTTTTGGGTTGTAAAATAATTTGGGGCTGTAGTGGAGCCTATAAATAGCAGATTGTATTGCCATGGCAATTCTTTTTTTATGCCTGAAAGAACAGTGTCAGCCTCAGAGCCAGAGCCAGCTTGGAAATGAAGAGGCACCTGAGCTGGTCAGGAGGAAAGGAACAGGCTGTTTGTTAGAAGCACTAAAGGATGGAGTTCAAGGCAGTAGGTCAAGGATGAAATCCTGGCACTGTTGAGTTCAATGAGCTGTGTGTTGACTTAATTGGAGGCAGAATTTCACTTGAGATTTTCCTGAATAAGGGAAATTCTTTGAACAGTTGACATGTGTCCACCCTCCTGTCATCTTTCCCTCATTCTTCTCCCTCCTCTTGGCATTTCAATATTAGAAATTGTTGGATAATTTATCAGTTCTTTTTGAAGCATGAGAAAACCTGGCAGAGGGTCTAAAGTTGAAAGTAACTCATCCTACAACAGTTTCAGATCCATGCTAATCATTAATTTGGAGTAAAGGTGATTTCCCCTTCAAATGGCTTCTCAGAGGGCCATCTCCCCATGTGACTTCGTGGGCAGGGCAAGCCTCCCACACGCCCTGAGGGCAAAGAGCAGCAAGGTCGGAGTCAGCCGGGGCAATGCAGTGACTCCAACGAGTTGAGGAGAAACTTGGCCTCTTTGTTTGATTCCAAGATCACCTCTAAAAATGTCACAGAATGTGAGGTGAGCCTTTACTTGATACAGAGGCCCTATCCCTTGCAAAGAAATTCTGACAAGTGGCACGGAACAATATAAGACTTTAGGGAATTATTTTCATTTTCCAGTTCCCTGTGGATTTGCTTGAATGGCTAAAGAATTACGGATTGAAGTTTAGTCAAAGACAACTGTCAGTTACATTGTCTCAATATTCATATTGAAGATTTTAAGTGGCTCACAAAATGCTTTTTGCATTTTTAAATTACTTCATGAGTGTGGATCAATCAGCAAAATATAGCAGTAATGAGTTCCTTTTAATAGCAAAGAGCTTGCTAATTACCATGCTGATTATATGAACCAAGTTTTTAGCCAACAAAAAAGCTCCTGCAGGCAGTGTCCTTCCACCTGCTGAGGGGCTGGCAATTCTCATTAAAAAATAAGAGGAAATAATTATTCTTTTTAGTCTGTTTCAAATCTTAGGGAAAAAAGTGTTCTCACTCACTTTCTATGTGTGACATCATCTGAAATTAGTAGATGCTTTCACGGGTATTTGAAAGGAAAAATTTAAAAATAGCCGACCACAAAACCCATCCTTTTTCAGTTCAAAAGGAAGGCCTTCCAGCAGGGAGGTTTGATCTGGGGCCTGCCTGTGAGCAGGTGTCCCTTTGGCCAGGATGTGTTTGGTGCTGTTGGGCAGCCAAGGGATGAGTTGCGGGCATGGGGAGCTGCCAGCTCCCCAGGGGCTCTCCAGGGGCTCTGGGGTGGTGTCAGCAGCTCAGCCTGGCAGTCACAGGGTTCCCCACATGCTCAGAAGATGAGTTCTCTTGGAGGCAGCATTAGCTGGGCTAAAATCAAACTTAAAATGAAGCACTTGAATGAGCACTTTGAAACGTGCTCTGGGTTCTCAGCTATTGCAAAGCCAGCCAGGGGATGGGCTGTTGGTCATAGAATTAGGCTGGAGTTTGAGAAATCTGTGGGGTCGAGGGCAGCTTGGGCAAATGACTTTGCCTCTGTGTCTCATCTGGAATGTTCCTTGTTAATACATGAAAAATCATGAGGTGCTTAGTGGCTGGGGCTAGATAAGGTAATTAGGTAGGCTTTAGGCAGAAAGGAGCAAAGGAAAGCAGGTCTGAAAGCTTTTTTGTTATTATTTTGGTCCTGTATTCTCAAATTCCTTATTTTTCAAAGGGAAAATTAATTCTAGCAGATGCTTAAACCTCTTTTCCTTTAGATAATTTGGAAGAAGAGAGAGGGAACTGTCAAGTATCCCCTGGGGCTGCTGCCTGATCCGGACCTAGGAGCCCATGCCATTCAGGCGCTAAGGCAGCCTTGTTGCTCCCTGAAACAATCAGTTCCTGTTGGATTGGTGGCTGCCACACAGGCTGGATTGTTAATGCTGTGGAAATAGGAGCTGTCAAACATTCATTTCCACAATTTATTTATCTGACTTCTAAGAAACTTCTAATGCAGTGAACCTTTATTTTGAATCAAAGTGGGTTTTTTTGGTTGTGGTTTAGATGGGAAAGGTTCATAACACATAGTTCAGATTCTGTAAGCAAGGATGTTGGAGGTGATCCTGAACACTTAGCAATAACAACTGGCACAAGTCCTAATTTCATCTAGGAAAATCAAAGGTGACAATGTTACTGAATATTCATTCTCATTTTAAATGTGGGTGTGTGCTCAGCCTTGCTTCTTGTGGATAATTGTGTCAGAAATTGAAATCCTTACTTGTGTTCCAAGCAGAGACCAGGATGTGTACAATTCTTGCTCCTAAAAATACCAGATTGATAGCACAGCCTTGGGTGTGAATCAACATGGGTTGCTTTTTCCACAGATTTTGTTTTCTTCTCTGGATGAAGAAAGAAATTCACTTTTAGGTCCTAGAAAAGCAGTATTTTTGTCAGTGGTATAATTCTTTAAAACATAAATGAGCATCCTCTACCTTACTTTTTGCTGTAGGAAAATAGATTATTACCTTTTTCTATTGTAATACTGACACTGAAGAAAATCTTAAATTTTAAAAAGAAAAAAATTGAAAATACGGATATTTCACTTTAGTGGCACAAAATTGTTTATTTGAATGTCAGTCACTGAATATTGCTGGTTTTGCACAGAGAAGAGCATTTAAGGCTTGTGTTATTGTACATTTATTTAATTTATTTTGCCTGCAGGTACTAATTTAATTCATTTTCATTGATTTGAGGAATGCATTTGAGCTGAAATAGTATGCTTAAAGGCATCAGCAAGTGATATAATAGGAGTGTACCTGTAGTTCAGAAGGAAAAGATAAAAGGAAAAGAAACTGTTATTCCTAAGGAGAATTAAAAAGAAGGGGAGGAAAGCCCTTTTTAAATAATGGTTCATTTTCTTCCCTTTTAGTACTAAATGATAAAAGGAAATTAATTCATGTTCCAAGCCTCAGACAAAGTGTAAGGTCATTTATGAGGATGTTATCTTCAAGGGTGAGGAAAAGTTTGTCAGAAGTTGTTAATGTTGAAAGTATGGAAAGTGGATTAAAACATCACAAGGCAAAATCAGATTGTCAAGATGACAGAATAAACCTGTACACCTATTTTCCAATTTTCATCTCCACATGAAAACACAGCATGATCATGAGTTTCAGTGAAAAGAAACAGAATGCATCGGTCAGCAGCCTGGTAGGAGGGGAATGATGTTTTTAGAAAGCAGATATTGGGTTTGATAAAACAGAAACATATTCCTAAATTAGTGGTTGTGTTCTTTGTATCAAGAATGGGGTTTTGAACAATGTCCAATATTTACTCAGGAAGGCCTCTTTTCCAAACCCGTGTGTCTGCACTGGGCATTGGAGGAGAGTTTCGAGGAAGGCCACTGAGCTGTCTCTGCTGGGGAAGTTTATTGAAAAGCCAGGGAGCAGCTCTGGAAGGGAGAGGGCTCCATAAACAAGCTGTCCCTTTGCTGGGTCACTTGAAGAGCAGGGTGTGAAGGAGACAGAAGGTTCAGGCACCTGTGTCCCTGTGGATACAGAGCCAGGGGTGAGACAGGGAGGGGCTGAAGGGGAGGTGTGAGCAGGGGCCACGCTCCTTGTGCTGGGTGAGAGCTGCTGTGTGTGTGTGTGTCAGCAGGGCTGGTGGAAGGGGTGAGTGTGGCCTGGGTTTGAGACACAGCACCTTACTGGAGGAACTGGAAGGGGGAATCTCCTCTCAGCATTGTCCCGAGTGCTGGTAGGAACAGAATGGCATTTCTGCTGGAGTATGTTTATCAACTGTTTCATCCCAAGGGGGATGAACCTTCAGCTCTGTGTGGAGTTTTATCCCTCTGCTTTAAGGGCAGTTTGGCTATTTCAGATTTATTATAAAAGAGTAGAATGATTTTTATTCTCTTACTCTCTTGTTCCTTGCACTGACTGTAGGTGTCTGATCATTGACCATACCTCGTTTCACTGTGCAGTTAGAAGACAATTACATTCTTTGCCTCCAACAAAAGGGAGAGTTCTTGGGCACCAGCCTGGTTTCCCAAATACTGCCATGAGCTGTGGGAATCTGCTGATGCCAGTTGTGTAAACTGTCTGCAGAAAAGCATGAAGTTTAGAATCATGCTTAAAAAAAAAAAAAAGTGTCTTTTCACCAAAAAATATAAATCTTTGCATTTTGTAGGATGACAACTTCATTATCATGGAAAAATTAGGACCGCTTCTTATTTCCTGGGTAACTATGCATCTTCTACTTGGCTTTTGGAATATATTCATCAGCAAATCTGTCCAAAATCATGGCACGGTTCTTCAGTTACGCAAAATTCAAAAGGTTGTCTTGGTTCAAAGCATGGCTTGATTTTTACCTACCTGCTGCAATTCCATTTGATTTGCTTCTTTTGCCTTCCATCCTTTCTCATAAGCTGTGTTCTGATTTCATTGAGGAAAGAAAGGAGAGATGTAAAATTTGAGAGAAAAGAATCTTAATGGGTGTATATCACAGTTGAAATACATTTGAATTATTGGGGTATTTTTTTCTTTTATCGCTACTAGTGCTTAATACCAAATTCTCTAGAGGCTTATGATTAATACTGTTTTCATTTTCACTTCTATGAGAGAGAAGTATTTTCCTCTCCAGAGTTTTCCTTCTTTTTATTTCCATAATTGTCTGCTTTGAATGAACCTGTAACAGAAAAACCTGTTAAAAGCATCAGCTCTCCATTCATGCATGGTCCCTACTGCATATACTCAGCGTCATTAGGATTTTATTTATTTTTAAAATTTGAAGCAGTCTTTTGAAATTTCTTTTCTATTTTTTTCTGGATGAAATGTATGGTAAAATATTAACTACACCTTCCCTCTTCCTCCAGGTGTCCTGTTTTGTTCTTTTTGTTTGGGTTTGGGTTTTTTGTTTTTGTTGCGGGGTTTGTTTTGTTGGTTTGGGTTTGTTGCTGGGTTTTTTGTTTGGTGCTTCTTTCCTAATCAATATATTTTACTCATTACCCTCTCTTCCTTGGCTTAGGTATTTTGGGGTAGAAGGAGTTGTTTAGCCAGGGATGTATTTTGTTAACATTGTGTAAATTCTGTTAAGTGGCCTGTGTCAGCTAGTCCATAATTTCAAACTATTTGTGTTAAAGGGTCTATTTTACACTTCTTTTTCTGTGTGGTGAGTTTAAGCCAGGCTCCTCCACAGTCTCCTGAACTGATTCCCTCCTTCCTTTGGGAAGAGGGTTTCTCCTTGAGAAAGGGCACTGCTGACAAAATACACTGCTCTGAGGTGTCTGGCTCTGGAATTCTCTCTGCTGTTGCCTTGGTCAAAGAGCATCTAAAAACCAATCTAGATTCTCTCTTGGGGTTTTTTGTAGTGTATTTTGGTGCATTATGCTTCTGTGTATGGAAAAAAAAAGAAATTTAATTTGGATTTTATGAGTTGTGAGTTTTGATTGAGCTTTCAATGGCTATGGGGGTGTATTTATTGATCTCCAAGTGAATAATAAAACGTGATCATTTTCTATCCACTGTGTGCCAAATGCATCATTCTTCTCCTTTCATGAGTTAAGGAATTACTTTTTTAAGACAAGGTGTGGAAGGAATTGACACCATAGTTTTCCCCCCTTGAAAATGGTGGAGATAAATTTATTCAGATGAAGTTTCCTCTTGTGCTCAGTGGTATTAATGGGACCTTTGCAGCTTGCTCTGTGATCAGCTCTGTGTCAGTTTTATGGGTAGCATTGGGCACAAAGCTGCTGTGCTGGTGGGGCCTGCAGGAGCTCCTGAGGCACACTGAAAGACTTCGAGGAATCAGACGAGCTCCAGCAGTTCTGTATTTCCCTTTCAGAACATTTTCTGTGTGTTTCTCACAAGGAGCATCCTTAACTGAATGGTGGAAACTTTCTATAGCTTATGAAATATCCCAGGTTGTTGTTATGCTTTGTAATAGCTTGCTGTTTATTTCCTTCTGATACCACAAATGTTTGCAGAGACCCACTTTGACAGGTAATAATGGATTTAAATAGTCAGCATCAAATACAAAAGGTTTATGAATATTGAGAAAAGCATCTTGACAAAGGTGAGCAGTCTTTGCAAGGGTGAGATAGTCTGCATCTTTCGATGTCTCTTTTAGTAGAATCACATCTTTACTTTCAATTTCATCTTTAATGTAAGATACGTTCTGTAAATATTGTTGCTACTGACAAGAACATAAATTCGTGTTATTCATAAAGAGACTTTCAGTATCTGAGCAATGAATAGCAAGCAGGAGGAACAATTGTTTGCATTTTTATTTCTTAATACACATCCCTTTGCTAAAAAATGGAAGCAGAGTCAATTTTACACTTATCAAACACATAGTGCTTTTGGGAAAAGGGCTGATTTTTAGCAAAAAGATATTCAAGTGAAGGGAGGTAAATTTATTGAAGTGTATTTATTTCCTTTACGTATTACAACTTGATTGCCAAATAAACATATTTGGGGAGCTGGGATATTTTTGCAAGAGTTATAAAATTAGTGCTTGCGATGGGCTCATTTTGACAAACACTGCAATGAATAGCTTTTGCTCAGAGTATTTGGTGTGTAAGAGGTGTGGATGGGGACATTTCTGTGGACAAAAACCTAGCTGGGATCAGTTGCCCTGAGTAAGGCACTAGTGAGTCTGATGGTCTGGCAGAACCCAGCGTGTCCAGCCTTGGTCCTTTCCCTGTGCCTGCCCATCTCTTACTGCACTGAAGCCACTCGGCCCATGGGCACACTTCACTGCAAGGGGTGCACAGGGCTTTGCTGAACTGGATTCCTGCTGGATGTAGTCCTCCCTGTGAGTAAATAGCAATTGCAGTAAAACGTGGGGGCTCTGTGGAGTGGTGTTGGCACAGTTAAAGAGCTGCAAGTCCCAAGGGGTGGGGTTGGGGTGTGGGTAGATATCAGCAGAATGCATCACCTTGGGGTATGCTCAGTGGGTGTGGGAGGAGCCCTGTGGGAGAAGGTGCAGAGTATAAATGGGTATTTCCCATTTCCAAATCCATTGTCACTCTGCCACTGTGTTTGCCCAGGCCCAAGCAGAGCTGCATCTCTCGGAGGTGGAAAGCAGTTTCCTAAAAGGTCAGAGCATAAATGCCAGGGAAAAGCTATTAAAATCCTCAGAGTGTGTAGTAGGCTTATGATCTCAGGGCTGCAAGAGAAGTTACTGAATACTTCCCACTTTCTAATCACTGTGAATTTCAGGTGCTTGGCACGTCTGAGGATTTAAGCTAAAATCAGGAAAAAAAATTGAGTCATTCTGACAGTGCAACTTGACAAATTGCCAAGGATGTCTAAGCAAGAGTCACAGCTGCATTAAACAGCTTAGTGTAGTGTTATCCTCTGCTTTTTTCAGCTGCAGAAATTGCTTTGGCATGTAAAGCAGGGACCACCAAACCCAGAAATCTTTACAAATCGTGTGTATATGCCAGGAGACAGTGGGAGGGGAGCAATGAGCCATGAAAAAAAGCTCTGCTCCTGCCTTGGTAGCTCTGAAATATGCAGAAAAACATTTTGTTTCTGGTCTTTTTATTATTGTTATTATTTTATTTTTATTTTTAAGCTCTGTTTCTTTTCTAATGCCGAGAAATGCCTTCCCTTAAAGGGATAATATTTGAATTAATTTTTGCATTTGTGTGCACACACATGCGTGTAATTTTCATGCATAAAGTGGAAGGAAAAAGAGGTGTTCTGTTACAGAATTCAGTTTAATCTGGGCCATGTTATGTGATGAATAAGAGTGGTACTGACAATGCTGCATGAATACTCTGTGGCATGACTGCAGCAGTGACACTGTGGACCTGCTGTTACCTATTGTTGTTTTTATAGACTGCTAGTTTCAAAGAGATGGGATGGGAGCAGGTCTCTCCTTTATGAAATGCCCTCTACCAGCCGATGTTACTTTCGTGATACGTGTGTAAATCCATAGTAATTATTTTACTCAGCTGCCCTTTAAATAACAAAAAATACTCAGCCATGGATTTTGCCATTTACAACAGCTGCCAGAATGGATTTCCTACATGTTTGGAGTGTGCATCAGGACAAATTTATCAGTTTCTTTAATGGTACTTGGGTTTTCTCTGCTTATCAGAGGGGTAGTCCAAGAGTGGTTAGATCTACTCATTAGGTCTTCACAATAGAAATGGTGTTCCAGCACCTTCGCTGCAATGTGCTTTTCACTGTGTCTTTTGTGAAATGCACTCTGAGTGATGAACAGCACAGAGAAGGGAAAACAAGCACCTGCTTCCTGGAAACAAACATTCCTGAAATGTAGGGATTTTTAATCGGAGGTGTTACAGATCGGAGGGGATAAACTGTATTAACTGAGCTCTTTCCTTTTTATTTTCCATTCAACTCTGTTGTAAAAATAACTTTTTTTTCAGCATTTTGGATATATAGAGATGGAAGACCCTGTTAAAAATAAGTGCACAAGAGTTCTGCTTAATGATATTCAATGAAGCCTCAGGGCACTTCGAGAGTTGCCATCAGGAGGACATACAGTTCGTCATTTTTATTAGGGGTTTGCATCACTGACAAGAAAAGTTGTTCTCCCTCTCTTATTTTTGTGTGAGTATATGAGGTTGCTGGTCATGGGCAGTTTTAAGCCCTTCTAAATATGCATTTCCTTTAATTCATTAAGAGACTTTCATGTTCCAACATATCCATTACAATGACAAACTGACACTGTAAAATTAAAAAGCCTGCAATTACTCACTTGGTTTGTATTTTAATCAAAGCTATTGTAATATGACTCTAGGGAGCCATAAATGGCCAAACAAAGGGGTTGGGATTTATATGGGACTTCTGTATACAGAATATCTAAGTGGAAGGAGCTAGGGAAGAACGAAAATGTTGGATTTCTTCCATGCATCCAGGAAGGAGAGCTACAAAGGCAGTTTGACCAGAGCATAAAACGAGTCTCTGGCCAGCTCAGGATCAGAGAGGTCCAAACTAACACATCTTTATTTTGGCTTTCGGGCACTGAGACCATCCAACAAAGCCATGGTGGGCCAAGACAATACTTTTGTGAATCATCATTGCCTGAATAACTTTAGGAAGTAAATAAATATAGAAAATGTTTTTTGCATGCATTGTGGCTTCTAGGAAGGTAGCAATTACATCATTGACTTCTCTTATAAAGTGCACTTTTGTTTGGGGGTGCTTATTGGTGTGTGGGCAGGAGAGGAGAGTGTGCTGCTCCTCCTTTGTGATTTCAAGAGGAATTTTCTCATTTGGTT
Organism: Edolisoma coerulescens; assembly: GCA_013397115.1. Lineage (NCBI taxonomy): Eukaryota > Metazoa > Chordata > Aves > Passeriformes > Campephagidae > Edolisoma > Edolisoma coerulescens. Next base: position 185,885 of record VWZW01000978.1, on the reverse strand, counting down.
TAAAACAAGCAGGATTGATTGTATCTCTCAGGCTGCAGAGGTCAGACATCAACCAGTGAGGGGCAGTGGGTGTAGCCAGAGTGAAACTTCTCCACGCATTCCTGCAAGGAGCCGTGTTCCCACTGCACGCAGAGGAATTGCACCTCCCATCTTTGCTCAATACATGGATTTTGGGTGCTCTTCCCTGGGAAGGAACAGGGACAGCTCATGTGTCACAAAGCAATTCTCCCATAATTTTCATAGGAAGTTTTATGCTTTTCTGTATTGCCTACAAAATTTATACCAGACTATAATTTTGAAGGAAGTTAAGTGAATAAAACTGCTCTGAAGCTGGAATGGCAGCTGCGCCTTAGAACTTCTTTTTTTTGTCTCCAGGGTTCACATGGAAACTACTGCAGATTTAATGAGTATTTGTCACTTGCGTAGCAAAGATATGAACAGACATTCTCATTTTGGACCCAAATCTGTCTTTACAAAAGATGGAATAGAAAGTTCTGTAATAAAGGCAGCACCTTGCAGTGGCTCTTTTTTGCATAGAGTTCCCCTGAGGATCTGATTGAGATGACCCAAGGTCACCAGCATCCACAGTAACAAACCAGGCTTTCTTTGTAGGTGTGTGAGCAGCTGGAATTTGTATGTCCTGCTCAAAGAATCTGCAAAACCTCCATAGGTTTAGACTAAGAGGTGCACTTTAGAGTTTAGCAGAAGCAACACTCGGTTAACCACTAATTCCCTTTTCTTCTCAGCTTGTCAGCTGATGCATTGACCACCTTGTCAATATTTAAGGTATCATGAGAGAAAGGGGCTTCCTCTATTCTGTGAGCAGTTGCAGGTACAAAGTTGGCCCATGCCCAAGTACCCATCTGTCTGAACTGGGAATTGTAGCGAGCATTTCACAGACTATTACTTGTTAAGCTCATCATAGCCTTTTCTCATTCCAGCAAATCAGAGTTCTATTTTGCTCATGTTCAGACTGTTTTCGGTTTGTCAGCACAAAGCTCTTCTCGCTTGTGTGTCAGAGGAAGAAGGAGGTGACTGTGATGGAGAAAAAGTAGCCCAGCACATAATCCAGGTAGTTAATATTGTGACATTTAAGATGTGTGACACTGATTTCAGAGTGAGAGTTCACCCACAAGCAAGAATGGAAATAATTTTCTAATTGAGCCAGATTCCCTAACTCCTAGCAAGGAGCTACCATGGCCCCAGTGGAGAGGCTTTCCTCCTCTTTCTGGGCAGGCAGTGGTGGTGCTCTGGGTGCAGATATTTCACCATCTGCCATCTTCATCCCAAGGCCTCGTTTGCACTAGATGGCACTGTAATAACACTTGTTACACCACCCCATTTATTTACAAAATAAACCCCCACAACTCCGGAACTAGGGCAGTTATCTTGGAGTGCAGCAGAGTGAGTGTTTTCATTCTTTAGCTCCCTTTGAATATCACTGGTTTATTGGCAAAGGATTGCTGTTACTCGTGTGGATCTGTTGTTATTGGGTCTGCGTGTGACTGGCAGTCCAGAACCACTCTGAGCACAGCCACACCTCTGGCAACTCTGCTCAGACTGGCTTCCAGGTTGCACTTTGAGTCCTTGTTGCATTATACAGTGCTCTTTTAAAGCTCTCTATCACTTCTGTGGTAATTCAGAGCATGTAATGTTGATAGAGCTTCAGTGTTTAAATATTTTTTCAAATTTTTTTTTTTTCTTCTGGAACCTCCTACCCCCCGTTTGTAAATTCTTACAGTCAGCAGATCCTTTATGTCTGAGTATCTTTTCAACTATTCGCCTCAAATGCATTTCACAGTACTTTCTTTTTAAGCCTTAAAAGCCTAACTTTAACTTAGGTTAAAAGTCTTTGCACCTGTCTCATAATAAAACTTTTCAATTTTGTCTGCTTGCTCAGCCACCCCTTCTAATTTCTAAATGAGTTTTACATCTCTCTGGCATTAGCAGTGGGTTTTGGTCTGATTAAGTCTTGCATTTCTGTGATGATTCTCATCCAAGTAGATCCCCTAGTGCTTTATAAACTTTATTAACTGGTGGAACATACTACCTATCCTTTGCCCTTGATCAAATTAATAAACCTTTAGAGTGAAAGACAGTAAATGATTTTGCTGAAGGTGGAAGGTGATGATAGAAAGCATGTGGTATCATACATAAACTACTCCAGGCTTCAGGATTCTTTCACCTGAATAGGAAAAGTGAAATAACTTATCCGTGTCATATAGATTTCAGCAGTGTCAAAATGATTATGTGAATTAATTCAGGGTCTGTGGTTTCTGCTTTAAAGCCCAAAGATAGAGCTTATGCTGTCACCTAGAAAGGAACATCTGCTGTTCTAGATCTTACTTGTCGTGAACAGTGATGGTATGTGTATCCTTGGCTCTTTACTGCAAAGAGCAGCAGCCTCCAAAATCTATCCAGGAGTGTTTACTGAGAAGTATTTCCCTGTGAGGATGTTGCTGGAGCTTACTGTCATTATACCGAGAGGCAGTGGCTGCCTTCCTGTAAATAGGTGCGTGTTCAGTGCAGCTGCTCTCCAGCGCTCCTGAGCAAAGCAGTTGCTGAAATGGGGAGCTGCAGACTCCGTTGTAGGACGGGGCGCAGGGAAGGGTGGAGCTCCCCTTCAGCCTCAGTCCTGACAGGACACCCCAGTTAATAACTTTATGCTCCCTAAGACTTCCAGAGATTTTCACTGCTCTCAGTCAATAGGAGCTATGATTGCACGTGAGAGAACACAACAAAATATAGATATGGGCAAAGCTGTGGCACCAGTACAGAGTGTAAGGGAGGCTCGTCAGCTGCCAAACTGGGACTTTTATTTACTGTATCTGCTGGGTGTTTTGCTTAATAACACTGTAGCAAGAATGAAACCATCGGGCTTTTCTCAACTGCTTTTCATTGGCTTTAAAGGAAGACAAAAGATTAAGGTAATTCTCTACATTAATTTACAGAGCTTTATTTTACATGGTTTCCAAAACGTAACCAAACGCTTCATGGTAGTCACTACTGTGCAGTATTGTAATTTTGGATTCTCAAAATCTGGTGTCATCTTCAAAGTATCTTTAAAAGTTCTGCCTCTGGCCCCAAGCCTGACACACACCCTGATAGTTTTCTGTTGGCACCTATGGAATTCTGCATTCAACTTCATTGCAGGATATGGATTTTTATCTCTTTCAGTTTGTCTGTTCTTAGCATTTCCTGAATACTACCCAGCAGTGTCTTTTAACGCAAGGCACTCTCTAATTCAGAGGTATTGCAATGAGCATTTTCCTCTCTTTCATCTGTGAGGTTTTCTGACTTTATCCCAGGGCTGAACCAACAAAATGTTTTCACTGCAACTGAAATCCAGTCTTTAGTTAAGTTATAAAATAAACTGTTTCATTTAAGTAACAGCTTTAGGTCCTAGTTTGCAATGAAACCAAACTGCGCTCAAATATAAGTGAGGAACGTGACATTAAATAATACAATTCATTTTATATGGAAGTATTCACTTTGAACAAATAACTAAATGTTAAAAATAATTAAATATAATTTTATATAATTACTTTGTGCATGTGACACAGCAAATATTGTTGTCAATTTTAGCCCTATGGTCTAGCTTAATTTTCATGTGGACTTGATCACAAAGTCTAGAAAGTATATGAAAGTAATATGAAAAATGCAATATTTAAAGAACTTGAAAAGCTCTTAAATGTATCTATTTACTGTCTGAATTTCCTTGAAAAACTATGTCATTTTCTGACATTTAAAAAAATATATTGATTTTTCTTATTAGGTGGAATAAACTTTATGGCTTTTGCTCGTAACATACTCCAGTGTTTAACACCATCTCTGAATTTCTATTTCATTGTATTTTAATCACTTTTGTTTGCAAGGATTAGGAAGGTTTTACCTGTAGTAATTAAAGCTGACTTCCAGAAGCCCTGCTGATGGAAGTATTAATGCGTGATTTTATGGGCCTGCAGTGCATGGAATGCACTAATGGGAAACAAGTGATTTAAATCTGAATGGTGGACACTGAAGGACCCCAGCTAATTAATAGGCTTGTGAATGAAGCTCTTGAGAAAGCCCACCAAGAACTAATGGGCTACCTTACAGCTTTACTCGTAGCACTCTGATTATATATTGAGCTGCACTGTAAATCAATTAAATGTTCTTGCTTTGCACCACATTATTAAGTTTATGTGGTCTGATCATTTTAGCTTTACATCCACACTGTTGCTAGTTCTACACAAAGGACAGATCACATTTTTAACTAAACTTGCCTTTTTTTTCTTTAATATATCTATGAAAAAACCCAACATTGTGTTGAAAGCTGTCTGAACTGCACATAAATACAGAGGGGTGGGCTGGGCTTTGAAAATAGGCATGGACCAACACAAAGGCTAACAAACCTCTTGAAAAAACTTGAATTTGGATCTACTAAAACATTTTATTCAAGATTGTTGTCTTGAATCTAAATTTCCAGGGCAGCTCTGAACTTCAGAGACATCCAATGCAAACTTTACACTTGGAAGTGTCTCTGTGGAGACACATCCTAGGGAGGTGGAGGAGGAAAAAAAAATACTTTAAATGTGGATGATTCAAATGAAAATGCAATTTCACTGTGTCAGCTGGAACATCCACAGCACAAGAACTGCCCCCAGCAGAACTGTGGGGTCACCTCTGATAAATCAAAGCCCGGCGTGTTTGGAAATGCTGTATTATTTAAAAATCTGTGGCTGAAGGCAGTACTACCCCCCTCAAGAAATATCAAAAATACCCAACTGCGTGAGGTACACACGTTTATGCATTGCCCTGGTGTCCGTCTCTTTTGGGATTCAGGGAGCTTTGAGCAGGTCAGGAGGCAAAATCTGCTTTGCACCACTTTCCTTGTTTAAATCTTGGGCTCCTTGTACAAAGCAGGAACTGGAACCACCAGTTCCACCTTTCTTCTCGGGGTGACCATGGAGTGACTGTGCAGTTCCATGGTCTGCTGTCCTCCCTTCATGGCCCCCCAAGAAGTGTCCTGCTTTCCCTTGGCATCCCAATTTCCCAGAACTGTGTCATGGCCTATGCAGTGTGCAGATTTAGGTATTTCCTGTGTCAATGAGCACAGGACAGTATTTCTATCATTACTATGTTTTTATTCATTATCACTTCTTTTCTTATGTAGTTCTTTAAAATTTCATCCTGCCTTTCAGCTCTGAGGTTTTTTTTCCCCTAAAGTGAAATATATTTGTGTTTTACAGCTTGAGTTTAGTTTCAGTACCGTATAATAAGGTCAATTTATTTCTTCCTTTTTTTTCTCCCCGCAGTCAAATGGCAATGAATACTACTAGTAATCAGAAATCTATAAAGAAATAGAAAATTTCCTTAATGTTTGGAAATCTCATTTGCATGAAGAAAAAATTAGTGAATATTTCCTTTGTTGTAATAATACACAATATCATTTGCCATCTTTAATGAAAAAATAAACTACAAATATTGCATGCGCAACGAAAATGTGCCATATTGTTAAAAAATATGCATGGTATATTGCTAAATTTTAGGTATAGTTAGTTAGATATTACATATAATTTCTGAAGCATTTTGAAACAGTTAAGGTAAAGGGTTGGTTTCTGTGTGTTCAGATGCACTTGATCAGCACCTGAGCAGTTCAGAGCTCTGTGAACAGTTCTGTGGGGACTGAGTGTGCTAAAAGTGCTGGATGAATGGGATTATTTATTTAGCTCTATTCACAGCCACTGAAGCAGTTTCCCTTAAATTTGGATTTTGTTGTTTTTCTTTGCCTGGGGTGTGATGCCACACGTTGCCAGCAAGGTCTTGGTGGGGGGCTGGTGACGCACTCCGAGTTTTAGAGCTCATTACAAGAGATCATTTATAATACTTTTCTTCCATTTTTGGTTCAACGAAAGCCTTTTGTGGTAAACAAAATTAAGTTTTATTTACTTTTTTTGTTACCCAAAGAAGACCCAACACATTTGTGGTGATGAAAATCTATCCTCTGCTGCCTTCCGCTTTCCCTTGGCCACAGCACTTCATCACACTGTGCCTTTCCCTCCTGTGGGCTCCCTGCCTTGGGATTCCTCTGCCTGATTTTGAGCCTGTAGGAACCTGTGAAACTCGAGTTAGATCGTGACCTATTTTGTAAACTTGCATGGTGCTAAAATAGACGCAGCACTCAGCAAGGCAGCGCAGCCTTGCTCCTCTGCTTTGGTTCGCCTTGAATTTCTCACTCGGTCTCCCGTTGTGTGCAGCTGTTCTGATGGAGGAGACACTTTTCCCAGGGAAATGTGGAGGGATGAAGGGATTGGGGAGACCCACAAGCCACGTGCTTGCCTCAGGCAAAAGTCGTTTTCTCATCAGCGTGCTTAGGGCCTCCCTGCAAAGATTGCTGTGTGTTAACCTGCATTGGTTACTGCCGTGCCCCGGTGTAGGTGGAGCGGAGCTCAGCTCAGTGTGTCCCTCTCGGAGCTGAGCTCTGTCCTTCGGCAGCCTGAAATGCAGATTGCTGTGTTCTTGCTAATCACACAGAGGGGCAAAGAACCGTGCTGCCTTGGTGGCAAGATTTGTACAAGTGTGTGGTTATTTGCTTAAACCCTATAACTTTGTACAATTTACAAGGGTTCTCTAAGTTGATTTTCAGAGGACAAAATTTTCTGTGGCTTGGTGAGGCATGGGTTTGATTTGTGTTTTATACAGATTGCCCCTATAACCCTGGTTACGTCACTTGGCCTCCTGTCTTGTAGAATGGGTTGCTGGCAATTCCCTGCATTGGAGATATGTCACACAATCATACCTTAAATTTGGGAAACAGTTGTATAGTGAGGGGGTTGTTAGTAGCACAGAATTGCTATAGCTCATTTTAGATTGCCTTTACCATGGTGTTAATGCAGATATTTAGGGGGGGGACGGGAAGGGTGGGATGTTGGTACATTTACAAACTGCTCTTTTCTTGATGAAATGCTCTGTTATCTGATACTGGTGTCATAAAACTGCTGGTAGATTCATCCTGGATGCCTGGCCGTAGGTTGGGATCTGAGTGGAAGACTTCTCTCTACTCTGGGATTTTCTCTTGTGACAGTGTCTAAGTGTATCTGTGGTAGTTTGAGTTAATTGACGTGGGAGGAAGAAGTGGAAACAGGTAAATGCAAATTGACAACCTGTCTTTTCTTCAGAGCAAACTCTGGGGAAAAAAGGAATCCAGGAAACTGTGAAAATAGTGCAGTTGTATTTTCCTGCTTATAGCCAAAACTTATCAAACACAGCTGGAATTTTAAGGAATCTGAAATTGTTCTAGGTGTGTGACACAGTAAATTTGACCAGCTGTACCTGAGTTGGCCATGTGTGAACACCAATTAGTGTGGTACATGGTAAAATAATTAGGAGCATCAAGAGGAAATTAAGAAAAAGAGAAAGGTAAGCTGAATATCAGGTAGTTTGTTATTCTCAGGGGCTTTTAAAACTAAACTGCAGAAGCCATAAGGAGGGTCTGTGTAAGAAACAATTCTACTCTAAAAAGGCTTGGGCTGGCTCATTTTTGTCTCTAAGTTCTATGGTTCTGTGCTCAGTGGAGCATCTCTGGATAGCCCCAACAGCTGGTATGTGTGGGAGATGTTGACTTCTCTGCTAATGATCCAAAGCAAACAAAATAAATATTGGTTATAGTGTGCTGCCCCACGGAAGCTGTCCTGCTTCTGTCTCACAGCAGCACTGCACAGCTCTGGTTTGTGCAGCATCTCTGTGGTGTCCCAGACTCTCTCCTTACTCTGGCCCAGCACCAGCCAGATTCTTACAGATGGCACTGATATCTGCAGAGGAGCATGAGGAATCCTCAAAAGTTCATGTGTGAAGGGTATTTATGCTTCATTTGCTAAGTAACATGCAATGAATTTAAAGAGGACAGTAGTCCTTATTTCTCCTCCCTGGTTCCCTGCCTAGTGATATTGGAATAATGGTGAAGGAGGAGGGGGATGTCAGAAAAGAGAAATGTTATTGCAGAAGCATGAGGAATATATATGCCCTATAAAAGCCATCTGGCGTGGCAGGCCTGTGTGTGGCTGTGGCTAGATAAGAAATCCTTTTCCCAGCTGGTTGGTTTTTGCAAAAGGACTTAAGCCCCAAAGAAGTTTTGGGGTAATAGATGAAATGAGTTTTCAAAATCAAAGTAGGGAGTGAAATTGTGCAAAGGAACTTTAATGTCAGCAGGATTCTCCTCCAGGTAAAACTCAAGTGCACAGAAATCACTTCTCTGTGCTCTGATTGGAGAGAGCAGTTGTGCATCTGAGGATTTAGGATTGTGGCCGTGCTCTTGATTTCCAGGTCAAATAAGTTCATGATATCAAACTTTATATTCTACCCCGGTACTAGTTTCAAGCTCTCTGAATTTTTGTTACCAGGAATTAGGACATGGAAATACTTGCCAGTGTTTGATTGCTGCCCCTAGACAATACATCAGTACACTCTCGTAATAAAATTCACAACTGCCTTTACATCACTATTAATCTCAGTGATGCACAACTATAACAGCATTTAGAGTCTGTCCAAGCAAAAAAAGTTTCTTAGATTTTCAAGGCAAAATATTTTTATAAGAATAATTTATTTTTCTGATTTGTTGGGGGGTTTTGTGGGTTTTTTTTGTTGTTTTGTTTTGTTTTGTTTTAAATGCTGGTTTGGGAATCACTGGAAAGGAAACCAATGTTTTGAATCTTTTATACTGCATTTCCTTTTTAAAGTTCTGGGCGTCCACCTCCTTCTGTTAGGTGTCTGAATACAGTTAAAGTAAGAATTATAAAAATAGCAGGATTACTATTATTGGTTAAATTTTCCTCATTTGAATTTACATGTTTCTAGAGAATCCCTATGCTAAAATATTATAGAGAAATTAATTTTCCCCTGAAGTGTAAACCATATCTTTTTTTAACCAGAATCAGTCATAGCTTATTTCCATTAAGCTAATCACAATATTCCTGGTACATTTTAGAAGAATAAGAAAATTTAATGTGAAGTATGCTTGTCAAAATAGTGCCATCATCTAAGACTTTGATTTCTTGTTCTATAATTTACTCATCTGAGTGTATGGTTTTTTATTCATTTAAACTTCTTTTTGACTCTAGCATTATAAGCAGGCTTCTCCCTGGAAATTTTCAAACCTGTGAGTATGAAAAGTGGTCAAATGAAAATGCCAAGCGTGTGAGATGTTTTTGGTGTAGATGTATAAGCAGTTCCACAATGCTTGTCTAACTCATCTTTGAAAACAAAAAAATACATTCCCCCCAAAAAACCTCCAAAACACAAAAACCCCAAGAGATGATAGAGTCAATAAAATGGCATTCTGACAAGTCATGGAACATGAACAAGGAATGACTGATCAGTGATATGTTTAATACTCCTGTGGGAGTGGACGATCCATCCAAGACCACTTTGATCTATGGTACATCCTGGGCACAAGGAGAGGCAAAGTCATTCCATGCTTGTCACACAGAATATGCTTTGTGTTCTGTTGGCATTGGTAAAGGGCAGCAGGAAATGTAGTACAGATAAACCCAACTCCAATGTGCAGTCCTGGGATGTTATCTTAAAAATCACTGATGTGTTTGCTGAGATTTCAGTAACAGTAATAATATTAAAGAAGATGCTTAACTACTCTATCTGAGATCAGTGTCTAATACAAGTGGGTGGGAAAGAGTTTGCAGTCTCCTTCCTCTTCTGTTTTTCTTCCTGGGCCACTAGAAGACAAGATGATGTTTTTAAAAAGATAGTCTGGAGAAGGGAATAAAACCAGTCTTATTTAAGAAAATTAAAGTGACTCATTTTGGTAATTTTGAAACAATTTAATCTTTTGCAAAAACAGATTACTTACAAATTAATGTCATTATATGACATTATATGTCATATATGTCAATGCGTAATTTGCTTTGGCTCAATGCTAGATATATTTTTCATCTCTGTGACTGCAGATGAAATATTTTCTTCAAGCAGTTTAGAATGGACAGGGTTCTGTGGTACTTTTGTACCCACTTTAAAATCTTTCTCCTGAGATTTTATGATGCATTATATTTCATTAGTGGGGGCCTAAACCTTACTTCTGATGTTACTTAGTGGCATACATGACTCTGGAAGACTGTTAATGGAATCCTCAATAAATAACTGTCAGCAGACACACAGGATGGAAAGGGCTGCATTTAACAGAGTGGGATTGTGTCTTCAGTAGTTCTGGGTAGTGTGGGATGCCCTGGAAGCAGCCTGAAGAAATTTGCAGTTGTAGAACTGCTCTCTTATGAGCTTGAATTTCAGAGACCCAACGGTCCCACTGTGGAACTTGCAGCACTTTTGTTGTCAGTGTGGTGTGTTGGGTACTGCTCTGTACGAAGGGAAACTCACTTGAATATGTCAGGAGAGTTAACTGTCCCTTGCTGTGTCCAGATTTGTTACAGCAGATTCATTGGAACTGGAATTGTTTATAGTGAATTTTCAGCACCCTCAGAAAAAGTTGTGTGGGAGTTGGTGGAGAGCTCTTTTCTTAAGCATTAGTTGAAATCATTAATGGTATTAAGATGTCAGTGATATTCTTTTACTCTTCAGTTGATAAGAGCAGACATGTCGTCTCAAATGTCATTAAATTACCAGTGGTGTTTTCTCCTCATTTATTGATAAGCTATTGTGATTTCAGACTGCTTGGTAAGAGCAGCACACCAGAATATCATGGATAACAGCAGTATTTTCTCTGATGACTGTTAAGTTTGCCATACCTGTACTACTTAATAATGTGTATCTTATTAAGTCTTATTGTGCAGTGCCTTGAACATTGTGTGTTTTCCCAAGGTCTATTTTGACATCTTAGTCATATACAGAGTCTAATCCAAATACATGAGCTTTTGGATGAATAAGCGAGTTCTTCATTATCGTTAATCATTACCATTTAATCAGGTTGTATTTGCATGAGATTGATCTCTTCATTGAGTTGTGATGGTGCACTGAGGCCTCCACTGTGTTCATGCATTTTGCCATTGTTGGGGTGCAGTCAGTGAGTTTGGGCAGGGCAGTGGCTGCAGCAGGGATCCGGCTGGGCACTGCAGGCTGGCACTGTGACGCCGCTGCTGCCCAAACAGCAGCTGCTCGGCTGGCAGAGAAGGGATCTGAAAGGGAGCAGGTTAAGAGTTCGTGTGACTTGCTAAAGGTGTGCAGTGCAATCTGCCCCTGTACATCCAAATTTGAGATTGGTAATAGGGAAATAATACATAAATCAGGAGATCATATCACTAAATGAAGAAGAAATTTTTGCTATTGTCTTTTCTTACATCTTTACCTATTTTTTTTCGTCTGTGCTGCTGCTGAAGGAGCCACTTAGCTTTTTTTTTCTTCCTCTTGAAAAATGGGATAAATTTTTAATATGTCATTGATATTTGACCCTTTTAAAAATTGCCTGCTTCAGAAATATATTTGTTTATCTAGGGCTCAGCCAAAGAAGCTGTGTTTGAAAAGAAAGAGAACAAATTAGATAACCTTCTCACTATATTTAATATGTTGAAATAGAGTTATGCTTCCAAGAAAGTTTGCTGGTTTTGCTGTAAATGCCTTGTTTATAACTGCAAAGATGGCTTGTATATAATTTTTATGTGTAAAGACATTGTAAAGGTACATAAACTTGGAATTACTGTAAAAGATGCCCATGGTGTATAAATTATACAGTAGGCCTTTCCCACCTATAAAAGATAGATAGTTATCTTTTGTGAGTATCACCCTTTGCTATAATGCTGTTTCATGGAAATAAACACAGTGCAATTCCACTTCAGTATCTCTCATTAATGTATTCATGAGTCTTTTAAAGGTGCTTAGCTGCCTTATTAATCTTGAAATGTCTTTTTCTTTCAGGATACTTTTCCATGAACTTTTGTTAACTTCAGCTGAAGAAAAACCATAATTTTACTGGTAGGATAGTTTCAAATGGTGTTAAGATTGCCACATTTGGCATGTTCTGCTGGGGCCATGTATTGCCAAAATCCCTCTGGCTGGGTGTAGGTTGTTCCATTTCTCTTGTCACCTCCAGGGTTCTGATTCTGTAAAAAGCTATCTGTGCATACTTTTAGAAAGACCAGTGCTCAGGGCCAGCCTTTGCATGAGTCTGCTCCTGATACAGTGTCAAGAGGCACACACAGCAGCATGGTATCTTAAAGCCCTCACTGGTACAACAATCTGTTTGTTTGACACAAAATCTGCTGAATAATCCTTCAGAAATACTGCTTTCTTCAGTCGGTGGAGTTTTCAGAAGTGACAAGTTTTTGCCAGTCTTATTTTGCTTTTTTCATTGGTCACACTGCACCACTTTTCAGAATGATTCCAAGTTGTAAGAAATTATCTGAATTGAGTCTACATTCACTGTTTTTCTGTGCATGATACGAGTTTGTCAGCATGGGTTTTCACCAAGTGGTTGCTTTCAGTGTTCATTTTCCTGTGTTCTTCTTGAGGGTTTATATGCTTATTATTGTTTAAGAAGGACTTATGTTTATGTTTATCTGCCATTGGCATCTTGCTGTTTGTTCCATTTCCCAGATAACTGATGAATATGGAATACACAGGGGCTCTGTAACAGTGTTTTCTTCACCAGATTGTTGAAAGTTTATTCCTGTGTTTTGTTCTTTCTTTTCCTAGTCTGTTTTAAAAACCTGTAATTAATCTTCTGGCTACCTACTTTCCCATACACTGCACCGAGTAGTATTATCTCACTCAGACATTTGTTTCACTGGAAGTTTGTCTTGAGTAAATTGTAAGCATGAATGTATTGATAGCAGCAACTCCCACAGATAATGAATGTGCTGAAAATGGGATGACAAAGGATCAGGCACAGATGAAGAAGCAGAATACATCCCTAGCCTTTGCATAGTTGGGGGTCAGTCTGGGGCTCAGTTCCCTCTCTGAATGTCTTCACCCACTCTTTCACATGAAGTTAACTGAGGCGTATCAACCAGTTTGATCAGCAGATGCACCACAGTTGTCTGTCAGTGGCTCTGCAGGGTTAATGTAAACAAAATGTACTTTTGTTCAATGAAGAAAATCCACTGGGGAGACTTCTGTGCTGGATAGCTCTGTGATCAACACTGAGGCAAAGAAACCACTTTATTCTCTGCTATCTCCTCATTTTCTAGCATTGCTATTTATTTGCTGATGTTCTATCAGTTTGTGATGAGAGATCTCACAGAAATATTAAATCAGTTATGTAATTCTTCACAGTTTTTTACATACATCAAATATTTGTACTACAAAATAATAACAACTGAACTAAAACTGAGGAGGATTAGTCATCGCTTTCTTGGCCACTGTTGATTTAAAAAGCCTGCTTTCTTCTGATCTGGAAGAAAAGGCTCAGTCTTGATTATTTCTTTGTCAGCCTGTGACCAACCTTCTAAAGTGCCATTAATTGTGTTCAGAAATGTGTAGCATTGTTCCTAGATTCTGTACTACCAGTGCAGTCTTATAGCTGAGACCTGGAACATGGTTTCCTTCACGAGCAATTCATATCAGGACAACAAATCCCCAGGATAGGCTTAAAAAAATAATGTAAAAAAAAAATCCTATAGCAAAGCAAGCATGAATTGGGCTCACATTACATCTGCATGATCAAAACAGTCCATTAAACTTTAATCTTCTTCTGAGACTTAACTCAGGCTAATACTTAACTGACAGATACTAAGACTTTCATTTTTATATTCAATTCAGTTGTATAACTTCATATTAGCTGAAAGACTGATATGGCATTCTTTTTATCAGCAACGCCTTCATACAGCATGGCAGTGTAGAAATAGCTTGAAGCTGTTAAAACACTTTACTTTCTGAGTTTTCTGGATCTCTATCTGCCATTACCTACTGAATTTTGTGCAGCCTGTGAAGGATGATAGATGAATACTAAGCTGTCACTTGGATAACTGCAGCAACCGGTGATCAGAATGCTTAAATTTTAATTTTTTATAATTCCATTAATAGTTTCAATCAAAGGAGGAGTAGCTGCAAGAATTATAAAATCTTCCTGACCTCATTATAATTGTTAGTTAACTCCTGTCTTTCAGGCTAGCTGGAGTCTGTGTGCTGGACACTTGCATAAAAATATGTTTTAAAATCTGTGCATGAGGCCATGTAGCTGAACAAATGGCTGAGATTTATGACAGAACATAAAACCTGAATTGTCACTTGAAAACGCAAAACTTACCACTTCCTAGATGAACAGACACATTTTGTAATTTAAAAAAAACATCTCCAACTTTTCAGTAGCAGTGTGTAGTGTAATCCCTGTTGTATCTCACTGTATGTCATGCAGTACCAACCTGTTCACGGTCTGCTGCTAAGTGGTCAGATAGCTCTGCTCTGCTTAAGTACAGGAGGCGATGTCTGCATCTCTGAATTTATATTGTGGCCCTTTCCAGTGATGGCACTGACTCCTTTATAAGGTACCAATTTAAAGGATGTCCATTTTGACTTGGCACCTTGGTCTGGATTTGGTGTTGTGGCCGGGTGCTGTGATGCTCCGTGACACCCAGGCCATCCACAGAGCTGGGGTGAGGGATTGCTCTTTTCTCTGAATCACATGAACTTGTAGCAAAGGGGACCCTGGAAAATGTGTTGTTAAGGGAGAAGAGTGTGAAAATTTCTGCTCCTGAATATGCAAATAGACATGTTGGAATATTCTTTTATTGAATATGTATAGCATGCGCTCAGTATTAATCTGTCTTTTGCAGATGAGCAAGAACTGAGTATTCTGAAAATGATTCTAACCTTTGCTAGATGGCAATATACCCTTCAGTGAAAAAGCAGCAGCCAGCTATGAGAATTGGGAATTTACCCATTCCCTCAGGGATCTACTTTGAACAGCAGCCATTTGTTCTGCTTTGTCAACAAGACAGCAGTGGGATCAGCTTGGGACTGAGGACTGACTGCTCCTTTGGTAGCTTCCTTCTGACCTGGTTAGGTAGACACAGGAGTCTGAGACTTGTCTCTGCTCATAGCACTACTTTCAGCAGTTTTGTGACAGTGTGCCTGTGGGGGAGTTTCTGGTATCTTGGTGCCTTAGTGGTGCAATTTCTAATTTGCTGTTCATTGAGAGTCAGGCAGATAAATGGCAAAAAGCTGGCGAGTTTAGAGGCACTTGTTCAGTAGGAAAGAGCTGGTGGCAGCACTAATATGTCATTAATATGAATATGATAAGCTCTGGTGCTCTCAGTGCCATGATTTAAAAGGTGGGACTTGGTTAGTCCACAGAGAACCATGATCAAAAAATATTGCTGGGGCTGTGACCTCATTCTCTTGAGCTGTGCTGGGTGGGGTGGTAGAGCTTAGCTCAGCATAGTCCTGCTCTGGAGCAGGATGCAAACTTCTCTCTTGGGGTAGAAGTGCTCTCAGCACTCGCTTTCAGCTGCCAGTCATGGTGTTCATGTCACCCTCCAGCTGAGCAGCTGCTGGGTGCTGTGTTCTCACACAGGTGGCAGGTACAGGACTAGGATCTTTTTAGCAGACCTTACACTAGTTAGAAGGTTGTAGCAGCCAACTACTGGCATCCCTGCTCAGAGTACAGTGTCATTTTTTATTCCCTTGGTGGGACTCAGTTGGTCTCTCGTGGTCAGTGTCTGTTTTAGGCTAATTTCTTAAAGAACACCAAAGGCAGGGGTTGGGGCTGGGGTTGTTGTGTTTGTTGTTATTTGTTTTGGTTGGGTTGGATTTTTGGGGGGTTGGTGTTTTTTGGCTGGTTTGTTGTTGTAGTGACTTGTATCCACTTCTAAGATGTCCAGAACAAGCATAAATGGAGCTGAGAGTTTGTACTATCTGTGGCTATTTACAAAAGTATTAATCAAACCTGAACTGAAGACAAACGCATTTGAAAATAACCCCCTTCATCCAGGCCATATGAAGTGAAAGTAGAAGCACTACTCCCACCAGGATCAATCCTGTAGAACTTGTTCCTGTGCAGAATCTGGGTGCAAATTTTACCTCTAACTCGCTTATTATGCACATCCAGCTGGACACCTGCATTTCTTCTCTTTCACCAGCTCTATTCAGAGATGAAAAGCCTTTCAGCAGCAAAAAGGCATTTCAGAAAGTGGCTGAAAGCACTGGAAAAACACTGAAGTGTGTCTGGGTTTATATAATTTGAGGGTGATGAAGTTACAGAGATTAAGATGGTCTAGCAGCTGTATCAAAACTGGAAGAAAAAAGCTTTTCCTTTCTATTCCTTTTGTCTGCCGTAGTCTCATTCCTAGTTTTAATTGCCTAGCCCAGTAAGTATAAAGGCAAGTCTTGTTTGCTAAATTTGGCCCCAGTGATCACAAGAAATAGTGCAAGAGAGGATGATCTTGGGTCTGTCTGGCCAAGAGATGAAATAACAAGGGAGTCACTGCTCCTTGTCACTCTTGGGTTTGCCATTACATCTATTCTGGATTAAACAAACAAGCAGATTTAAACACTGTTGTGTTTTTGTGGGTTTGAGTTGGGGCTTTTAATGGTTTGGTTTTTTGGTTGGTTTTGTGGGTGTGGGTGTGTTGGTTTTGTTTTTTAAATAAGCCCTGAAGCTTAAGGGATGCAACCGGGTATTGGCTTCCCCTGCGTTTGCAGTGAAGTTCTCCTCTCCTAAAGCTCCTGTCTCTTCGGCTGACAGCCCAGTTATCAGATACCTTGCAGCCTTTGTTGGAGAAACCCTGATGTCAAGGTTTCCTTTAGGTTTGCATTAATATTAAGCAAATCAGCCAGCCAGGCAATTCAGAAACCAAATTCCAGATGCTTGCCTCATTGTCCAGAGTTTAGAGCTGTGTTTACCTTGGGCTCTCAGGAGTGACAGCATTGTATTAAGGATTTCTCACTTGGCTGAATACCCAGGCTGCCACTAGAATTCTGTAGCATTACTGAAAACTCTTCAGGCAAGGTTTTCAGCAGGGAGAATTAGGTAATATCAAGCTGTGGCCTGCCAGGGCTGGGCAGATGGTTTGTCTAAGCCTGTTTTGAGTGGGGATGCTGCCCCTGTGCTGTGCTGCTCCTGCGGCAGGGCAGGGGATGACTGAAGGCGTTCAGTCCTGGCTGCGTCAGTGAGAGGTGTGGAGACGTTCCAGGCTGGATGTGTGATGTCCAGTCTGGAGCTGCAGAACCATAATTGATCACCACCAGTTTTGTACGTCTCTCCCACAGGACCCTGCCTCTATTCTGTGGAAAATCCCAGCTTTTAGTCTCATAGTGTTTTTCCTTTGTTTCTACACCTGAGCCGTGGTTGTGACCATCCCATGGTTTTGTTTTGTCAGGGGTGTTTCTCTCTTAGTTGGCTGATTTGGTGAGCTAACCTGAGCATTAAGATTCAGCCTGGGTTGAAATACTTTGGAAACATTGGGACTTCTTTTTCAAAATTAGAATCTGGGAGATCTCTCAACATTTATGCAGGCAAGAGCTAAAACAAATCTAGTACTTAGCAATAAGGTAGTAAATGACTAAATCTTCATCCAAAGTCCCTACTTGGAGTTGTTTTTTGAAACCAAAGAAAAAAGCTTATACAGTTTTATTTCAAAACAGTGAAGAATCGATAGCTAGGGTTTTGTTTTGTATTTTAGTAGGAAAAGTAAATAAAACTTAATACAAAATTTCTATTAAATTCAATTTAAATTTATTGTAAAGGAAAGACAGCTAATATATCTTTTTGGGGGGAGAAAGGAGAAGAAATTAATTGTTCTTTGTGAACACGAGCTTTCAGTGGTTAGAAGCAGTGAGTGCAGACAATACATTTTATTCTTGTCACTTGGAAGCAAAAAGCAAACACAATTACAGGGACATTTCATCAGCTCTGGTGAGGAATCTGAATATCATAGATGCAGCTGCTGGTGCACTCTCTTGTGATAAGCCCAGTATAGCAGAAATGGAAAAAATCAGTATCCACATGAATGAGGTAGAGGTTGATTCTTGGCTGTGTGATCCGTTTTAATGAACACCACACTTCCCATTTGCTCTCCTTTCACACCAAACAATGGAGCTCCCCTGAAGAACCTGCAAGGTAATAAATGGTCTCCCACTGCAAATAACAGAGTTCACCAATAGTCCAAAACATTTCTGTCAATAAATCTAGTAAGATTTTCATGAAGGACGTCATGTGTTGGATGAATTGAAGGGACAGGGAGAAAAGGGGACAGTTTGGGGTTTAATAGAGGGAGAGAGCTACTTTCAAAAATTGGTGATCCAGAACACTGCAATATGAAGTTTGGTGGTTTTTTTCCTCTCACGACAAGTGCAGTGCAGACATATGTAACATAGATTTCTACATATTTATGCAGATTAATGATCATAACTTTTCTACTAAAAATGAGGCATTTTTATTTCTGATGCAAAGTAGTTAACCCTGGACTGTAGCTAAGATCTCAGTTTCTTCTTTTTGGGAGAAAATTTCAGAAATGCTACCCCATATTGTTCAGCAATTAATTTTTTTCAGAGGGATATTTGAAATGAAATAGATTTTTTTTTCTCTCCAATCAAAAATAAATATGGGAATTACCTGAATGAGTAAAATGGCTGAAAGATATAACTTGCCAGTATTTTTTTAGTAATAGTATTAAATATTGATTATTTTACTGTATGATTGCCAAAATGAGAATCTTCATACTGGCACTCGTAGCAGCTACTAAATTACATTGATTTGAACCTCTTTTTACCTATAGGGTTTCATAATTCAGCATTTGTCAATATCAGATCAATCCAGTGCAAATTGCAGGCACTCTATGACTCCCAAACCAGAGAAAAGACCAGTAGACTTTTTACAATAAGAGCAAAGTTTCAAACTTTCAGACCCACTCACCTACACAGTATTTTAAATTAGGGAGTAGAATGTGATAGCTTTTAAAAATTAACTTTTAAATTTGTAAATGTAATCATTTGTGGTGTTTATGAGAAGAAGAAATAATGGGACCCCCTAGAATACAGTCACAGAGACTAATAATAATAATAATAATTGTGTAGGAAGGAACACTGGCATAGTTATTATTTGATTATTCTCTGTTGATGCTCTGATGAAAAGCCTCTATCAGGGACTCCAAGTGCCCCGTGCAGTCTTTCTAGCTTTAGTATTCTTAAATGTGCACAAGAGCTGGATGGGCAGAGTCCAATTACTTTCACTTAAGATTTAGTTCATTTTGAAGCAGATTTGCAAAAGTTCTTGGCTAGGACTGCAACCCACTTAGAGCAGGATCTGTCTTAGGAAGAAACTCTTGCTTTCTTTCCTTGCTTTCAGGAAAGAGCCATATGGCAGCAGTTTGGAATACACTTGTGTGCTCCAAGATGCTCTGTCATCTCAAACTCTCTGTCATGAGGACACCCTGTCATCTTAGTTGTTTGTGCAATTTGTTTTGGATGGTTCTGTGAAAACACGATAACAGCACTTTCCAAAAGGATGCAAAAATCAGGGATGTTCCCAAGGGTCATTAAGTGATAAAGCCAGATTTCAATTCAGTCTCTAATTAAGGAAGACTGCAAGTTCCAAAGAAACCGTTTCCGTCACGCCTTCCAGACAAAGCTGAAATGTTTTTCCAGGTGAAATAGCATCACAATAAGATTTTTTTTTTTTCCCATTATAGTTTGAAATCTGAGACAAGTAGTAATTGTTACCAGAATAGGCTGCATTTCACTTTCTGAGTGATACAGAGTCCAGACTTCGTGGATTGATCTGCTGTGGAGAATATGAGTGTACCTGCATTCCAGACTGCCTCAGGCTTCTACTTTGTAACCACGGGGTTTAGGATATAATTTATTGGATGCCAGCTTCTCACAGTTTATTGTTTACAGATAGTAACTCATGGAGATGTGGTAGCTCTTTCTCCCTCTGGTGCCCAGCCACATGGAGCTGTGAGTCTGCTGCAGTGTTTGAGTTAACAGATCTGGGTAATTTAGCTCAGATCTTGTGTTCAGTCCTTGCTGCCAGCAATCTACTCCAAAAATAATGTTTTAATTCATGTATATTTGTTGTGTTTAAAAATGTGGCCCACCTGGAATATGAGCCTGGCTTACTGGCAGTGGCACAGCTACACCCAGTCATTTTTGCCCTATTCTGCCATCACTGCAGGGGCTGGATTCCAAAGGCATGGTAAGCAAGTTGCTCTTTCTTGGCTTGGCCTGTCCTGCTCCCTCAGTGAACCTGTAGAGACTGACTGGCATTGAGTGTGGGGTGTGCCTGGGACTGCTGTCAGGCACCTGCACCACTCCCTGCCCACCTCCTGTGTCCGGGAACCCACCTGAAATGGATTTTTGTCTCTACCATTGCCTCA
Organism: Edolisoma coerulescens; assembly: GCA_013397115.1. Lineage (NCBI taxonomy): Eukaryota > Metazoa > Chordata > Aves > Passeriformes > Campephagidae > Edolisoma > Edolisoma coerulescens. The sequence goes on along the minus strand of VWZW01000978.1, from coordinate 165,633 downwards.
CATCCCAGCACACAGAAGGTTAAGATTAACGCTGGATAGGTGTCTCTTGTAAGATGCACTGAGTAATCCTTCCTCATCCCAGTTCAGAGGGACAGAATTCTGTGGACCTGTTCCCCACTTGGAATTAATCGTGCCAAATGTAACATGGAGGAAATCCAGAGAGAGATTGGTTGTGCGAAGAATTAAATCTCAGGTCTTTCAAGATTCGGAGTTTCACTGACCATAATTATGTCTCAGATTTCAGTAGATAACTGTCTTGGCAAAATGACCGTTCTCATGGCTTGCCATGAATCCAAAATATTTCAGCATATGAAACGCTATGAAGTATTTTCTTTGTCATAATTAAAAGGGTTGAAAGCAATTCTTTCATTATAATAGCCTTTCTTTTTTAGTAATGATTCAAGAGGAATTTTTTTCCCCCTGTCAAATGCCAATTTATCCTGAAAGTATTTTCTTGATTGCTCTTAGTATCTGAAGATAATATTGGAGCAAACAACTTAGAGTACTCTATGTATAGCTCTGTATTAATCTTCATGTCAGTAATTGTAAACCATATTGCGCATACAAGGATTTTTAGGTGCAAGAATTCTTGTAAGAAGTCTGCTTCACATATACTTTGTGATTCACATTTCTGTTGCCTCCTATTACGTGAAAGCTCATGCTCGTTTTTTTTGTATAAATTTTTTTGTATATATGATTTTTTTATAGTTCCTATGGATTATGGCTCTGGTTGTGTTTAAAAGAATTACTGCATACAACAGTGGATGGATCACGTGGCACTTTTGGCTTACATAAGTGCTTCTGTTAAGGAAGGGCAGGTGGATGGTCATTCCAATGAAAGGCCAGTGGCATATCTTTTTCCTGATGGGGCAACCAAGTCTGGCAGCATTTAGATGAGAATTGTTAACTTTTGGGTTGAAATGCTAGCCCATTTTTTCCAGGCAGTTCATAGCTGTATCTGGGAAAGACATGGTCGGAAGGATGGATTTCTTCTGAGTTTGGCTTGGGGATTTTCTTATGGATTTTTAAAATGATTTTGATATTGCTGTAATAGAATGATGCAGTGGATTCTGGACAGTAACAGTGAAGGTAGTGCTGAAGTGTAACAGCAAAGAAGTCTTTATTTCCCTGCAGCTTTTCAAGCAGTTTGTTTAACTAATTAAAGAGAACAGACTCCCACACTACCACTTGGATTTAGCACCTTGTTTTTCCTCTGAGAACCTTGGCAAATGCAGAGACTTTCTGCCTAATGCTCGTGCAGTGTGTGCTGCAATGTGCCAGTATCTGCAGGGAAAACATTACAGGGATACTGCAGGGATGTCATTACGGGGAAACCCAAAAGTGCAGCTGATTCCAAAGCTTTCTGCACTAAGTTGTTGTATTTGAAGGTTCTTTTCAGTGATGATGTTGGGTTTGGTGCTGGGTCAGACTGGATGTCACTGTGCAGACAAGATTTGGCCTGGTGGTCTGCCTGGTCAAATGCTCTCTTCCTGCTCTTGAATAATGGGCTCTGATCTGCTTCAGACGTCTCCAATCCTCCACAGTATGTTTGAACCTTCAAAGCACAACCTTAAAGTGACTTTATCTTTTGTAATGCCCTTAAAACTTTCCCTGGATGTGATAGCAACGATTTTGACTTTATTGCTTTATGGGAAGGAGCAGGAGCCTTGCAGCAGACAGCCCTTCCCACCTGCCCCTGGTTTGTGTGCTGGATTGGGGTCTGCCTTGCCCCCCAGGCTGTGGCAGCTGGCAGGATGGAGTGCTACATGAAGAGGTGGCCAGAGTCTGTCCCTTATGCTCTAAAAGCCATCTGAACCTCAAGAAATGCTGAATTTTCTCATGATGATCTCGGGGATGTTATATATTACCTTCTTACCCAGCTAGTTAAACAAATATATGATTCCTTTACTTACAGTGCAGATGCTTTCAGCAGAAAAGTACCAGTTTTTCCAAAATTTTTCATGGCATAACTGCTTCCTCTAATGTACGTGCAGGCATTTCTTGCACCAATAAAAGGGGATTTTGAGCTATAGATCTCTGAAACAGCAGCCACATCCAGTTGCTAATTAGATAAGTGCCAGATGTTGGCTCCCTTCTCATCTGTCTCATGCACATCTCATCACTTTTTCTTTTGCATAGATCCCTCCTTGTTATTCATATAGATCAGGAGTTATAGCATGGCCCCTCAAACATTTTCCTTTGCTGATCTGTGTGCTTCTGGCTCTCACTGGTGTGTCAGACATTCTCTGCAAGAAGGCTGAATGAAATTTTTCATTAAGACCTGCAGGCAGGGCTGCAGCCCTAGTCCAGATGTGTTTCTGCTGATGGCAAGGGCTGGTGTCCAGTGTGGCCCTGCAAGGATTCCTCTGTGCTTGGAACGGAGAGGTTCCCCCTTCTCACACTGTCAGGCAAGACAGAGAGCCCTCTGTCAGAGCCGCCTGGGCCAGAGCCCCAGGGAGAGTGCGAGTCACTGGGCAGAGACAAAAGCTGGCCTAAACTGTCGTTCTATCCTCCTAAATGTCAGCTGGATTTATGAAGGGAATGAGCTGGACCCCTTGGAGCCTGGCTTCCCCTTGAGCTGGATCACAGGTGCTCTAAAGGAAAAAGACATTTTTCAGGAGGGAAAAGGTACCTGAATGCAGTGCTGATGAGCTGTTGTTTGCATTCCTCCCTCGTTTGCTGTTCTCCTAATTAATAGGATCATTTGCCTGTACAGTTGCAGTAACTTTTTGCATAAATGGGAGAAAAGTGGAATGGACATCTCCTATTTGCTCGTGTGCTAAAAGCATTTGGAAACTGTCCTAACGCGGCCTCATTAGACCCCAGTTAACTCACTGTTGAGCTGAATAGAGGAATTCACACATCAGATATGTTAAAGGGGTGACTCAGCCAGGATCAACATCTCTTATTTTATAATGCTTATCTTACCAGCTACCAAGGCTAAAAATTAACTCCCCTAGTTTTTAAAGGCAAGTTCTATCATGTAGAGTTGGCCTTAGCCAGGAAAGTAAAACAAATATCAAATTAGTGCAGAAATGAGTGACTGTCCTTCCACATCCGAAGTTAAGCTAAGAAGCAAAACAATATGATGGAATTGCTTCCTTTCAATAATTTTTGCTGCACAATTTTCAACATTTTTTAAACTATAAATCATTAAATTTTGCTAAAACTGGTGCCTTTTTGCCTTTTTTTCCTCCTTGTAGATTCAGATTTTGGAGGTGAAGTCAAGAGGGAGGGCTGTGCCTGCTGCTGGGTTTATTTACTCTTTGCTGTAGTTATTTCCACCTGCCATCACCATATTTTTAATCTCTGCGAGCATGTGGCATGTGAACAGAAGTTGGCTAAATTTAGCAGTTGCCTTTGTGAAATTAGCCCTTCCTCTGATTTTTAATATCATGGGTGATCACATAGCAGTGAAAGAGAGAGAAAGCAGGACTGGGTTTTGCTGAGCTGAAATGTGAGGAGTTGCATTTCTCTTTGCTCTGCCAGGGCTGAGCTCCTTTGGTGTCAGGTGAGCGAGACTGGTTTGTGAGAGCAGCACCTCCCCTTTCCACTGCCCACTTCCATCACCAGGGCAGTTCCAGCCCTGCTCGCTGCCATCACTCAGCTCAAACCTTGCTGCTTGGGAGTTGTGAGGCTTTTCTTTCACTTGTGCTGAACTGGGTTTGGGGTTTCTTTTCCTATTGTGTCGTCACCTGAATGGAAGTGATTTGCTGTGATCTTGGGGTGAGGGTTTTTTCACATGAAGGGAAAAAAAAGCATTTACTTCGAGGCTCACTTAGATGCAGGAGGAATCCCTAGCAGGTCAGAGGAGTGCTGCTTAGAGTCAATTATTGAGCTGCTTTGATCAAAGTGATCTGAGAACTTTGCAATGCCTAGAAACATGTACTCCATCCTCACAAGGTGGGGATTTTGCTTATGAAAAATCACATTTGCTTTGGGAAACTAACTGTCTCGTAGATTTGTATCTGCTGTGATAAATTGGAATTAATGATCAGCAGGAGGGTGCCCAGATTAATCCTTTTACTATAACCAAATTATTCTGCATCAAATTTACTTCTTAAGGGACTATTTGACTCTTCTGTGCAATGAGCAGAAGCAATTTGGCACATCCTGTGCTGAGATACAGACACATGCAGATTATGCAGATTCAGTGTCTGTTGTGCTGTGTTTAATCTTGGTATATTTAGTCTGTGATATGCCACTCAAATGTGTCTGATTGGGTTTTCTTGATTTTGGGGGGGTTTGCCTCCTCTTCCAAACTCAGAATCCTACAGAACAGTGGTATTTCACATTTCTGTAGTTCTTAGTTTTATTGTAGCCCAATGTGTAAGTAACTTTTTGATGTGGCTGATTCTGGAAGGAATACAAGAACTGTCTAGAAATGCAGTGACATTACAGAGCCCTCTGAGATGGGGAGCAGAGTGGTGTCCAGTGAGGGAGCAGTAGAGAAAATGTTTGGAAATCAAAACATAATTAAGTAGGACAGAATCTGGCACAGTACAATAACATTATGTGCCAGGCACTGTGGAGGGAGAAATCCTCAGGCTCAGGTTCCCATCCAGAGGCTGTCTTTTCAGCATGCTGCTGGAGCATGTCTGCTTCCAGAAACATTTAATTTAGACCAAATTCCAGTGAATTGAAGAGTCTAAGAAATTGCCTGATCGTTATTACACTGCACTTGATGATGAAAAACAGTTGGTGCTCACCCTTCTCTCTCCCAGGGGCAAAAATGAAATCTTGAACACTCAGTATTTGAGCCCTGTGTCTCGGAGGCAGCAGTTCTTTTGAGATCTTCCATAAAACACCAACTTCACCACGTCCTGCTGCCTTGCCATGTCCAGCAGGATGGCAGGGCAGGGGGCAAATTGGCTGCACCTTAACAGTGGTATCTATTTCTTGTACTGTATTAAATTTGTGTTGGAATGCGTGACATCTGACCTCAAGACAGTGGTTGTGTGAGATGAAGTTCTATTTTATTTGTGTACTGAAGTGCATTTACAGTAACAGGATCAGCTTTTAGAGACTTTCCTTTTACAAAGAGCTGGCACAATGGCTTGGGCTAAAGATAGACCGTGTACATTGCCAAGACCTAATATAAGGGCTTATAATATAATGATGATTAGCAGACTAAATCAATCCAATTCTGCAAAAGGAGGCAAATTCTTTGTATGCCACTTTAAGTGATGGTGGAGATTTTGACAGGATTTTTGCTTGCCAACTGATGTAAATTCTTGTGCAAAAGAAGGTGTTTTTCTTTTCAGTTGTAGTCACAAGATGAGATATATGTGTTGAGAAATTAAGCTGAAATCTAGAAAATGTAAGACTAATTTAAAAAGTCCATGCACTGTGTATGAGTATGCATGTGTCTGTAGAGAGGCACCTGTATATGCATGCACTTCTGATTAATAAGCTTTGAGAGTCTTTCTAAACAATAATCAATTTCTCCTTGTCCTTTATGAGATCAATAATATGAGTAACACACTAAGAATTTTCTAGACTCATACAGTCTGTTCCTAAAGTGTTTTCTTTAAGTCTGTATCCAAGAGATCACCACCCTGGCATAGAGGAGAAAAATAATACAGAGCTCTTGCAGGCAGAGACAAATAGATTTCTACCTCAGTACACATCTCTGCCTCTGAAAGTGTGCTGCAGCAAGGAAATCCATTTACAGTTTTTCTTTTACATAACAGTTGCAATGCCCTTAAGAGCCCCTGGTTGTTTCCATATTCTCTTCTCCAGCTGTCCTGCAGTATAGCTGCAATGAAAAGCCTGTTTATGGAGAACTGGTGTTCTGCAAAGTGTCTCTCAGAAAACCTTACAGGTCAAAAGCATGTGTTTGTTATCTTTGGAAGGATTCTCAGATAATAATATGGAGGTTCCTACTTTTTCCAGTACCAGAGTTATTTACCTAAGTGCGGGTGCCTTTTACAATATCAGTCTTGCTGTAAGCACATGGATGAAGGCAAAGAGCGAGTGGGGATGGATTTGTCTTGTAATTTCCATATCCATGACTGGCCACAGTCTGTGTCCCCCACAGCCTGGGGGAGCTGCTCGTCCCTGTGCTCAGTGCCCTCCCTGCTGAGTGAGGGGCAGCCCATGCACCCTCTGCTCAGCTGGGATGCACTCTTGAGCTGTCTCTGTGGTCGCTTGGTTTCTGTGACTCCTTCACCTTTGATCCCTTTTTTCTTTACCTGTGTACCCAGTGACCAGATTTTTGCATACAGCAACAGTCTCATTTCATATCATGTGTTTGAAGGACTTCTCTTTGTTCAGATCTGCGGTTTCCTCATCAGAGTTGTGCCTGCCCCTTTTGTTGAGATCCACACTTGGTCCCCACTGTTCAGCAGGCTGGGAGACTCCATGAGGTTTTTTCCTTATTCTGCTCTGATCCTACACCAAATAGAAGCTTGTTTAATATCTTCTGCATCTTAACCCGTGTTCCACTGGCACACCCATTGATGCAGTTTCCCCCTGTGTCTTTTCCACCCTGATCAGCCATTTGTTTTTTTCCTAAGCACTTTCAAATGCCATTGTCTCTGCTAATAATTTTTTGGATCACCTTCCCCAAAAGAAACCACAAAACCAATGAAATTTTCTTCTGTCATCAGTAATTTTGTTTATACTGTTGAGCTCAACATGATCTTAAAGCAGAGAACTGGACTCAAGCATCAGACAGGCAAGTGCAACAAAGGAAACTCACAGATAACAGAGAATATTTGGCCTGACAGCTGGTCAGCAATACCAGATCTGGTGGTTGTAGCATATTGTAGACTGGATATGTGGAATATGTGGACAGAATGTAGTGCTGTTAACGCAAAGGGGGGAAAAATGAGCTAATTTTAGTTTGCAATGTCTAAACTGGAATTTTCCATCTAACATGAGGGAGGGACATTGTTTTGTTTTTCCTGGGATTTTTGAACCTTCAGCTAGGACATGGATGCAGTCCTGAGTTTCACCCTTTAAGACAGACATACAGAAATGAGAGAAATATGGAAGGAAAGAAATAGAAATGAAGAGTTGAGCAGATTTGACCTCTGAGGGAAGGTTGAGGAAATTAGATTATTTTGCTCTAGGAAAAAAAGGCTGAAGAAAACCACAGTAACAAATATCTAGTCTGTAAAAGATGCTACAAAGAAGAATGTGATTTCTTTGTTTCTGTATTCTCTGAGGCTAGAACAAGAAGTAATCAGCTTTAATTGTAGGAAAGAAGATACAAGGCAGGTATTTAAAAACCCCAAACTTTTCCACTGTGAAAAGAGTGGAGCAGTAGAAACAGGCACCTGGGTGTGTGGTAGGGCATCCTTAGGGAATTTTTCTTAAGGAAGTGTTAAGAAAACATCTGTCAGGGGTTGTCTTGGGTATTCTTGATTTTCAATAGCACAGGAGATGGAGCAGGTGATTTATGGAGATTTTTGTCGGACTATTTGTATGTTCCTGCCATAGACTGTAGCCTCTCATTTTTACTGTATTTTGATTGCTGTAATACAAAATTGAAATAGTTCAACAGAACTCTTCTACAAGCTGTGATAAGATCTCACAATGAGAAATGTGGTGGATATTGCAGGAAATTCATTTTGTGTGCCATAGAGCAGGTGTTGTACATCTTAGAACAGGGGCTATTGTGTCTTGTAATAATGGAATTATGAGTTTGGGAGCTCTCCCAAAGTGGCATTTTCCACACTTGCTGGTTTGTCAGGCTACTGCTTTTTTTTTTCCCTTAGAAGTCCTGCCTGAATATATTTCTCCATATAACAGTGTAAAAGTACTTTTGCCATTTCAGCTTGTTCTGTCTACTCCAGAAAGGGAGAGAGGCAGAGGAGACAAAACAAACAGCAAAACAGCCCTCAGTTCAGTTTTAAATACAAAAAGCTGACATTCAAATACATTTTTAACCTTTTTTTAAGGTCAAAAAGGACCTGTTAAGTTATCTCACCTGGCCTTGACTTGCTTTTATTTATTAACAGTATCAATACTGGTGCCAAAATGGGTTCTGACGATGACACAGAAACATGTTTGTATTCAAGAACCAGCACATCTTCACATACCACCCGAGGCTGTTGTGTGTGTGCTCCTGTGGATATGCACACATTCTTATTGAGGCATTGATTTGCATCAGTGAGATATTGGCTCTTCTCTGTCATTAACAACTTTATTCTGTTTGTGCAATTCTCTTGCTTTCTGAGCACGTGTCTGAGTATTTGCAGGAGTGCAGGTTGCTGGGAAGCAAACCTTTCATATTGTGTTAAGAAAGGTATGATCAAGTTTGCAAACGTAACAGTTCAATAATTGTTTTAATAGAGGTCTTCTTGCCATTTTATTTGGTGGAATAAATAATTTTTTTTAAAGCCTTGGTTTAGGTTTTCCTTAGAGTGCATTTCCACGTCATTTAAACTCTGTGAACATGCAACTCTTGTGAGCATTTCATACTTAAAATGTTTCACCTGTAGATAAATGACAGCTTTCATCCTGATGGTAATATATTTCTCACTAATTAGAAAATGCTTGTTACAGAGACTGAGAAACAAGTTATTGGAACAGTCACTACTGATGGCTATGTGCTAGGAAAGCTCATAAAAACCTCCAAATAGATAATTCAATCTTTTTTTTAGGAGACTTTAATATGATACGATAGTTATGAAATTTTATCTTATTTTCTTGGACTGCATATGTGTCTTTTTAATCAGCTGTCTTTTGTCCTATTGCACAAGGAACTAGGAACACCTTCTTGTTCTGCAGTTGTATAAACGTAACGCCATGCACCCTGCCTCCGACAATGGGTGATTTCTAATACAAGTAAAAATTCTTTAGAATTCTGACTTAGCAGGATACTTAAGCAGGTGCTTAAACCTTAAATACATTATAACCCAAATTTAAGCACTGAACAATGGCGGCAAATATTTCAATGGTTTTTATTTGTTTAATATGCATAGATCAAAAGATAATTCCACTACCAATTCCTTATTTATTTCACAACCACTCTCAAAGTACATTTAACAAATGTTCCAGTCCTGAGGTCTTTGCAGGAGTCATGTCAAGTTTGCAGACTCAGGTCCTGAATAGTGACACCGTTATGTACCAAAGTAGCTTCTTGTTATCTGTCATTTTTCAGCTCTTCAGGAGTTCGTTGTTTTCATCTAAAAAGTGGTTGATTATCACAGAGCAGCCAAATGAGGTCACCCATGAATTGTAGGAATTCTGCCTGTACCCTGTATCCTTTCTAGTACAAATAGGATTTTTTGTCAGAGTTGTATTATGTCTTTATAGTCAAGATTGGAGTGTTTGGAGAGGAGAGCTGTCCAAGAGGCTTGAAATGAGGTTCTGTGAGAAGGGAGTTTGATTGGAAAGGTAGAGAGCAATGAAATCCTCCTGAGCAGTGAATTATGGGCCCCACTGTATCATCAAAGGAACAGAATTAGTGCAGCCCAGAAGAAAAGTGAGTGCACAGCATGACAATAGCCCAGGTCAGATCTGAGAGGAATTAGTAAAATGAAATCATTTGCAGTACACAGTGCAGGCACAATGGACAGTAATGGGCTAGAACAGAAGAGAGGAAATGGGTGTAAGTAGCAGCAAACATTCTGCAGAAACACCAGTTAGGCACTTGGGTAATTGCTGTTTGTTGTGCATGGACATGATCAGCTACCAAAGCAAGTTACTCAAGAAACATGGATTTTACAAAGACCAGCAAACCCACCCTACAGAGCTCTGTGCAGGCTGTGTTCTTGTCTGCCACTGTAGTTTAGATGATCTTTGCTGTCTGTTGGAATTAGATTATTTTATTTACTTTAAGTCAAACAAGAAAAGCCCCCAAAAGAGTAAGGTTTGTTCCTCTTTTTGTATTTTTGAGTTAAAACATGAATACTTTAGTCAAGCCTAATGGAATCACAGAGCAATGAAAGGAACTTCTCTAATTCAGGAGTCAGTGTTTTGTTGGATCAGCAATGCATCACTCCTGCTGTGCATGAGCCATTGGAAATCAAAACCAAACCAAAAAAAAAAAAAAAAAAAAAAGGAAAAGCACACCATAAAAACATTGTGTGCTTTATTTTAGTGGGCCTAGATTCTGATAGTGTTTGCTCTGTGCAATGGCCACGCACTGCTCCAAGCCTTGTATCTGAGCCAAGGTCCAGATAGGCAGGATTCACTGTGATCTTATGGACTCACAATGTCTTCACTTTTCTGCAAAAAGCTGCAGAATTAAATATCAATTTTAGATTTGTCTGGTCTTGCCAGCTCGTGTTTCTCTGCTGGTATAATCTCAAGCTGGGGTGATGTCTCCCTAAGGCACATCTCTATTGTCACTGTGAAAATAGGAGAAAAGTTTGGTTGTGTGAAGGATCCAAGAGATTTTAAAGGTTGAACTGGAAAGATGGAAGAGCAAAGCTGGTGTTAAGCAGGAGAGAATAGAAGAAAATATATTCCTGAGAAAAGACAAGTTTGACCACCAGGACACAGGAAAGTTTAGGCAAGTATCCCATGAAGTTCAGTAGGGACTTAATTCATCCAATTAGAAATGTACTGATGTTGCAATAATGGTGTATTTTTCTACCAGAACAACTTTGCTGGCACTTCACTTATGAAGGTGGGATAAAAATGGCTTTACTATCAGGGCTAGAAGTTTTCTCACAGAGCTAAGCCAAAAATCCTTTATAGTCACCTCACTTTTGTTTTCACTGTTGCAGAACTAGAGCTGCAAGTTAATCACTGTAAACTCACATTTTAGACACTGTAGATAGGAACCCCTTAAAACTCAAGTTCATGGATTTGAGTTAGTCTTTTTCAAACCAAATCAAGTTTTGTTGCTCTATTACCTAGAACCAGAGGGGGCCAGGTGTTTCCTCCAATCTTTCTTTGCACATTTAGCTCAGCAGTTCTTTCTGAGCAGTGTTGCTTCTGGTTTTATTTGGGTGGAGAATGTTTTTAATGTGTTTTGCAACCTATTAGGAATTGTGCATTGCTTGGTTAAAAAAAAAATTTTAAACATGACCTTGTTCCCATAGTTTTCATTTTCTGCCTTGTCCTGGTTAGTAAAGCAGTTCCATGTCCTGTTTCTGTTGTAGTTAAGAGGAAAAACCGTACCCACTCTGTGTTAGTTTTTTGTTTAAGAAAGTTGCACTGGCCACTTGCATCATCCAGTGAGGAGATGCTTATGTTAAATGCACCTGTGAGAAAGCTGAGGTGCTTTTCTCTCATGTTGGTGTGATGATAAATTTTTTCAAGTTGGAAGCACGTTTAGACTGAGAGCTGCACCACTGGAAATTGCACATTCCCCCATCCGGGAAGCTCCAGAGTTCTGAGGTGTGCCCTTCAGGATGTTCACTACTTGCTCTTCAGTGCTGAGCTCCATTGCTCTTTCCACAAAATTTATGTGAGGTCTTTGGGTGTTTTTACATTTAACTTAACTGCCAAAGAGAAATCAGTCTTCCATAATTTCCTGGTTCCTGGACCATTTTGTTACAGTACACAAATGAGTTGTTATGCAGAAAAGGCTGTGGTAAGATGACTCACTGCAACTGCTATTACCAAGGAACAAGTTGCTCAATTACATTATATGACACCACATCTCCTACTTAATATTTTTCCCTAAAGCTTCCTCTGGCCTTTGTTATATGACTGCTGTTCTTAATGTGGAAATAAAATGTGATGTGTGAGTTTGTGCCTTATTTCCTCTTGTTCTCTGGTGCTTTTTACTTGAGAAGCTCTTTAAAACAACTGACCATCACTGCAGGTTCTGCAGGCAGTGCTCTCTGCAGCCCTTGGGTTCTTTCATTCAAGCCTTTTTTTAGGCCATATGTATCCTAGTTTTACTGGACTGAAATTGTTCCGTAGACATTTGTCCAAATCAAAGCAGAAGCTGGTGTATTTATTTTGGAGCTCATAAACATGATTTAAGAAAATAATTACCCAGAGCTTATTTCTGCATTCAGCAAAACTGAATTATTCTACCCTTCTAGCCAAAGCCTTTCAAGATGGAGCAGAAGAGCAGACTATAATTTATAAATCGTCCTGAGGTAAATTCAGATGTTCCTTGTCAAGTCTTGCTTCCCAGATTTTACAAGATCTGTAATTTAGGTGCTGTAGGTGGTGTTGCCTGCCTGTGTTTGACAAGAAAGTCAGAGTTGATGGACATTGATTTGCCACTGGGAGCTGAAGCCATTAATTGAAGCTGTGGCGACTAATCAATTTCTTTGCTCTGCTTCGTGGATCCTGACTTAACAGTTTTTGCTACAATCAAAAATTCATTCATGCAAATGCACCTTTTGTGATCAAAGTAATCAATTTTTCTGGCTTGTAGTCCACAGACTCAGGATTCTAAAGACATATCCACGTGTCACTGAATTCCCAAAGGAGCTGAGTGCTCCCAGGGTGGGACGTGTGTTCCTGAGTCCAGAGGGATGGGACGCCAAAGCAAACCTGAGCATAAAGTACTCAAAGTGCTGCCAGCTCTGATGGTGGTGTGAAACGAGACACTTGAACATAGATCTTCAATATGAACATACTGGGTTTGAGATGTTTGTTTGTTGTCTAGTTTATAAACACTCTAAATTTAGTGTACAAGAGAAGCCATAGAGAAAATACAAGGATCGTGAGGTGGATTTTTTACTTTGTCTTTTTGTTTGTTTGGTTGGTTTTTGTACTTGCAGACTTGGGCTCTGGAAACTTTGTCTGGTTCTTGCAGGTTTTTTTTTCATCTATTACTTCTTGTGATGGAGGGAAAGAAAGCACTCAGGGAAGGTTTGAAGAAGAGGTTTTTAATCTAATACATATAAAGTACAGTGAAGCACTACTAATGGAAGCCTCATGAACAGATGTATTTTTATTAATTGGTATTAGGGGAATTGTCGGAACATCCCAATAATAAATAATTTATCACTTATTGATAGCACTTGCATTGATGTAAATCACAAATATCTTTGCTGTCAGGTTCACATTGGCCCAATTGAGATTAGCAAATGGTCTTTCCCATCCCTACAGTTCCTGTGTGTGAAAAAATATGCAAGTTTAATGCTAAATTAACTGACAAGTGCATGAGATTCTTTATGTTTTGCTGCTGCCTTTCCTTAGCCTTATTATACTGAGGTGTCTCAAAAGCTTGGTTTAGTTTTGGGATGCTGGAAGCTGTAGGTTTTTGTGACTCATGTTCTTTTAAGCCTGTGTCAGTGTGTGTGTAAAATATGGAGGTGAAAAATTAAGAGGATGTTTGGGAGATATTAGGGTAGAAATGTTTATTCTTGGTACTCTTGTCTCAACATGTAGGCCAGCAAATATCCTATAGTTTTAGTGAAAGTCCCAGTCAAAATGCTATCAGGGTTTAAAGAGTCATTAAGTTTGGCTGAAATGGTTCAATTTATGGGTAGAAGGGAATTGGAGGAGAAAAGCTCTAGCCCTTATTATATAGAAGAACTCTGCAGTAAATGTGTACCCTAAAATTTCATAATTAAGGAAATTTCTCATAATTTCTGCTCATTAAGCAACAGTGCAATGCCCTTGATCCTGATATTTTCTCAAACTAGTATGTTATAGATAATTGGGGTTAGAGGAGGGCCATAAAATATGTAGGCTGGCATAAATGTCCTATTTATGATATAGACTATCTTGCATAACTGCAGGGTCTCAGGTTGATTTTTTAGCTTTATAGTAATTAGCATAGATAAAATAAACTTACATGTCCTTGGTTAAGACCAAGAGCAGTGTTAAATAGTACAATGACAACAGCATGTGCTTAATTTCTCAGCATTCCCTTCAGAAGAAATCTCTAAGCCTTTTGTACTGTTAATTAGCAAAGCAATATTACTTTGCTGAACTGCAGCCACAATTCTCATTTAATAGTTTTCACTGTAAAGTCTACATAATTGCTTATCATTGCTCACACACGTGTGGGTACAGCTGATACAGCACGGGCTGAAGGAGAGGGAAAAGATGCCCTCAGTGTGAGGAAGCCACTGAACCATGTTAAACAATTGTGGGAATAACTCTTATTTTCATGACTTTTGCACATGTAACTCTGAACCATGAAACTCTATTCAGATAGATTTGTCTGGTTTAATACACCAGCACTGTAACTTGGTTAAGGTCAATTGCAGGAGACTTTTGCCTTTTCGTTTGCTGCCTCGGAGGGGATGCTTTGGTTTTCATTTGTCTTTGTCAAGTTACAGCATTTTATCTTGCTTAACATTAGTATCAGGAATGTCATATCTGGTGGATGGTTTTTTTCCTGAATGACATCAAATGTATACTTGGAGGTCTGAGATGTTAGTTGGAGTGGCCGAAGCATTGCTTTATTAAAGTTTTCTGGGATTCCAAAGCTTGAAAAATCAGTATGTTATATAGATGTTGAAAATAACAGTTTAAGAAATTATGAAACCCTGAAAATGGCATTTCTGAGCCTTGTTAATAGTAATATCATAAATGGCAGAATATCATAAAATCAGTATAATTGAAAGCAAAACACAAGTTTGGGAGGAGGGCAGATTTAATAGGGATTTACTCTTTAAATTCTTTATTTCCTTGACCTTTGCTTGTAAGAAAGAAATTTAAGATCCTGTAGTCAAGGACTGTTCTTCTTTGTTAGGGTTGGTATTCTGGATTTTTAAGTATCCAGTATGGGTCATGCAGAGTATGTGGAAAAAGGGAACATCCAAGTACTACAGCAGAGTGATTGTAGATCATGGAGTTCCCCAGAGCCAGGTTTTTAAGGTGAATTTCCTACAGCAATCAGCCTTTTTGTATGTACACTGTGCATATTGATTATTTTTGAATTCACATTGAAATTAGGCAGTTTTTGTTAAACCGTTAAAATCCATGTGTGAAATTAGTTTCAAAAGGAAACTCTGCAAATGGTGTCTGACCTGCTCTCTTCTTTCTTCATTTAATATTTATATTGTGTGTGCAATAAAAGCTATGCAGTGCTTTCCAGGAACTACAGCATCTGGCCTGCTTCCAGCCTGTTTGTCTCTAGCCAGTGTTTGCAATAGCTGGTGATTATTTACCTGTAGAAGTGATTAAACACATTCTCATTACAAGTGAAGCTTAGCGGGGTTTTTCCTTATGGTCCAGGACGACACGTTCCTCATCAGTGTTCTTTAATAACTTATCTATTTCTCCTTCTCTTCCATTTCATTTCTGTGCAGGACATTTTCTGACTCTGCTGACCATGTTAATCTTCAACAGTGCCCGAGGGATTTTGCTGTCTGCTCTTTTGGCATAGTCCTAAATTAGCTCTGTTCACGTTTGTTCAGGATATAGCGCTGAACGTACACCATAGTATGGAATAGGACAGTCTCTGCTCTTCTCTTGGATAATTTGTATTCCAAGATAGTCTTTCCTGTGACTGGCGATTTCAAATCAGAACATTTGTTGGCATGATATTAGTTTTTTCTTCCCTGCTACCCATCCACAGAACATTTTGTCAGCAGAGGCAGCAGTTTGACTCAGCTCGTCCTGCCCTGACAGATCGTTTGGTAGATAGAAGTGTTAGATTCTATTTTCCTCAGGAAAGCTCAAACCAAACAAATAATTCAATTCCCATATCGATGCTGGGCCCCTTCCACATTTTATCCAGGCTGGGCAGATGTAACTTTTTAAAGATAGCTCAGTGGGGCTTTTTTGTTTGTTTTGGTTTTGCTTTTATTCCTTCCCAGTGCGCTCTCGTGAACACCTCATTTGGGAGATAACGGTGGTTACTTATTATCACAGTTAAATTAAATCCCCAAACGTAGTTTCTTCAGGCTTTCATGTCATCATGTTTGTAGTCGCACCTGCTGACTTCCAGTCCTCAGCTCCTGGAGAAAACTTCTGTGTAGCCAAATATGCAAGGATGGACTTGCTCACCCACTGACTGGTTGGGGATTTATTGAGCTGCTGTCCCATACATCCCATCACCGTAAGAAATGGGACTTAATGTTAAGATATTTCACCCATAGCTTTCTTTTGCCTGCTGTTCCTGTTCTGTCCCATCCCACAAAGATTCAGTGATGCAGCAAGTACCAGGAGACACTACAGTGTTGAATGGGGAAAAGAATGTTTATTCGCCTGTATGTCCACAATGTGCCAGAATTTAGTGTTTTCAGAGTGAAAACATCCATATGCATGTTTCAGGATGACATTTTGTTACTTATGGTTGAAATGCTAAGATGAAATGCAGATTTCTCTCAGCATGTTCTCTTTTGCTGTGTGGAAGGGTGGAATGCTCAGAACTAGAGAAACTACTGCAGGACTCCTTGTGACAGCAAACAGCTTTTTAATGCAACTGTGAACATTTGTTTATTCAATGTTGCTTTCAACTCCAGTCTCTCATTCATAAAGAAAGAGAGAACAAAAACTAGAAAACAAAAATCTAATTAATCTAAGGGTATTGAATGCTTGTTAAAATTCACCTGTCCCAGAATGTCCATTTATCATGATTATGACTGAACAACCAAGCTAGGAAAGGTGCTGCTTCTTCATTTGATGCGAAATCATGATTGATTACCCTGTTTTTTAGTAATGGTTAAATCTAATGAACGTTTCTGCATGACAAATCATTTGTCTTCAGAGTAAAATTAGACATGTTATTCTTTCATGTAGAACATTACACAGCAATTCATGGGATACAGAAATCTTGTATCACTAAATTATTGCCAAGGTACTGGCTGCATATAAAAACAACATGTATGCATTAATGTTTTAATATTATATAGTCTCCTGTTTGTAAAATTATGTAAATATTTTCATTTGACCTAATCAGTTTGCAAACTATGTTTTCCTTCATGCTTATAAATCCCTTGTCACAGATCTGAAAAACACATATCATGATGAATAATTGGCCTCTTTGTCCATTCGTTGTATGTACGTATAGAAGTAACATGTTCAATTTTTCTTTAGTGGCTTCTGTATTTAATAATGGTACTTCCTACCTGAACAATGCAGCTACGTTTTTCTTTTTTCTTTTTTTTTTTTTTTAGGAGGAGATATTTTGATATTACTGCTGCTCATTTGCTTCCAGATATCCTCCTGAGTAATTTTGCAGTACAGGCAGCTGCCAGGTTGGGGTCTTGATGCTGCTCCTTTAACAGAAGCTCCATGGATTTCATCAAAGATAATCATTCTTTAAATGCTCTAGTAGCAAAAAGATGATGTAAATTATTCCATAGACTTCTGGGGAAGTCTGCCTGCTTTATTATTCTAGCACTGCTGTAGTACCATATGTTTCAACCTGCTTCTGGGCTCTTTTAGTCATCAGAAAAACTTCAGGCAGACGGTGTTCTAATTAAACCTAAAAAACCTTAACATTTGCTGTAAACTGAGCCAATTCTCTGATTGTGAGATTAGATTGTGCTAGAACTGGGGCTTGCAGAAGACCTCGTGCTTCAAGTGTTTGTACTCTGGCCTCTCCCCTTGTGCACAGTGATTTATTGTTAGCAGCAGCACTATGCCCTTGTATAAGAGTAGAACCAGCAGGCCAGCCCTGGGGTCTGTTTTACTGAGTGCTATGCTACAGAGGGGTTTCTCATCCCCTGAGAAGCTGCTCTAGAGTCTCTCTTAGTGGTCTTGGAGAGTAGAGAGTGCAGGAATCAGAGCTGGTTCTGGATGAGGAAAGGGACAGTGCTTTGGGGATGCTCTGCCTGGTTCTGCTGGCAAAGCCCCTGACCTGGTGATGGGAACGCTGGTGTGAGAGCCGCGGGAGCTGGACCAGGTGACAGGGAATTAGAGGGCACTTAGAGTCAGCCAGCTGACCTCCCAGCCCAGCTGCTCTCACCTCTGACCATTCCTTATGGAATTGGCTTCCTTTGCACCACGGGCTCACCGATGCCCCAGAGGAACAAAGTGATCTGCCCAGAGGATCAGCTGCTGCTGGGATCAGCCCTGGGTTGTGGTGATGATGTGCTTGTGCAAATGGAAAGGGTCTGTGCTGCACTCCTGTGCTGCAGAGCTCTTAGTTCCACCTGAGAAGCAGTATCTGTGAAATGAAGCAGTTAACTCCACAGGGGAACTAAAAAAAAAAGTACTTTCTGTACTTTCAGTATTTTTCAGCATTTGGTGTTATTTCATATACACATATATATATTCAGTACTCAGTGAATTGATATAATTATTTTCCATTAGTCTCAGGTCGAGAGCTTAGAAATCCAGTGAAGGTGCAGTAATACTTTTTTGTTCTTTGAAGCTATTGAATTCATTTGGTTAACACATTTCAGTCTTTGCAGTCAACAAGGTGGTGATTTTAAATGAAAGTTGGGAATGTTATGCCCCTATTTCATTGTTAGTGCTTGGTTGAAAGTCCCAATTATGACAAGATTCATAATAAAATTTGATAACAAAACAGCAGCTGAAGTGAGAGGCTGGAAAGATAGATGAAAAGTAGGTAAAATAATTAGCTGTCTCACAGTCGATGTGGCAAAAAAAGCATCTCAGGATAACAAATAACTACTACTGAAAGCAATCCATTATGTGCAAGGAAAGGTAAGACAATTACTAAGTCATAGTTGTTGCAGAATCCCTCACTGTTTGGATATAAACATGATTTTAGTGTCTGCATCTGTTACAGAGGGGTCTTTTCCTGGTGGAATGCACCACCTTCCCCACAAAGCTTTTTTTCCTTTTTCCCCCCTGCCTCTTCTTACCTAGGAGGTAACCTGGTGCTTCATCTTAATTACACTGTGGTGTTTCAGTTCTTTGGAGATACAAATGTCTTTGTCAGACCAGGTGGTGACATCTGTATTAGCCTACTTTAAATCTCTGCTGTAGCAGAAAAAAACTTAGCTGTTCCTTCCCCCTTGGCTTGCTATTGTGCCTGTTTCAGCATGAATTGTTCTGTCCATTGAACATTCATATTTTATACTACAGAACATTATGATACAGCGACAGAATACCCAACCTCTCCCATCTGCTGTGGGGTAGGTGCTGTTTCCCCTAAGTTCATTCCTTTTGGGACTGTAAAAAACATCCCAGGATAGGTTAAATGTCAGTATATTCTGTGTTACCTGCGAGAGGCTGAAATTTTGGGTTGTGTTTTTCCTCTCCAGTGCAGGGAACAGGAAGAGATAACAGCCAGTGCTTCTGGGAGCTGTTCTGTGCCTTCTGCAGGGTGAGACAGAGCTCCGTGCCTGTTACTGCCTGGGCTTCTCAGAAGGTGGAACCATGGGGAGCTCCAAAGTTCACTAAATTTTGGTTGAAGAAAATGAACTTTTGGAGGGGGATTGTTTGATTCAGTAGTTGAATATTCAGCTGTGTAAATTACTAGAAGATATTTGGTCCCAACTTCACAAACGGTGAAGTGCAAGAAATCTGTCTGAGGTTATTATTGTCTGGGAGTTTTTCAACATCTCTGAACTCTCTGTACTTTTTGGTAAATGTAACACTGCCTACCGCTGATACCAGGATTGCTGTGTTCTAGGATGAGCTATTGTATTTTAAGGCAATTAAAAAAAAAAACCCAAACCCAGCCTTCCAGGTTTGAACATAATAATTAATCATTCTGTTGTTTATTTTTTCTTAATGTTTGTTTTCTTATTAAACAATACCTGAGAAACAGTGCTTGAGCCTTGTTGCCCTCAGCAGTGGCTTTTACCCGTGACATCTTATTGAATTTCCAGGGAAGATGTAGAAAGCATGGTATTAATAAGGGCAAGAATCTATACCTCACGGCAGATCTTTGAGCAAACACGGTTCTGGAAGAGATTTGAAAGCCTCTCTGCTCTCTCTGCAGCAATGGTCAAGTGTATTGACCAATCTATACTTGGATTTCTTTGGCCCTTGGATGAGTGGTTGAAGCATTAATTTTGCTTTTCATCGGATCCTCTGTGGGCACTTTGTTATCCCATAGTGATCCCCTCTCAGTGGTGATGGGAGTGTACACAGTAGTACAGTTCTATATTTCCATGATTAAAGCTTTTTTTGCCTTTTTAGCTATAGATAATTTCTGTTTGTGTCCACAAAATCCACACAGCAATATACAACTGGATTTGAGATGTTTCAGCACACTCACTGCATTTCCAGTCTTGAGTTAGTTCTGGTTATATTTTCAGCATAAATCATAAACAGCAAACGATGTTACACTGTGTGAAAGTAGGAAAATTCGGAATTCACGGTGTTCTAATTTGTAACAAATATCCCTAGCAGGACTGGACCGCTTCTCTGATTGTTGAGAACTACCTGCCCTTCTGAAGAACACCTCAGCTAGGTGTCAGAGAGCTGTGGGCAATCATCTGAGCAGACTATGTGTTTTCTGAACAAAAAAGTGAAAATACTGCAAAATACATTTTGCAGATTCTCAGTGCAAGAGCTCATACTCATGCATGTTGGAGTTTTATTTCCAAACTGTGGAGGTGAATGCCTGTTGGATTTGCCTGTGGGAGGAGAATTTTATAGTTTCTTTTATTTGTTATATAGACACCAGATTCAATTATGAACTCTGAAGAAGGAAGCTATGTTTATTACAGAAACTGGAAGAGACAGTAAAACACAAGGTTTTGGTTTTGACTGTTGGTTGCGTCAACAGGGGAAAAAAAATTAATTATATATTTCAGAAGATAGGACCAATAAATCATCACCTCCTAAACAGCTTCCCTGTTTTTTAACTGAACTATTTATCAGAGTTGATAAAGCCTTTGGGACAAGAGAAGGTCACTTGCTTCTCTGTAAAATGCAGGGATGGGTAAATAGTACTGAGAAGTGATAATGTGCCTGTCTGTCTGCTGTCTGCTTTTACTGGAGTCACAAAGGATGTGGAGTTCCCAATGGATTCCAGAGCACCTCCTGCTGCCTTGTGAGAGATCCCCTGTCTTGGCATTCTCCTCTCCTTTCACAGGGAGAAGCCTGTGTGTTTGCCATGCTTATGTGGACTTTCACATTTTAATTTGAACATTTTAGCACACTTTTATTTTAAATAGAAAGGTAAGTATCACTGGGAGTAGATGATGGAACAGACATTTCCAGCCAACAGTCCCTTAAGCACAGAACAGGCAATAAAAAGATTAGAAATTTCTCCAAAGCAAAGTAATCCCCAAGAATCCTCCTAGTTCCTTAAGAGCCCACCATATTAACTTAACAAAATGCTTCCTCCCTTAAGCAGGGTCTCATTTCTCTGTTTTCAGGAGTTCAGATCCTCTTTCCCCCTCCCTTGGTGCCCTTTTGACTTTGAATAATGTGTGCAAACTTCGAAGGTGACAAAGTGCCACTTTTCAGAATTCTGACAGGGTAGCTCAGTGGTCAGTCAGTGGAGCAATGCCCTAAAGGCATGTCTCAGATTCCCAGATTTTGACTTGCATTCCCGGGGAACAGATTGAAGAAAATATACTAAATGTGCTGTGTATGTGCTCATGTAAATGAACAAACTCTTCTGAAAATAGTGGTGTGTCATGGGGGAAAAAAATGAGATGATGGGAGAAAAATTAGGCTAAGCTGCATTTTAAAACTGAAATACATATCTTGATACACGTCAGAAACCAGTCTTAACTTTTATGTGGCATTCTATCAGAACTCTGGATTTGGTGTTTGCATTATGCCACAGAGCTTCCTAGCTTGTAGAGGAATTTATCTAAGAGGATTTGGGACTTAGAATTCAGGCCTAAAGCTATGCTTGTCCATCAATAGACTGTGGGTATCTCTATACTTCTAGTTCTGAAGTTAATTAGCTGGGTTTTTTTATGGGCTCAGGAGTTCTTGTGCTATTTTTATTGGTCTTCCTGCTAAAAAGTAATAAAATGTTGTAAAAAAGCTTTAGAACTGCTAATGTTTTGATACATGGGGCAACATTAGTATTTGAAACAGCAATACTAATTTGTATTGTCCCTATTTGCTGAACACTCGGATTAAATTTTTGTCTCATAGTCATTTAATATGCTGAGCTTTAAACATTCACAGCTCAGTTCTCTCTTGTGCCCCTGAGGTTGCAATGTTATATTTTTCCGAATTGCATTGTGTATCTTGCTAGCTTAATGACAGTGGTTTTTGATCTCTGATCTCATGCAATTTTATGGATTTCTTCCACTGATATACTGCAAAATACTGCTTCTTTATTCACATTGAGGCTGCATACTTTACTTCCATAGTTTCCTTTTCTTTTCTTTTCTGACAAGTATTTGGGCCTGTGCTCACCGCTGATGGAATTCATGACAGGAGTGACTCAGAAGGGTACAGGCAGCTCAGCTGCACAGCTCAGTGCTTCAGTGTGGGGCAGAAATTTGTGTTGGTGGAGTTGTGCATTGTCAAAGGCCACTTCAAAGGTCAGCATTTTGTGTGAGAAGTCTTTGCTTCAGCACCAAGGTTGGGACAGTCACTGTCCAGGCTGAAATTGCAGCATTTTCAGCCCCTCAGGTTGCAGACTGGCCCAAGCATTCCCTCAGCATGTTGGTAACCCTGGTGTTCGCTCCACATTTGTGACTTTCATACCCAACTACTTTTGGAAGATAAGTAGAATATTGAGGATGCTTATTAGAGACAGATTTTCTTCCTCTCCCTTTTGTCCTCATTATCCACACTTCCCTGCTAATTATTCATAAATGCATTAAAACATCTTCATCCAAACCTGATACACAGCCACCAAAAATAAGACTAAATGAAATTTCTCAAAACTATGTGCAGTAAGCAAGGAAAACATCTTGTTAAAAATGTATATGTTTATTTATTGTTTATTAGACACTGTGATATAGGAGAACTTTCATTTACTCAGCTTAGTTGCTTTGTCAATGCTGCTACATTTAGCTGAATTCTTCCTACTGAAAAATGGATAATGGAACATTACACTTTAGTCTTATTATCTGTGTATGAAAAGGGAAGAGGACAATGTCCTAAATGCAAATACCAAAGACCTTGCCTTGAAGACAACTACTTTCTATTAAATGCATTAGATTCAAAGCAATAAATTAAAAGGCTTATTGAAATTCTAAGCATTATTTCCATTCTCATTTTACATTAATCTACAAAATGGGCTTCCTCTTGATAAAGCTCCAAGAAATTGTTAGTGATTCACTCTCTGCCTGGGTACACTGTTGCTAGTGCAAGTGGTTTGGCTGTTTATTTTATTTGACTGCTCTGAGTTGAGTAGCATTGCTGAGGAACCCCTTCTTTTCATCCTCTCTCCCCTACTACTTCTTTAGCTGCATCGATGGATGGAAACTCTGATTTTATGATGGATGGAGCCTCAAAATGGGATGTCATGTTAAGACTCAGAACAGGGGGAGAAGTGTGTTAGTGCTGCCTTTTGTGCTCTTTCCTCAGGCTGTTGGAGGTCAGAACAGTCAGACTCACAGGCTAAGGCAGGGTGTTGTGCAGCTGGGTTGTAACAGAAATATGCAGAGGAGCTGGAAACATTAAGCTGCAAACTGGAAACATTAAGCTGAAAGAGAAATGAATGTATTTGAGAAAATGAGAGTTGTTAGAGTAGGAATGCAGTATGGAACCATTAGCAGGTGAAACTCCTGTTAAATCAACTTTGCTTCTGAGTCTGATATATAAAAAGATCGTGTTACCTGCTACAAGAGCAAATATTTACAGTTCTTTAGACTTCCTGATTGAAGTATAGATTAAAAATGCAGTGTAGTATTAACATGGGAATTCCTCACTTAGATGGTCTCTGTTAGGGTTAAAGTTATTTTTCAACTCTGGATCTGTCTTGTTGCTGAATATATAAAATTTTTTTTGTCTCACTGTGTGTCACGTAGCACATTTGTCTGATGCAGTGCAGGTAGATCTAATGAAACACTCCTTGCAAATTAACCCATTTATTAACTACTTAATACGTTGTAATATTAACTTGCACTCCACCCGAGCTGTAACAGGCTGAGAGAATGTTGCCGATTGGCAAAACTAAGGATCTTGCAGGTCTTTCTGCTTTTGTTGCACCCAGAAGCTTTGACTCCCATCTCTCTTCCAGGTTACTGAAGTGCCACTCAATGCTGCTACTTTCATGGCTCATAAAGTGAGCAACAGCTGCAGCCTTTAGCAGCACATTAGCAGTTCATTCTGTGACCCTGGCTTCAGTAATAGCTCTGCCCAGTGCCTCAGTGAAAATAAAGTATTGAAAAAATGTCCATTATTAGCTGAGGATTCCTCTTCTTAACCATCCTTCATGTGCAAACTTCCACCATCTTCTGTTTTCATAAAGGGAATTGGCAAGGCTGGTACTCAGAATTGCTCAGTCCAAGTTTGGAGGTTCTCCCAAGACTAAATGAACTGCATCAGGCTCACTTGGAAATTGGAGTTTTCCTTTTGCCAGGTGAAATTCAGTCCCAGGTCCTCCTCCTGTCAAGTGCAGTTAATGCAACAGAACATCTCCCTGCTCTGTCTGTGGGAGGCTTCTCTTGTGCTTAGTGCTCCAAGGGCAGATTTCCAGTGGGTCGCAGCCAGTTCTCTGGCTTTTCATGGAAGATGTGCAAGTGTTCTGGTACAAACATCTAATTGCCCTTCTTGGGGCTACAGCATCCTTACAGTGATCAGCTGAGCAGATCAATATCTCTGTTCTAGAACTGACATGCCCAGTATTGGGTGGTTGAAAATTCCAAACAGTTAATTTAAAGATATTGCTGAAATCTCATCCAGAAGCTGAAAACAACTTTATACCCTCTGAGAAGCACTGGTAGACTAACCTGATGATTTCAGTAGGTTTATAAATATGATAGCAAGCATGAAGCATGTGACTATTTTGTAATAATGAGATCTGGGCATTTTTTTTTCTCCAAAATATAGTGCCCTTGGGAAAAAAAAAAGGCATCTCTGGTGACACAAAGATCCAGCTATGATGTTTGGGCACGATGAGACACAGTGAGGAGAAGCAGGCACTAGCACCTTTCATCTGATTGTGTCAACATGGAAAACCTGGGTCAGAGCATATAAACCCTCATGCAATGTTGTTCTTTGATGGAGAGGAAATCCTATTCTAAAAGGATTAATGGAAAGCTTGTCTGGCATCTCTGCTGGATCTACTAAATGCTGAAGAAGAGGATCTGATTTGAAAGATCTGATTTGAAAGATCTTTATTCACACTGTGTTATGCATAATGGTTTGGAATAAAAAAAAATGTGATCGTTCTAAGATACTGAGTAACTGCCCCTGGTGATGGATTGTGTTCACAAGCTACCATTTTAGTGATGTGCAGAAGTACCTTCCCTGGCTGGTGGTGATCACGCTCCTCGGTGGCAATAATCCAGGGCTGGAGTTTCTTGCAGAGCTGAGGCTGCAGTTGTGGAGCCATTTCACCTGGAAAACAGGTAAAATGGAAACTTTCTTCCCTGGTGGCATTTTATGGGAAAACATCAAGTTGCAGTAGATGTATCATCCTTCAACCGTTTGACTTAGTAGAAATCAATGATAAGTTCATATCCTCAACTGGAAAAGATAAATCAATTAATAGCCAAAAAAGGGCAAAATCAATGCAATGTATAAAACAGTGTCAGCCTAATTAAAATGTCCTGTGCACCTCAAAATTACTTAATGCCTAAAACTACTGAATAGCAATTCCCAGTCTGCCAGAGAGGAAAAAAATAATGATAAAAAAAAATGCAGGCTCTCGTCATTTGCAATACCAAATTTAAAAGGAGTTTCCTTTTGGATTAGGAGAAACTGTAACTACAGAGATCTCCAGAGGCTGCCTTTCCTGAAGTGTTCAGCCCAGATCCTGCTGACCTTGGAGCAGCTTTGAGGCTGTGTTTCCCTGTGTGTGACGTCGTCTTGAACAATTATGCTGATATGTCAGTCTTGAGCCAGTTTTCCATTCATTTTGGTCAGTCTTCCTTTCCAGCCTGCTGTTTCTCTTCCTTCAGATCACACCTATTTAAATGTTGCTTTTACAACAAAAAAGTGTTGTTTATATCTTGGCTTCCCCGGCTAAGTTCTAGAATTGCCCTGGGCAGTGATGCAGGATTTGGAGCTGACACCTCCTCACGCCTCTTTGTTTTACTTGTGAGGAAAATGCCTCTGTACTCTATCTCCGTTCTTCTAAGCCTTTATTTAGACTTGTCCATACTGATAACTCTGCATATTTTGGGAGAGAAGGAAAAATAAGGCAGGGAATATGACGAAAGGAAGCAGTCATGTAGTGATTATCATTAGTATCCACTGTATGGTTCTGATGGTAACAAATGAAACAATGCCATAAATGTAGCTGTGTTGTAGGGTGTACTATTTTATTATTTGTTCTTCTTGTGTTCATTGTTGGGACAACAATGTGTCAAATGTATTTTTTTTCCATCTTCTGCCTGCTAAGGTAAACAGTGATACTAAATACACTGTGCATCACCTTGGCTGTTCTACCTGGTTTAGGTTTGATTCGTTTTTCCTGAAGTACAGTTATAATGATAGCTTCAGGAAAAGACTAATGGAGGAGTTATCTCAGTGTATAAGTGACTTTTATCAGCATGGTTATTCTTATTTTGATAGAGCATCTTTTCCACTCTCTTGTTTGCAGGAAGATAAGCAGATTGCTACAGTTTTCTAGTGTGGACAAGAGCTCCATTTGGCAAGTTCTGACATGTGTGAGTTTCCTAAAATCTAAAGATGGGAAGACAGCTGTTATCAAATGAAATTTAGTAAGGCTCAAAAAAAGGTACTGAAAGCAAGTGAGATGCAAAGTCATAACCCTGCCATAGTTTTAAAAAGGGTGGGATTTGTTTTAAGTTCCTTTTAGGCTCTGCTCTAAGAAAGATTCGCTAAGAGAGGAAATAATTAGATGCTACTTCATTGAAATGTCTGCCTGAACAGATTTCTTCATTCTGTGGTAATGTGAGAATTGGAAATCTTGTGATCTAAATAGCACTAATGCTGCTGCTTTAAAGATGTCAGTGTGAGGGGAGGTTTTGTGGAAAAGTTGTTCTGCCAGACCAAGTGTGGGCTGATGGTTGGGGGCAGTCAGATGGAAGTGAAAAACACAATTTTAAATCCTTACCCCAAATCAGGGATCACTGATAGTCAGAGATGACAGAGCTGACTGTTCTGGTCAGGGTACACTTCATTCCTTCCTATTCACCACATTTCTGTCTTAGTTCACCAAAGAGTGACTCCAGATTGGTAGCTCCATAATGTACAATACATTGTTATTATCACAATAATCAATAATCAATATTGATTGAAGTAAATATTTGATACTAGAATATTGGTGTTTTATCATCCTGTAATATCTGTATTGAATTAACTGCTTCTCTGATTATACAGAAAACTGAATTTCATTTTAGGAGTTAAGACCCACTGAGTTAGCGTATGATCCCAAGCCACTTAAACTGATCTGGATTATTTGGGTTTTTTGGCAGTTCTAACGTATCCAGCTGGGGGGGGTTGTTTGCTTTAGTGTTTTATTTTTAGTATCGCAAACCAAATAACCACATCCAGCTGCAGAAACTGCTTGGATGGAATCATAAGTAACTATTACTTTTCCAGTCTTCAAATATTTGTTGATACATGTCAGCAAAGGAGACACTTTAAGGCAGTCTAGAAAACAAAAAGCAAATAAACACAATAAAAATATGCAAGTAAAAATGAATGTCTCTCCTTTGGTACTGCAGACTAAGTCTACCTGGTCTGTGACTGGTAATAATTTAGACTATCCAGTTTTGGTAGGGTTTGGAGATTCTTTGTTCTTCTCTGAATGCGTCAGGGCTTTCACAAAATGGGACAGATGCATTCTCTGTGTTGACTGTCTGGGGACTCATGTCTACATGACAAGAGCAGAGCATTTATCAGGATATTGGTGCTCTGGGATCAGCCATTTTATCCCAGAGTAACACAGGACAGTGATGGGAAGGCTTTCTTTGACAAGTCCCCCTTTCTCTTTGTTTTGGGTATGCAAAGAGGTGTGCAGGCTGTACAGATGATAGTTTCATTCTACTAATGCTTCTCTAGCTCCTAAAGGCTCTTCTTTTCCATATATTAAACGTTTGTTTGTTTGATTTTTCTTATTTTACGAGAAACCATTTTCTTACTTGATAAATGCATCAGTGTTGCTGTGTGGGGCCCTCTGCCCTCTCAGCCAAGCTCTGCCTGCTTGGTCCAGTTTCCAGCCCAGCAAATGTAGCACTCTACAGCCTCTTCACCCATCTGGGAAATGGGTAAATGCACTCACCCAGAAAGTGGCAGCACTGATCTTTGCAAAAAGTTGTGAGCTCCATGCAGAGCTGCAGCATGTGTGGTTTTTATTTTGTCTTCTAAAAACTTTAAATAGATTGTTGAGTGGGTTCCTGAAAATTATTGAGGTGCTGCCTCTTTTTGATGTTCATTGAAATGCATTAATCACTGGTTTTTGGGGAACCATATTGTCCTGGTTAGTATGTTTACACATATTTCTCATTCACTTCCTTCAGGGATCACAGCTATATCAGTATAATTATGTACTTGCAGAAAAGCACAGAAAGTTTTGGTGGGGTAAGACATTCCTGTCAAGAGCCAAGGCTGTGTTGTTTACGTAGAGAAATTAGACTATTGACAGTGTTAATGGTGTTTAAAGTAGACATTTAGAGATGCCACTGTTTGTGTATAAATGTTTTATAATTAATTGGAAGTACACTTGAGGAAAGCTAAGCTGATGGGATCATAACCATAAGGCTGGTTTGTTGTCCTGATTGGTACGTTGTGTGTCTAATTGTTTGTTGATCTGGCGTGGCTCACAGATGCATTTAATGATTCCCACTTGGGTTGCCTTGGTTTGCATTGATCTTCCCAGACACGTGGGAGCATGAGATGTGAAGGATGTGGTTTAATTAGGCTACAGCTTTATTAATGTAGCTCATCTGGGAGCTCTTCAGCAATAACTTATAAAGTACAGGTCATGATGTCTTGAGCTGCTGCCAGCTGGTACAAGTTTGCATTTGCCTCCCCAGGCTTGTGCTGGGCACCTGCTGCAACCCCATATGTGAGGATTAAAGTGCTTGAGGTCTCAGCATGGCAGTAAGGGTTAGACTATGACCTTATACATCACTTTCTAGTTCTTTCTCAATGTGGAACCAGGTCTCTCTTGATCAATGATCTGCACTGTGCAGCTGATGGAGGGGCATCAGCTATTGATTAGTTCATTTGTCCTGCCCAAGGCTTCTGGATTGCTAATAGTTAATAGCTTTTACAAAATATGTTCCTTGGGGGAAAGGAACTTGCTCCTAAAGGGCTCAAATAAAATATGATTGTGGTAAGTAGTCACTGATTTTCATTGATGCTTTTCCTGTCCCTGATTTACAGATCTGCTGGTTTTGTACCCCTGTGAAGGGCTAAGTTCTCTACTGCAGTATTTCAGATCAGTTTTGAGTTGGCATTATAGAAAGGGCCTGTGTCTGTCACCAGTATTTGTGTGAGAGCTCGTACAGTATTTCCACCCACCTATCCAAATAATCCCTGCATCTGTCTGCTTTTCACTACTGGAAATTTTAAAAGGGGCAGAACTGGCCCCAGTGCAATCCCATTCTGTCATTCTTCTGTTCTGAACTGCAGTGAAATGAAATTAGACTTGTAGGTCTTCTCTACCCAGCCACACCTGCTAAGCTTGTGAGGAGTTCCTGTGCTCCAGGAGGAAAAGATCAGCAGAAGCAGGCATGTGTGGACAGCAAGTATTTAGTTTCTCTGATGGAGATTAGTTTGGAATAATTGTGTTGTGGTCCTAACTATGCCTGCTGGATTGCTTTGTTTGTTCTTTTTTTTTTTTCAGCTGTAAAACACTGAACATTGCAGTGTAGTTGCATGTCCTTTTTTTTCCTTTTGAAGAACATTAAAGAAGTTAAGATGCTTTCTGGTTGTCCTCTTTTTCTCCAGGACTAGTCTGCTGTTGCTCAGGAAGGACACACGGGGTGTCAGGTCTTGGCTGCTCCCCCCTGTTGTGAGCAGTTGCACTGCAAAGCAGCGTATAAATCCTTCTGTGCAGGGTTTCACTTGCTTTGATGGATATGACCCTTCCTGCAGCATTACCAGTGACAAAGTAATTCAGCACCAGGAAGTGTGACTGTTCTGGTCACTAGGGAATGGCTTAAGCTGAAGGTTATAAGGTCCACACAGCACTGCAGGATGCAGGAGCCAGTGATTACTGAGCACTGCTGCCTGCTTTCCTGCCCTCGTGCCCTGCAGCCATTCTTGTCATCCCAGCAAAAGGGAATAATTAAATCCTGCTCGGTTTTTCCTGTTAATCCAGATATAGCCTAAAGCCCTGCCTTTGAGGTAGGAGGAGTGTGGTTTAGGATCCATTTTTAACATGTGCTATGGTATTCTGTTTTTCTGGATGCAGAGCAGTTTGCACACACAATGTTTTTAACATGCTATTTTAAATTATTACGCACTTCCACTGAGTGTAGCATTTCCTGATTGTTCCATTTCTTCTAGAAGGATGCTGTTGGTGACTTTTAAAATTATTTGTATTGAACTGTAGAGTATAAACTTGTATAGCTGGAAAAAAAAATTCTTAGTTGGATTCTATGTTCAGTTCAGAGGCAGGTCTTCTCATGTGGGCATGGGAAGGAATTTGGATGAAAAGTACATCTGATGTCTGGATATGTCTATAAAGATATGAAAGATTGTGCAGATAGATGGTTACTTCTTCATAAGCACAAAACCTTTGCCACTAATCCTTTTATTTTTACAATATCAAAAGCAATACAGTAGACTAGTGTTAGCATTCATGTGCTGTTATTATACAAATGTTTAGGAAGGCAAATTGGATTACCTACTCATGAAGGGAGGTTAAAACCAGAGTCTTGATTCTTCTGCTATGCTTCCACATTCTGTTGTCTCTGTAGTATTGGCTTGATAGAAGAATAATTTGCATGTTAACTTGTTTAGTGCGGTGATGCTGCTTGTTGTAGTATGTATGGTTAATTAGGAATCTGGAGTCGTATGCAGCTAATGCCTTGTTTGTTCTCAGCTGGCCTCTGCTTGCATAAACTGTTAGAAAATGCTGCACGAGCACAATTCCTTTGGAATTAGGTTATAGTTAAATTGTAAATAATTTAGTCTTTTAGCCTGTTTGAGATAAAGATCTTCAGCTGTGAGTTTGCTGGCTGACAAGTCTCCCATTGGAAAGAGAGGGGTGAGTTCCTTTTCTGTGAGTAATTTCAAGTACAGATAAATAAATGCTATGAAAAGAATAACCATAAAGAAATTCTGCACTGTTTTACTTTGGTTTTATTCTCTGGCTACTTGTATTCTTAAAAGGTTTTGCTTTGTAATAAATAGTAATGAAGTTATGACTGCTGTTGTATATGTTTGCAATGTGTCTGGAATATTTCTGGAGTCATTTTTTCAGAGAGCACCAATATTGTTACCAGTTGTTAGGCAGCAGTGAGACCTCTCTCACAAACAACTTTTTTGCTCTGTTGCAGTTTTCCCATTTAATGATGTAATAGTTTGGTGAACAGCTTGGTGCATTAAATAATTCTGTATTTTCCCTTTAGACCCCTTTGTTGCTCCGTGGCCTTTGTTAGCTTTGGTAGGTTTTAGAGCATCTTTTACAGTGTAGACTGAGTAATTTCTAACTACAGCAGCCAGTTCCCAATGTCTTTGAATCTATTTTGCCTTGCTCTGGGGAACTGATTGATAGGTTTAATTTGGGGGAGATGGGTGTGTATCCTTGTCCCAAGTAACCGTTGCAGTCTGTCAAGGATTTCCTTGATGAGGCTTTTAACCTATTATCTGTAAAAGGTAAATAACTTTTGAATGATGGAAGTATCATTTCAAGGGAAGCAGTTCTGCCTTTCACAGAAAGGGGAATGAGGAGCTAGAGAGAAAGTAGAGCCAGGCTCCTCTCAGAGATGTGCAGTAAAAGGACAAGAGACAAAAGACACAAGTTTCAGCAAGGAAAGGAGATGTCAGTAAAAAGTTCTTCACGCTGAGCGTGGTCAAACACAGTCAGTGGCCTCAGAGGATGTGCAGCTTCCTGCAACCTTAGGGGACTGGGCAAGGCCCTTATCTGTTCCTGATGTCAAATTTAGCCCTCCTAAAAGGGACTTCTTCTGTTCCCTTTGTGCTGAAATTGATATTCTTAGCTAAGTCAGGAGAGGCAGGCTCCCCTCTGCCATGTAACGTGACAAATAAATCCTGCACAGAGAGAACCTCACTGTAAGGTGGAGCTGGGATCAGCCCTGTCTGTGCTGGGTCCAGTGTTCCCTCCTGCCTTCGAGCTGCTGTGGGAGACCTCAGGGGAGAGGATTGGATAGCTCTGGTTTATTTTGAAACACTGATTATGTCTCCTCTCAGCCAATGCATGTGACACTGGTGCATAATTGTAATGTCCAGACCGAGCAGTCTCCTCTCTCATTTTGGACTGATGCCTCAGAACTATTAACAGACCTTCCAGCTGCTCTTTGATTCAGTAAGATAATCTAGAAGATGATTGTGAGATACAAATAAAACATCTCACGATTAACCTGTACTGTACCACCCCGCAGACATCTGACTGTAGTTGCTCACTTCAGTCTTTGCAAAGACAACATAAGATTTTCAACTGGAAGCACTGATGTCCTATCTAGAGATCTGCTTTGACATGGAATGGAAAAAAATGTAGATTTTTTTTTTTCTCTTACCTGGCTTTGTGGTTTGTCTGGTTGGTTTCTTTAATTGAAATGGAAATTTTGTTGTCAGAGAGCCTGAAGCATATGAATTCTCAAGTCTTATTCCTAATAGAAGTATTTACATAGTGAGGAATAATTTTGAATAGTGGGATTTTTCAAAAGTACCTGAAGAAAAATTTTAGACTATTAGCCTTTTAGATTTCTGGAATACCCCCCTTAAAAGCACACTAAAAATACCCTCTATGCATCTGCATTAAATTCCTAGCAAGTATGTGCTTTTCCTGGTGATCTTCTAATGCAAAAATAGTCTTGAGACTTAGCAAACATAAATGAATAAAAATGTACTGTACCCAGAAATCTATAAGCACTATGAAGTATTCAACATATGTCTGTGAATGTCCAGTTAAAATGATGAGTTCTTATTGATCATGATGTTGAAAGACAAACTTGTGCATCATAAATATTGGAAATACTTGTATGCTGGAAACATAATGCAGATTTTTGCCATTGGACATGTACATACAGAAACCTGCTCTTATTAGGCCTCTCTGAGCAAGCAGTGGGGCTCAGTGCAGGCACATTTTTGTACATGGAACAGATGAAAGAATCCAGACCCAGATTTTCAGCTGTCTGGAGACCAAGGACGAAAGGCTCATCATTACCTTAAATCTAAAGCGGTGACAAAAATAGAACAAATTGGTTCAGGGGATGGGGAGAGATGTGTGTCTGGCTGAGGGATGGGGTGGAGGGAGTTACAGAGGGACCCATGAGAACACACAAAGTAAGCTTGGAAAATGAACAGACATTATTTGGTCTGCAGCTGTACACGCTACATGACTGAGCAATTAACTATCATTCACTGACTTTTATGGATTTGAAGTAAAGCAGGATATATTTTTATCTAAAAAGTGCTAAGAGAGTTGACAGTAGGAGCAGCCTGACTGTGTGTGTAAGCATATTTTGGAGAAATCCATTTTTCAGGAAATGGAAGCAATTGCCTTAGCTTAGCATAACCGAGCTGTTAACATACCTAGGTGTTTTATGCTCATAATCTAATCCAAAATTTAGGTTTACTTACAAAGGATTTGGCCAACCTAGAAACAATGTTTTGGTCATGTTGTAGCAAAATATTCTCTGATAAGTTAGTCTTGGCTTGTCAATGCTGAAAAGCTAGGCTGCACCTTTACCTACAAAATCATTCCCTTGTTTAGAATTTCAGCTTCTTCAAAGTCCCAGATGCTGTTTAATGAGGCTTAAACCCAAGTTCAGCTCTGTATTGAAAGTCAAACATTGATCTTTAAAGATGGAAGTGGTAAAATCTGGGGATTTATTCAAGCCTAACCTGACTGAAAACTCTTGAGTCTCTTGAGAGATGTGCGACCACAGTAAGACAACTGTGCAGCAAGACATGCAACAAAAGAATATGAATACTAAATAAACCTAAGATGTTCCAGAGTTACAGTGAAGTTTTACAGTTATAGTTTGTATTTCCCTGTTACAGGGCTCAGAAAGCCATACAGTTACATTTAATGATATGAGTTTTCTCTTTTGGAAGGATTTGTAGGAGGAAATTCTTCAATTATTAAAATTGGCTCAGAAGATTTAGTCCAAGATTTATTTAGTAATTAAATGTGGCAACTTGGATTCAAATTTCAAATCTCATCTGTAGAGGGTTGTCATAACATACAATAAAAAGCTCTTTAAAATTTATAGCTGAAGATGTTACTTTTGCCATCCATATAATATTTCACAACAGTTCTCCCCTTCATTTGAGCTGCTTTTGTTTATAGCAAGGTCTCTGAATGGCAGATATTTATTCTAATGCACTTAACTTTATTTAAAAAATAGTGAAAATCCAAAAGCTCCTGTCTTCTCCCCAGAGACTGGGTTTCTTTCTACTGTAGATATGTTTTTTCTTGAATGATAAAACAGCTGAAACCTTTTCAAAATATCAAATTGGCACCTGGACCAAGAGAGGAGTGGAAACTGGTGCAGGTACCCTTCTTGTAGGTTGAAATTCAGCAGCAGTTCCAGCCGGCTGTGCAAACAGTTGACACCTTAATTTCTGTGCCTGTTTTCTGCTTTTGAAAGAGATTGTGTGGGGGAAGATGTGATGGGTTACCGTACTACTTGCTGTAAAATTTAAGATCTTTTCAGAGAGCTGTCATAGACCTCACAAAAGATATTTTATTGGGAAGAATTAAATACAAAACAGCTCTAAGGAAATAAGTAACGTTTTTGTTGTCAAATTAGTTTTATTCATTTAATATTCAGTATTTACAACGATGATTTAAAATAGCTGAACGGATTTGGGGCCCTGAGATTTGAATCTTTTTAAATGTTCATCTGTCAGACTGTTGTATTATCCTGAGACTTATTTCCAAAGCAATGTGCTGGAATACTTTATTTGCAGTGACTGGATGTGTGCTCTATATATTCATTCTAACAGCACCATTAGCCTAAGTTTAGACACCACACTGCGCTTACCTCCTTTGTAAATGCAGCTTTAAGAACTGAATATTTTCTGTTGTATCCATTCTTTAATGGAATGCAGTGGGGATAGAGTCACTTGGGATTTGATGAGTGCTAGCAGCAGACATATGTGTGAAACCCCACAACAGATGAAGCATCATCTTTAATTTCAACTACCTCAAAGTTTGTGTGTAAATGAATATAGAGCAGACAAATGATGTCATTTAATGCTAGCCACTTTTGTGGTTTCCTAAGCTACCAGATAGCAGGAGAACTTGTTTCAGGGAAAAGAAAGCCCTGGGGCAGTAATGAGATTAAAAGCTGTGATTGATCAGCTCTGTGCTGTGGCTGGCTGGGGTGGAAGATGCTGCTCTGTGCAGGGGCTCTCCAGGATGTGGGCACAGGAGCACCGAAGGCTGCTCTGTGCCGGGGCTGGGTTTGCTTCAGTGCTTTGGGTTATTGCACCTCAAGATACTCTCACACAGATTCTTCTGCCTTTGCACACTGTGACAAGAATTTTGCTTCTGAAATTGCTGTGCCGTGCTGATGGGCAGAGGACAGTCCTGCAGGACTGGGATACGCATAATGCCTTAATGTGGAGGAGAGGAAGTGGGTTGGGTGTCCTTCTAGAGTTTCTGCACAGGTACATTTCTAGAGGATTCCGTCATGCAGAAAAGATGATGCAGGTTGGAGCTGTTTTTAAATAATCAGTACATATTCTTTTTCCAATGTTTCTCTAAACACAGCAGGGAGCAGTGCCATCCTATTAGCCTCAGACATTCCAGAGAAACTGTTTTACAGCACTACCTGGTGCCTGGACTGTGACTGTAAAACAGAGGTGAAAACATTTTATATTGTGCTCAGTGAATACTAAGCCTTAATCCTGTGTTAGGGTGAAGCAATTCTTGCAAATACGTAAATGTAGAGGAAATTACACGGTTAAGTGTCTATTCATTCTAGTTTTAGAAGGCTTTAGTTTTGTTGACTCCTTTAATATGTGCTGGGGATATATAATGTTTCTGGGCCCAGAGTATGATGCTGTTTCATACAGGCTGGAGTTGAGAAACCCTGTGGTTTTGGTATGTTAGTGCTTCAGTTTCCCCTGTGGTTTCCTTATATCATGCTAGAAATTCTGGTTGCCTGACAGTTTATCTCGGGATGAAAAAGATTAAAAAGGTCTGAATACTTGTCTTTCTTAGTGCTAAGTCTATGTTTGTTCAGTTTGTTTCTTGAGAAACTTGAGGTCTCATTTGCATGCCATGAATTAGGAGGAAATTGAAATGCTGGAATAGTAGAAACTAGTGGAAACATGATGATGCAAAGTGTGCTGTTTGGAGACTCTTAGGAAGCATGATGTGACAGCACAAGCAATCTGGAGTCCAAATGGACATAATTCAGGGGACAGCCACAAAAATTACCACAAGTCTGGAGAAGTAATTGACGAAGAAACATTGACAGTCACAGTTGTGTCCCCTCAGTTTGCCCTTTGAGATTGCCCAGACAAGGGATTCTGTCCCCCTTCTTTAGACAGGGGAGATAATGTTGGCTTACCTTTGGTGTGCTGGGAAATATTCCCTGAGATGGAGTGGGGCCCTGGCCGGTCTGGAAGGTTGTGTCAGGGGTGCAGCAGAGCTGGTCTCTGCCTTCTGGGCACCCACATTCCAAACAGGTGGATGAAAACTGTGAGGGGCTGGGAAAGGGCTGCCAGGGGTGATGGGTGTGGAAAGAGGAGAGTGCAGAGCTGGTGGTGGCAGGGTAGGTCCCACAGCAGGGGCCACTGTTGTTCTTCTGCCTGGGTATTCCATGGGAAAGAAGGTGGGAAAAATCACCAGAGAGCCCTTGTTCAACTGACTGGAGCTTTTAGTTCCTGTGGAAATAAGAAAAAGATGCAAAGCTTTTAATTATTGATATCTGAGATTTCAGTTGAAGGTCATGACTTGGCCTCAGTCTTTAGATAATACTGCAGTCGTAGTGCACTTTAAGAAAACCCCCTAAAATACAACAATTCCTCAATTTTCAACTCAATCTTGTGTTTGGTTGGGTAATCTTGTTTCTTTTAAGTTCCCTGCAATGTGGAACTCTAAAATCTGAGTAAAAAATTTGCGGTGTTGGTACAGTGTGAAAGTTTCTCTAATGTGCCTTTCACTGGAATCAACTTTTAAAGCCTCAGCCTTCTCTTTCTGTTTTTGCACAATGCAATTCACTTTATAGGGTAGTTTAGGGATTTATTTTTTAAATGGATATTTTGGGTTTTTTCTTGCACACTTCTCACAGGCAGTAAATTGATGCTATTGCCTAATATACTGGATGTAGGAAAGAGACTGGGTGTTAGAAAACCTGATAAACAAAAATATGTGAGAATACTGTAACCTGTGAAAGATGGTAACAGCAAGGAAAGTTGATGTTTGCATCAGAAAGAGTAGCACAGAAGTATTATATTTTATGGTGGCTTCTATTCTTGTCCATCTGTGCCTGTGTTGAAAAATCATGTAAGAATTCATCGACTTGCTTTCTGTCAGCTTGACTTGTTCCTTTTTGACCTGAGCTGTGTGGCTGGGATTGTAGTACTTGAATTACAGCCTCAAAGACTGCAGGTTCAATAACAGTCATTTTCTGAACTGCTTTAGAAAAACATTCCATATTGTTCATACAGCTTAATTGTTGTAAACTGGTGTAGTTCAAAGCTATTTTTTGTTTTCTCTGACAAAAGTTCAAAATGTGTTGTGGGGTTTTGTGGGGGTGAGTTTGATTACCTTTGAACATGGAAACAAACCCAATGCTAACATATTCTTTTTTAAGTGTAGTTGTGCATGTTGTAAAATGCTTTGGACAGTAAATTTTTCATTTATATTTATTATAAGTCAAGGATTTGAGAAAGTATTTACGCAATTCTTCCTCTCCTTCTACCAAGAGAAATGAAATTAAAATGTCCAAGAGAAAAAAAAACACTGGAGAAAAAATTTCAGAAAGGTGCTTAATTATTGCATCCCAAACATCTTCGATTTTTGAGTTGGGACTATCAAACATCCCCTCAGCAGTGACAATGTGCTGGGGGTTTTTTTGTTGGGTTTTATTGTTTAGGACAACTAAATTGTTTTGTCCCGACGATTTTGCCCCAAAATTCTTTGAGGCAGGTGAGATGAGATAATTGATTCCATGTGAACTTTTGGAGGAATGAAAAAAACCCAAAATCGAGGTTTCTGCAGTAGGCAGTTAGGCAGTTTGTGAGTATGATTAGTATGAAGATATTCATACGCATTCAGTAGTTATTTTGTTTACTGTCTCTGCCAAGTGAATG
The DNA here is from genome assembly GCA_013397115.1 of Edolisoma coerulescens. Lineage (NCBI taxonomy): Eukaryota > Metazoa > Chordata > Aves > Passeriformes > Campephagidae > Edolisoma > Edolisoma coerulescens. The sequence continues at coordinate 127,413 of VWZW01000978.1, read as the reverse complement.
TGATTTGTTCAGTAATTCCCCACGCCACTGATGGAGGGTGATGGGAGGTGCATGAAGCTGCATTAGACCTTTTATCAGGAGAGAAAAGAATCAGCATTCAGTGAATAAATAGCAACAAATTCATGGCAGCATCCAGACAGCTGCTGTTGTGCTTCTGGTCTTCTCCAGATGTGAGAGAGTACTGTAAGCAGCCTTCTTCTCATTCATAATTAGTCATGGAAGTACAAATTAGTTACAATTACTATCTGCTGTAAAACCTACTATAATTATTGCCAAAAATGGAACAAATGTTTCAGAGAACAAAGCTCTGAACTGGAACTAAAGCTAGCCCAAATATCTCGTGTCAGATTTTGATTTTGCTTACATCAGCAAGAGCAAGTCCAGCAAAGTTGATAAAGTCAGTATTTCCTGACTAATATCAGGAATTAGTTATGCACACGTAGCTGATAAATTATTTTATTCTTGATTTTAAGCCAGTCATTGAATTGGAAACAGTTGAGTTTTGCTTATCATTTAGGGAAATGGTTCTTTAGCAAAAAATTAGAACATTCAAGGAACTCTCCAAGGAAGTACTCAACTTCCCCAAGATCTTGGAAACTGTAACTGAATGTTCCCCTTACCTATTGGCAAATACTGTCTCTATTTCTGTGACTACTGGCAACTGCCAGTGTTGGTTTTTATTTCTGAGTCTTCTGAGCTCTGCTTTTTGTTGCATTGTGTGGGTCTCCTCTTCACAGAGCCTTCAACACTGGTTGACACAAGGTTCTTGCTGTGGGGCAGATATCAGAGTGTCCTTAGTAGCTCTTTCACAGAAAACTCAGGAGATCACAGGCAAATAAACCTCCTTATCTGTGAATGATTTAATGAAAAACCCAAACAGAGCAAATTAACAAACAAAAACCCAAAAAACACTCAGTTGTACCCTCTCCTGGTGAGCTTCCCCTGCTAATGGTGTGCATTAAATTCTGTTTGCATCAGTGTTAGCTTACAGCTCTGGAAAACTTAATAGGCAAGAATATCACAAACTCTCAGCTACTTACAAGCAACATGATTTTTCTAGATTCCTGTCTTACCAAGATAGAGTGATCTGGGAGGAAGTCAGAATTTTCTTGGTTTGAATTTGGTTCCTTGATTATAATTTGTCAATTTGCGTGCATACAAACGTATAAATTTAGGTGCAAAGTACCTGACATGTTCCAAAGACCACAGAAATCTCCAAGACTTGATCTCTTTGAGCTGCTAGTACAGATATAAGGTTAGGTTCTTATTCTGTTTATTTGTTTTATTCTTGTGGGCTCTTCAATACAAGAGACCCATTCCAAAATGAAATGTGTGGGATTGATGCTTAAGGTATTTTAGGTTTTGTTTTTCATGCTTTACAGTTTTTAACTTTTTCTCCTTTGATGCTTAACAGGCATCCTTAAAAAACCTACTGAAGTTTCTATGAGCAACTGGGTTATTTCACTGAGGATGATTTCATGTAGGGTTTAATTGCTGCAGAATCTTAGGCAGACTTCCTGATTAAACTCTCATCATATTTGATATCAGAGCTTCCTGCATCACATATCTGCTTTGTCAGGTCTGAGTAGACTCATCTAAGCTTCTCTGGCAACAGGCAGATGAAAATGCAGCTTAAGACAGAAATCTGGAGCAAATTGCACGTACAAGCCTGGGTTCAGCTGAGGGATGAATTGTTTCCTGACATAATTTCCCAGAAATCATGTAATACAAGGCTGGAAGAGGCCTAAAGTACTTATCTTGCCTGAAGTCAGGAGCAGTAACCTGGTGTCATTTTTAACAGGTACTTACCTAATGTCTTCCTGAAACCTCCTAACTCTGAAAGCTCCCAGCCCATCTATTCACTGCTCCACTGTCCCTGCAGCTCCCTCATGCAGAACTGGATTCATTTGCTCCTCACAGAAGTGGTCTTAGAAAACAGTCATCTTCCCCTTCTTTTCTGCAGCAATCCTTTATGTATTTGAGACATAATACTCATCTCCTCTGCTCTTCTCTGTGTTCAGCTCTTCTGCTTTTTCCTTGTGACTCATGTTTTCAGCCTGCTCATCTTACTGCTCTCTTTTGGATTTTTTTTTTTTCTGGTTGGGTCCCATCTTTTTATTCTTCTTCCAGAAACTGAACTTTGAGCTGTGTGGCTCCTTTTTTTATTGAGGATCACATGTACAGGTACTTGAAAACAGTGAGAGGGATGTTTCTGACCCCCTTGAGCTATTTCTGTTGTGAAAATTCTGATTGTGAGTGCAAAGGGATTAATTGGTTACAAATTTGGAATTCCTTAAGTTTGTGTTTATGGTGTTGCTTTTGTTTGGTTGGATTTTTGGGTTTTTGGAGGTTTTTTTAATTTTTCTTTTGTATTTAATAATAAAATTGTCTGTATTTATGTGTCAAATGCAAAATTGTGCAAAACCAAGAGGTAAAATATGGAATGCTTTTGGTTAACAAGATAACTAATTTGGAAAAGGGTTATCTTTCAAACCACACCGCAGGATTTTATGATAAAACTTCCAACAAGAAACTCCATGACATGAAAGTCCAATTATTCTGTATTGTAACTAAAAATTGCTCAGAGTAGCACTTTTGTTACAATGCCCAATACCTGATAGAGACACAAAAAAGCAGTGGAAATATTTTGAGATATTCCCTCAGAGGTCTAGTGGGCTCAGAACACAGTGCCTAGGCAAAGCCATATCCTGCTTCCAGTGCAGGCTGCAGCTGAAATTTATGGGTGCATTATGCAGAACTTAGGACAGAATTGTGGGAAATTATCTATTTCCATTAACAACATTGAATTTTCTCAGCGCTATTAAATTGGTGCCTTTCCTTTGGAGTAATGCTCAGTAGAACTTCAGCTGTCTCTGCTTCTTCTTGGAGAGCTTCTGTGGGAAGAAGCTCACTGTGGGTTAGTTGGATGACAAGGAAACATGTTGACTGATGCCATTTACGTGCACCAATACTTGCTGGAAACCAAAAAGTGCAGAAATGTTTCTTGAAATGGTGCACAGCAGAGAGACAGTCTTTTGGCAGTGATACAATGAGATATTAAAAGGAATTATTGTACCTGAGGCATGGGAATTTATGGCATCCCTTTGTACAGGCAATCTAAATGTTAATTGGTAACTATAACAGTTTTCATCTTTTATCTTGAAGCTTAGCATTAGCTATGTTGTCTTCCCTTGCTTTGCAGTTTTAGTTGCTTTGGTTTATGATGAAATATCTTGGATGTGAAGTTCCATAATATTTTGGTCTCTTAAACCACAAAAGCAATAAACTTGTCAAGTTATCCGCTAAACCCAATGCAATCACAGCATAACATTATCCATCATTTGTAATACCTGGAGAGAGCCATTTGCCCAAAGCTTCCAGAGGTACTGGCTAATTTTAAGATCCAAACCAAATGCCATGAGTCTGCAGCCTTTTGGATTTTTTTCCTTCACATCTTCCTCTCTTAATTGCTCCTTGTTCCTTTCAAGTTGCCTCTACAGGACGGAGTGGCAGCCCTGCAAGGATGATGCAGCCTCTGAGCCTCCCATGTTGCAGAGGCAGTGACTGGCCCCAGAAAAGCACTTAAGGCCATTCTGTGGGGCATTACAGACAGCTACAGAGTCAGCCCCAGAGCCTGAGGCGGTGCAGGGTTGTGTTTCAGGGGAAGACAGGAGAATAAAAGAATTATGGGGAAGAACAGGGCTGGATGTTAATGATAACAAGTCAGTTAATGACACAGAAACTCTTCTAAGGGCCTCTTTTTTTTTCAAATCCCACATTAACAAATATGTCAGGTTCTGTTTCCCACCTAATAGGATGTTGCAGTATTTGAGATATGTAATGAGCATATCATAAGCATTTTGCTAATAAAAAAAGAAGAGAGAGGCTCTCTCAGAGGTGGTGTTACAGAAGTTAGACATAGTGGAGATTCAAGGGGTCTGGAAAATTGCTTGTGTCAGAGGCTGGAATGTCAGGCAGGTGATGATCTTGGGAGCCCAAGAATTTGGGGAATATAAGTAAGATAGTAGAGATCAGTAACCATGTTTGGGCTCAGCAACAGCCTATACTGAATGAAGAGGAAAATGTGCTAGTCAAATTTGGGATGAGGAGGGTGTGAGATTGGGAGGGACTGTAGGAACAGGTATAGCAGTAGAAGCCTGTTCTCCAGAGTTCCTTTATGAAGGAATTGGAGGTGAAGTCAAAAAGTGCTTAAAATCTAAATGGGAAGGCTTCAACTCCTTTATCCCCATTCTCTTTCATTAACTGCAGAACTGTTACCAGCCCTCGAGTGTCATTCCAGAGTTGATAACCATGGCACAGCAGTGACAGACCTGCTCTGCCTTTGCTGATTTTTTTTTTTGGCTTTGTGGTGTTGTTTTGTTTGTTTCTGTATTGATTTCCTATATGACAGTGTTTGGATGTTTCTCTCTTAGAGCAAACTGAAGGTGTTTGTGTCACTCCCCACACTTCACTCCATTCTGGCAAGTCCCTCAGGGATGTTCTCACACAAATGGTGCCGTGTACAGGCAGCAGCTCCTGTCCCCAGGACTGGGGCCAGGTGTGTGTGTGTGCAGCAGCAGGGGTATCTCCATGACTGGAAGTAATCTGATTTCACTGCCTGAGTTGTCAGCAGCTGGACTGGATTCTAAACACTCTGCGTCTCCAGACTCAAGCTGCTGCTGCCTGGTGTTAAAACTTAAGTGAAATATTGCCAATCTAGCTCCTAGACAGGAGCAAAGTGCCAAACTACTTTTCATAGAGGTTTTCTTATGTGCTACCTCTCTGTCTTATCTGCCCTCTGTAAGAGGAGGAAGCTAACTCTGCCTGTGTGCATATCACTTTAGATTTTCTTTTCCCTGTCTTTCAAGGTCTTCTGTTAGCCCATGAGCTGTCCAGACTCCCTGTCCTCCATAAACTGCAGCAAAAAGGCTTATGAAGGGCTAGAAATGGCAACACATAACCTGAAAAAAAGTGGAGTCTTGAAATTAATTGTATTTATGTATTTATTATTAAAATAGCATGTCTGATAACAAAGCCAAAATGTCTTAGCACTGATTTTTTTGTTTATGCTAGAAGTATAATGTTGATTGAATATTTTTGACAGAGGAGAAGCAGCAGCAGGAAAATGTTTAGGGTGAGTTTATGTTTTGCAGTCTGCTTTCCTTTTCATTTGAAGTTACCTATCCTGGCATTTCTTTTCATTTTCAGAAAAGATAAAAAGGTAGACCTGGGGATGATTTATCAACTCAGTGCTGTCTTTTTTTTTAGTGTAGGTCACTGAACCAAAGAAAACTGCCTCCTAGGGAAAGCTTCTCTTTACCAACTAACAGCACAGCAGGGCCAGTTTTGGTCTTCCAGTTCCCATCACGTTATTGCCTGGGTGCTGTCCCCGCTGGGGGGTTTGCAATGAGAGCTCAGTGTTGGAGAGTCAATAAAGAAACTGGCAGTGTCTGCTGCAGGGAACATTGAGTGGCAGGCTTCTGATTGTACATTCTGGAAAATCCCCTCTCGCATGGGAGTGGCCCAGGGTTTTTGAAGAACAGTGCTGTGCAGTGGATGCCATCTCCCTGGGAGCAGCCTGTTTCTTAGACATAATAAAATTCATTCTATTTCAAGTGACAAAACCATAGGAAAACCCCATCAGTATGCCAGCTTTTGTGACTTTCGATTTTAAACAGTGCACTGACAAGTTATAGGCATGTGACTCCTGTAATACCAATGCAGAAATTAATTTTTTTTTCCTTCTCTCTCAGTTTCAGTCCTGAGAGCTCTGTGTGAGCCAGGTGGGTGGCTGGATACAGTCTGAGGATAACTGTGTTTCCTTGAGTGACTATTTCAATAACCACTTCTGTATATGAGATATCAACAGACAGAGGAGGCAGGTGGCTGATTAGAATTAATTACATGAGGACTCAGAATCTGTCATGTTTAAGTTCCTGTCACTGAAACCAAAAGAAACATAAACCAGAGCCTAAAGTAGTATTGTTTAATTCCAATTGCATCCTGATTTGGACTCAGAACCAAAGCTGTTACAGCTGTTTTCCCTCTTCCAAGGAGTGCCATGAAGTCTTGTTTGGTTTGTCAGTTACTAGGATCCTTGAAACTTGTCATTAGCAATTTTCTTTTAATAAGTATCATCTTTTTCCAGTTTATATTTTGTGAAAACCAGATCGAGAGTTTCCAGAACTAAGTTAGTGGAAGACTTTCCCTGATTTGAAGCAAAGAGGTTGTAAACACATTGTTGGTGTAGAAGGTGAAGAATGTCTTGTAGGGCCATGGATGGTTCAGTTTTGATTGCCAGATTTGGGAAAGGGATGAAGATGAACAGGATCAGGAAGTGGGGGGATAGCGAGGGGAAGAAGTCCTCTGACTTCTGAAGTTTTATCCTAGATTTGGGATATCAATGCACTCATAGGTCCTGACAAGTCAGCATTTTCTAAAGCAAAAACATTTAGGAAAATCCAATATAGTTCAGTGTGTAACAGCATAAACTCTTTATCCTCTGACTTTTTTGGTTTGTTTTAATGCTACTCAAATTTGCACAAAAGTGGGATCTTAGGTTGCTTTGTATTTCAGTTGATCCTCAGCATAATATTTCTCCCATTTGTGTTTGTTAGGTGGTTGCTGGTTGCTGTGTCAATTAGCATAATGTATAAGGTTGTAACTTCAGGAGTATAGGGACTCAAAAAAAATCTAGACACTATCCTAATTTTTATGTAAATGTTTGTATTAATCAAAATAGAAGAAAGGAATGGGGAGAATGAGGACTTCAGATTATTTTTTTCCTTTTCTCACAATGAAGGTGTTTCTATTGGTTTTTGGGGTTTTTTTCTTCTCTAAGCTGTGAAGATGAGTGAATATAACATATGTTCTCATTATATGCCCAGACAGAAGTTTTGGGTTGCTTTCTACCGGCTTAAATCAAATTTTCTTCTTTTCTCTTGTTATGCAAATCGCAATGGGAAAAGGATTTAGCCTGCAATAGGCACGGTGTAAGCATCTTGACTTCAGTCCCAGAGCACTCTTTATAGATAAAATGTACAAAATTAGGAGTAGTATTACGTACTGGAGTGTATCAAACAGAGTCAAGTAATATTGCTTCAAATTGAATTAAGTCACTGATGTTTTGATATTAAGGAATTTTTGTATGACTGGTAACTTTGTTCAGTGCCCTTCCTTTTCTTTCTGCATGACATTTTGCAAATAAAACTGTAGAGATCTAATTATACAGCAGTTTTAATAAAATACCAGTCTCCATGTAATTTTTTTTCCGAGCTTTATTCAGTAGCCACTCCATGAAAAGTATCAAATGATAAGAAAGGCAAATCTTTCCAAGCATGGGTTACACTTGTGAACTCTCAGATGTGTTGGTGGTTTTGAGGTCAGTAACACTTACGTAGGAAAACTTTTAAGAAGGAAACAAAATGAAATTGATTTTAAAAGGAAATAACATTTTTGCTAAATCAACTTTCTACAAACATCTTTTGAAACTGGCATTCATAATAGAAAAAAGATATTATTTCTAATTGTTTGCTTAAAAATGCATTTTTAAACATTACTTTCAAATTATAATAATTTCACAATACACAAGAAAATGGGTCATCTTATATTAAACACTCATGGTGTTTAATACCTACCTGCTTTTATCTTGTTCAGATTCACATTGAAAACAGATGTTGAAGTTCATAAAGAAACAAAAAAATCCAAGGTTATTGATATAACTTATCAATACTTCTTGTGTTTGGTTACTGTTAGAGGAGAGACTTATCAGAGACTTCATGTAAAACTTGAAATGATGGGTACAGTAACATCTGTAACTTTCATTTTTCAGACATGCTCTGATAATTCTGTTTTTAAAAATATTTATTTATTCCCCAGGAAAACCACACCTGCAGCAGGTTGGATGCATTCTCTGCACTCCCCTGGTGTGTGCATCCCGCTGTGCACACCTGAGATTACTTTAAGGAGCTGCACAAGGACCTGTGGCCCTTTTAGCAGTTAGAGGAGCTCAGTCAAGGCCTCTTAGCTCCTACTTATTTGTGAAACATCTGCCCAGAGCACTGCATAGAAATGTGGCTGAAAAAGGGGGTGGAAAAAGTATCCAAAAGGTTCTCTAAAGATATGGAGAAGAAATACTTCAAAATGATACCATGATGCAGAATTCACTGCTTGTTTTTTTTTCTTTTTTGGGGGGAATGTAAGAGAAGTCAGTTCTTCTACATGTTGTCAAGCTGCATAAAAATAGACTCAAGTATATTTGACCTGAATGACACAAGTAGCAGTGTTTGTGTAGGTCTCTAAATTGCAGAAGTAATCTTTGAACTGCCTTCAGATGTTCTGAGTGGTGTGGGTCAGAGAGGCAGACATGGCATCTACAGGAAAATTTTTGTCTACTTTTCAGAGGGCAAAACAGGGCCTGAAAGCACCTAGAAAACATTTAAGACACAGATGTATTGTCAAACTGGAACAGAATCATTTTGGTCAGGAGCTTGCTTTATTTAAAAGACTGGAGGAATGACAATTTATATTTTTGAGCTTTAGCCTTGTGCAATTTCAAATAGCAAAGTTATCAGCCTCTCGAAAAGCGTTGTTCTAATAGAAATCGTGAGAGCCCCTAAGCTGCAGGGGCACAGCTCAGCAGCGTGGGGCTGCCAGCTTCAGTGCCACCCAACCGCACCGGGCAGGGCAGGCAGAGACGGGCGAGGGTCCGGGCTGGCACTCACAGCTCTCCTCAGAGGAAAAGGCTGGGATGCCCAAAGATAACTGCAGGCAGACTAACGGGGATGTTCTCTGAGCTGCAGCACAGGACTTGGCTCTTCAGTGAGCCAACAGCTTGTCAAAACTGGAAACTGAGATAGAACACTGAGAATAAACAGCTGGGGTACCTTGTGCCCTACTGCAGCAAAAAGCTGCAGGATCCGGGGGTGCAGGGGAGGGTTCTCAGCCTTTTGTTTTCTGGCCCTGCAGAGAGAACTTTAGGGAGGCCTCAAGGCCCCTCTGTTCTGCTGACCCAAACATTGAGGCAGCTGCAGTTTGCTTCCAGAAGTGACTGAACGCTGGGGTTTGCTGCACAAAGTTGTCTTAAATATCCTGCGGGAAAACAAAACGTGGAGTTTAGGTGTTCTGCCCACCTCATCTGCCTGGTGACACATTCCTTCAGTGCAAAGTGAGTGGGGACCCCTGTGCATCAGGCACAGGGAGGCTGCCACACACTCAGCTGATGGAGGCTGGACAGTGTTTTAGCAGCATGTAATGAATTGTTTAACCATGTAAGCAGCAGCCTCAGCAGAGGTGACCATTCCAGGGAAAAGTGATGTGTTTCAAGAATTGTGTCATAGAAAATGATTAATATTTCCTAATGACCCTACTCTCATGAAAGATTTACAAGAAGATATTTAATACTAGGAGTGGTGAATAGTACTGGTTCTATACTCTTTTTTCCCCCCTTTTTTTTTCCTGCTTATTACTTAAAGAAGTTCATTAACATCATATTTTTCCTTTCATATTTGAGACAGGATTAGCCATTTTTTAGGCAGTCCAGAAAAAAAACTGTATGTCAGGAAAAATATTTCATATACAAATACAGTAGTGCTTTCCTCTTCAGCACTTGTACACCTATATGCATATTCATTGAAATGAAAATTGTTAAAACAAAAAAGTGAAACAGGTCATGTGGTCATACTGGGGCTTTTTGAAGAAGGTCTGTTCTTACATAAGCCACGTACTTGACCTCTCTTGTGCCTCTAAGTCCAGTAAGTACAAGAAGAAACAGCAAAACCTTTTGTTTTACTGCTTCAACAAACAGTGGTGTACCGTGAACATCTTTGTAATGTGGGAGAAGTCATCTTTTTAACAATGGTTGTATTTCATCTTAACATTGCATACAAAAGAAGTGTATACCTGGTGTGTGGTTACTCATTAGTTCATGATTTAAATGTATATTCCATAATGACATCCTTTGGGGATCCAACAGGTTCCAGCCTGTTTCCTTTTCAAAATTCTGTGTGTTCCTTGAGATTCTCTGAATCACTGTTGAGCTTCTTTTGGTACTTACATATAAACTATGATCCCAGTAGTAGGTTGTGCTCATCATATTGTTTTTAGAACTTATTCCTGGCCCAGGAAATGTGATTAACCAGAACAGGTCGGGTAACTGACCCTGCTGATGCCGTTTAGCTACGAGGAGGCTGTGCTTTTACATTTTGCAGTCACACAGGGTCTAGTGTCAGCCTTTGCATTTAGTTTGTTACTCATTATCAGTAATTCCTTGTTGTCACAAAGAAATATCTGTGCTTTAGGAGTTTGGCACTATATAGCTTATTTTAATGATGTTATTAAACCTATCTCAGTTTTATCTGCATCTGGCAATTCCTTTTTCTGCTACGTATTAGGGAAACAGTCAATTTATTATTGATATTAATTTTTAATGTTCACTGTAATATCTGCTGGGTAATGTTATGAACTGTTTCTGTAAGCTAAAGAATTACTTACAGGGGTGCTTCAGCAATACTCTGCTGCTTGCACGTGGGCTCCTGGTCTGGTTGTGCCCCCAGGCCCCTCTCACCTGCAGTCTGTGCTATACCCTGGGAGTTGTACAGGGTGGAGTGATGGGCTCTCACTGCTGGGCTGGAGTCAGTCTGACACAGAGAACAGGAGTGATGAGCAGTTTAACAGCTCAGGTGTGTGGAGTTAAGGAGAAGTAGGCAAAATACACTAAAAGCAGGTCATGGAGTTGGATTCAGAAAGGGGTTTGTGTGTAAGGGAAAACAAGGTCCATGTTTGCGCTGAAATTTGATGAAAAATTAATTTCTGTTTTTCAGTTTCCTCAGTGAGTAAACGTATCCCAGAGATGTGTAGTGGTGGTTTCCTGTAGGGTGAACAAATACAGTCATCCATGTGCTCTCAGAGCAGGCTTCTTCTGTTTGTTAATCTGTGTGTTCAAAGGCTGTAATCTTTAAAAGTGGGGAATGTACTGGGTTGTCTGCATTCATTACAATACTCTCAGATCCAAATCCTGTATCAGCTTTTTTGCATTGATGTGTTATTTATTCTATTTAATTTTGACACAATGAAGTAACTGAGGGGCTATATGAAAGCCCGTATCTTTTCCAGTTGCTCAAAAAACTAAGAGAATTAGCTGTTGAATATTTCTTTTAGTGTACAGAGCCCTTTTAATTCCATTAACAATGCATAATTAGGGAAGTAAAATGGCACAGCCAGTGAATCCTTGTTGTAGATAAAAATAGTTCAAGAAAATAGTTATTTTGATGTGTACAAAGAGCAGAACCAGCTTCAGTAAGGCTTCTTTCCAAATCATAGAGCCTGAGCTTTGCCACAGGTCTCAAGACTTCGGAGGCCCAGCTTCCAAAAGTCCAGCTTTTTCCTTTTAATAAACAAATCTGCATCAATAAGGACCTCCAACAGACTGCTCAGAGATCCATGACTCCTCTAATGTGTTGTGAAAATGAAGTAGACTCTTCTAAATAGAATACAGGTGTTCATCCAGAGTGCTGTCAGACTCGGTTATTGAGGGATAATGGGCTTCCCAATGAAAATGACAGTGGCACAAGCACCACGCTTCCATTTTTATTCCAGCCATCATGGAAAGGCCAATGGCTGCTAATCAGTTAAGATGGCTATTGGGGCTGAGATTTTCCAGGGCCAGAGTCCACCAGTGCAATAAATGTCACGTCTTTGTTAATAAACATCAAATGCTTCTTATGTAACCCTGAAAAATGGTTCAATTCACAACTGAAAATTTGAATTTTCATCAGGTGTAACCAGGAGGAGCCATGTTTGATCCCCTGAAAAGGAAAGCATGATTTAGTAGCCTGCATTCCCCATACTAGTGAGGATCCCTTGTGTGAGGAGGAGATGTAGGATCAGGCTTGCTGTAAGGAAAAGAAGGAAGCTGTACACTGCATAAACATCTCCTAATGAACCACACAGATGACAGCAGTAAAACAGGATCCATTATCCATGCTCCAGGCACAGGGAACAGTGCAAGTGTATTTCCAACACACACAGATGAAAGGATGCCTAGTAACAAGCCAAAAATGCCCAATGTTTGCCAGCAGTCCTTAATCAGCACTGTGGATGTGATTGACCATTCAATGGGGAGTTAATTTTTTCAATGATCATCTCTCTTCCATTTCTGGGCAAAAATCTTACAAACAGCAAGATAAAGGCCATTTTAAGGCCAGTGGCATTTCAGAGCAAGGGACTAAAACAGGACACAATACCACCACTTTCTCCTCTCTAAAAGATGAAGAATGTGAAATTTTTGAGACCTGTGTGCACCTTTCATGTGCTTATGTTCAAGATATACCAGTGCCTCCGTCTCTGCAGGTGTCAAATTCCCTCTTCCTTTTGAGTTGGCTCTGAAATAATTTCAGAAATCACACCCTTCTATGCCATCTTCCTCATTTTTCCTCAGCTCCTACCTTAGGAACTTGAAATAGCAGTAAGATTGGTAAAAAAGTTGAAAACTTTTTTTCTTGGTGCTTTCTGATATATATTATGTCTCATTTTGACTCCATGAAAATTAATGTAGTGTGTAACTTTATTGGTAGCCATAAAAGAAATCACATGAGTTAAATTCAACAAACATGGACCATTAAGAGTTTATAATGTCTGGTAGACCCACAGTGCAGTACATCTAAGCAAAATTGCTGTTCCTATCTTGTGCACTGAAAAATGTTATAATGATTATCTGTAGTGTAATTCAGGGTTGATTTTTTTCCCCCTCTTCTTGTTGCCTTTGTAGTTGGACAAGTCATCAAATAAAAGAAAAAAATGGTCAACATAATGGCTTCAAAGGGACAAAATTCCTGTGATGTTAACTACTTGTGTAAAAAAGAAATCATGCTGGTAAAGTAAACTTGAAGTTCCTTTCTTGCTGACTCCCTCTGAGCTGTATTTTTTTCATTCTTATTTTAGGTTAGCCTAAAGATGGCTGTGATTAAAAATGGTTTAAAGTTAATTGCACAGAAGGTATAGGGTTCATAAATATACACTTACCCCTTCAAACTAGGTTCACTTGCCATATGCCTGCTGGTTTATAGCTGAAGTGCTATTTCCTCCATTGAATTTCTCTGTTTGGTGACCTCAGGAGACTGTTAAAACGCTGCTAAAATTCACTTATCTGTGATCAAGTGAAGGGGAAGTGATTCAAAAGTAAATTTTGCAAGGTAGAATTTGTCTTCATAAGGTGAATTTTATTCTTCATATAAATTGTTTCATTCATACACTGCAGAATAGGTTTTTATAAAATGGATTTAAAAGTTGGTTTATTTACACAGATAAGACAATAGCTAAAGATATAGAAGTTGACAAAATAGTACAGATATAGTGCAAACGTACGGATGTTGCAGTAGAATTATAAAGGAAAATCTATAGAAAAATTAAGGTGATATATTTCTTTATTATTATTGTGCAGCCTTGGAGGTATTTTAATGCTCTTTTTTTCCTGGGATAAAAATGACTGCTTGATATGCTAGAAGCTAAATCTATGGAAAATATTCATTCTGTATAAAATTATTGTGGGTAGTGTGTGTCCCAGAGGGGCCTGGCCAGCTTGGTGATGCTCTGCATCTGATGGTGAGACACACAAAAGTCTTAATTTATAGTCTGCTTTTTAAACTTGAAGGATTTTCTGTGCACTATATATCTTTTTATGGCACAGAATACCTTGGAGGAGTATCTGTGGCTCCACAGTTCACTTCTGGATGTTTAATAACAGCAAGCAATAAAATTTATTTAGTGATGGCAAAACAGAGGAACAGAAATTCCTGAGAGGGCTGAGTTCTGATACATTTACTCAGCTGAAGTTGCAGGAAATAAGTAGCAATGAAATATGAGTAAAAATATTATGGGTAAACAAACGTTTCAAATCGTTTCAATCCCTGAATCTCTGACTTTCTTTGGGCTATTGAGAGAGCTTCAAATCCCTAAAGATCTTATATTTCAGAAGAAAATGAGTTAGCAAGGTGCAATTGTTATGAATAGTTTTTATGGAAACAAAGCCAGCACTGTTTTCCAGTCATTTTGCTGAAACAAAATTCATATTTGGTCCTCGAGCTGTTGGAAATTTTTGGGAGAGATGTGCACATGGCACAGCACAGAGCTGTGCTGGATATTCCCAGCACACCCAGGGGCAGAAATCCCCACTGCTGCTGCCAGAAGCAGCATTCCTGCTGCAAGCTGTGCACAGCCCTGCTCAGTGATGGGCTCCACATGCAGTCCAGGTTTCTGCCCTTTGCACACACCCAGCTTAGTTTAAAAAGTTTGCATTTTATTCCTTATTTGATAGCTGATGTTTATAACTTAATAGCCTTTCTGTGTGTCTCTTATAACTCAGCTGGGTTCAGAAATATTTCATGTGATGGTCAGGAAGCGAATTTCTATGTGAAAATTGTCCCATGGAGAGTAATTGAATTGTGGTTATCCAAAAAGCAAGAATTCTGTCAAGTAACAAGGTTTGTAATAAGTAATAAGATTTGGGATCTTTGAACTTCAACAAGTAGGGCATTTGAAAGTATTTTATGAAAAGTGAGGAATATTGCAAAGGAGTTAGTAACTGTGAGGTAGAGATAATGAATGCTGGATGATTGACATACTGTGGGACCAGAGGTTGATGGGATGACATGGATTTAGTGGCTGGACACTTACCCAGGATCTGGAACATCTGAACTGATATCCTTGCTTCATATTTCTTGACTTGCAGTTCCCTTCCTGAGCTTGCAATTGATTTCTGAAAACAGCTTCTTCCTGAGAATGAGAAGTTGCTGTGATCAAGTTCTGGTTCTGCTAATAGCCTTTTGTAATTGAGGAAAAAGTATTTAATTGCATCGTCGCTGATATGAACACAGGGAAATCCTTTAGGAAAAAAAAACCCCACAAACAATCAAAAGTCTTTCAGCAAGTGGTCCAAGTAGGAAACTGGAGATCTGAATGAGTCTCAGCTTTCAAAGAAGTTGTCATGTGAAGCTTTCAAGTGTTTTACTGATGGTTTTCTGTCGTATGTTACCTGTGTAATTTGAGGCCTTTATTCTCTCTGGATTCTGGTCAAGAATTCTCATAAAATTTGTCTATGATCTTTCATGCAGATAAATGTGAATGCATAGTTTTAGTTTTAAAATAACATGAAAAAAATTCAGGATTAAGAAAACAAAAGAGCATGTATATATGGAAAAACAGACCTCCTAAAATCTCTCTTATCCTAGGCAATAAAATATTCTTACCTAGGGCTGCTGGAAGAAGTGAAGAAATGAGAGCCTTTTCTATTATCACTTTATGTATCCTGTTCAAAGATAAAATTGCTGTTCTGAATAATTAATGAAATACACATTTCCCTTGCTGTTTGCACTGTTTCCTCTATAGCAAAAATTATTGGGATGCCAAAAATATGGTTTGCTGTATTTGTGTTGAGCAACATATTTTCATTTGTTATTGGTGCTGCCCTGGTCATTAGGATCATTTTGGAAGGAACATCTCAAACCTTTCTTGAAGCAGTGGGTCTAAATTTGGACTTGTTTTGCAGGGTTGTGTGCAAGGGCTCCAGCACTGCTACCCAGGCAGGATTTGGTGGTGGTGTCATTTATTATAAATTATTTTGATTTTTTAAAATCTGCCAAGGTGTTATTGCTAGGAAGCCAAAAGCAAACACACTCATAATCTTTGATTTTTGATATCTGGGCTGGGGAGAAAGGCAGAATATCTAAATGGGGATTAAAAAAATCTTCTGTGGCAAAAGTAAATTCTCTAATTCCATGTCAAAGGATGGAAAGAGAGGGCTGCTGCCTCACCCCCGGCTCAGGAGCAACTCTGCTGAGGAGACAGCCCTTTGCCAGGGCAGCCAGGCCACCTGCCCGAGAGCCTGGAAGGAATCGGGTCAGGACGGCAATATTCCTGCTGCTGCTTCCCACGGTTTCTCTGTAGAGAATTGTTTTACTCCAATCATTGTTACAGGCACAGATGAATGGAAAATTTAAAGGAAATAACTGTGTCCGATCTGTGGTCGCTGATTTCACCCAGTTGAACTGAAGCACTGTGGGTTCTCCATTGCCTCTGTTTCACTCGAGATGAACATGGACAGTCAGCTGAAAGAGGAGATGCTCCAAATCATGCTGAGGGTTAATCTCTTACAACCCAAAGAAATTTCCTAAGCTGACCCTCATCTGTGCTTTTGGAAATAAAGGAATCATTTGGCCAACGCTCTCTCCATTTGCAATTAAGCATGCTGGCAGCTCTCCAGTGGGAGCTCTGTAGGCAGGAATATTTAGCAGCACAGAGGATATCATTTCCATACACTGACCCAAGCTGTTGCCAGATGGAGTAGAGGGCTGTGGAGTGAAAGTAAATCTACAAATGTTTTTGTGAGCAAAGGAAACCATTTCTGATTTTGGGTGGGAGGTTGATACTGAGATAAGGAAAGAAACACAGATTTCTTCATTATTTTCGGGGGTTTCCTACCCTTTTGTTTTCATTGGTCCTGCTTGTTTTCATCGTGCCTTGAAAAAGATACCACAAAGCTTCTTGTAACCTGTATTATCTTTCACTTTGTTCCAAACTGTGCAGTGACATGCAGCAGTACTGCTGCTTCATGCCAGCAGCTGGGAGGGCTGCTCTGAGCCCAAAGTGGGGGAAGACTTGGGGGACATTGCAGGTCTTGACAGATTTTGTTGGAAATCCTGCCAGGCTCTGGTTCCAGTAGTGCTGCTGGGGAGAGGGGCTGCCAGACTGGCAGAAGCAGTCCCCTACTGCCCTTGTTCCTGGCTCTCCCTCTCATGCCAAGGTCCAGCACAGTCCTCACAGCAGTGTGCTGGTCCGCGGTCATGCACGTGCAGAGGGGGCTCGTGACTCAACTTTTCCATTCTCCTGTAAATGAGCCTCATGCCATGGTTGTGATGATGACAGCTGACATTTAGCTTTGAGTATGTATGTTTTATAATGTTTTGGAGCCTGGAGTTGATGGCATAGGTTTTAAAAGTAAAGAAGACTTCAAAATAATGAGACCTCAGCATTTGGCTGATCATGCCATGGGGAGGGGAGGGGAGGGTGGCCTTGGTCTGTGCAGACTGCAGGGTGTGGATGGCAACAAACTATGTGGGGGTTTCTTTAAGAAATTGGTTTTGTAGCTAAAACTAAAATAACATTAAACAGATCTTGGTTGCAGAAAGATTACTGCATTTCTGTTTGTAGTAATTATTTTTAAAACTAATTAAAGTAATCATCCACCCAGGGATTTTTTGGGGGATGCTTATGCATCTTCTGGTTTGAGCAGACTTTTACTTGTCCAGTTTTAAAAGAATCATTCCTTGTAACTACCATATAGAAACTCTTTTTAAAGCTGCTATCAGAGAACATAGTATACATTACCTTCTTACTACAAGTTTCATCTGTGCATTTTTACTTTTGTAAGGTCACCAGGCCTTGATCTTGTTTCTGCTAAGCACTGTCTCCTTGCAATAATGAGTGTCTTGCCGTAAGAGGATTTCAGCTGGACAGATGTACCTTAATGTCTTGCAGCAGGATTTACTGTTTTATAAGACTGATTCTGGATTATTGTGTTCATGGTTGGAATGTGGCAAATAGGTTAACGGAGCAGTGCTTGTGGCAAGGAAACTTGGACCTATACAAATACAGATATCCTTGTATTACAAACAAAATAATTTAATTTAGTTCTACTCTATAAGTAACTGTTATACTCAAACTAGCCCATGCTGTACTTCAGAAATAACAAGTTTCCAGAAGGCTGGCTGAATCCCATTGTGCAGGAGCATAACTTTGATATTGTTCTGATTAGGTGTTGTATTTGAAACTCTTAGTAGTTGTTTATAGTTAAGTTTCTGATATAACCACTGTGCAAGTGGCTTTCCAGTACACATTGTGGAGAAAAATCATTTTGGCAAGGTGAAAGCTCCAATCCATGATTTCTATACATAGTTTTGTGAACAAGCCATCTGTTGGCTAGAGGGGGGTTTTGGAAGGCATTAAGGCAGTTTCAGTTGCCCAAGGAGAAACTCATCCTGGGGGATGCCCATGTCCCTGCCCTGTCCTGCAGGACGTGGCAGTCAATAAGGTCTGGTAAAGAGTGGTGATTACACTTTGTAGAATTCCTCTCTATAAATCAGTTTAGCCACACAGAGAATTATAAACCTGTCAGTGTTACAGAGAGCAAATATTCAAAAACTTTATAGAAACAGGCTTATTCCTTATTCTTTTGGGGGTTTCACGTGTTGGCTAATAGAATGTATTTCACTACCATCAAATCTTATTGCCTGAATTTTTATATTGTGGTTTTTTATTGCTTTGAACTTGGTAGAATCATCGTAGTTGGGATTGAGCCCTACAGGATGTAGCTGTTCTTTAGTAGCTTCCTCAATGTCTCCTTCACACCTTTTGTTGTATCTCAGCCTTACTTTGGCAATGGTTTCATTGCTGTCATTGTTGTGCATCTCCTGGAACAGCTGCCTTTTGCTTTAATGCTCAGCATTTCAGCAAATTGATGCTTTTGCTGGAAAATTAAGCACAGAGAGTGTAGGAAGAATCCCAAGCAATAGGTAGTTTTCAGTGTCAGCAGCAGACTTCTGACTTGTGTTAATGCTTACCTTCCTATTCCCTATCCCATATATCTGGGGGGGCTGTTGAAGTTTATTTTTTTGACTACCAGCTTGACACTTTTACATGGGAAGAAGTTGGCACTGGAGTTGTATGTTGGAGTTGAGTGTAATCGTTTTGTTCTTGCTACTTAAAGGCTCCTTCCTAATGTCTGTAAGATTCTTATACTTTTGCAAATGTGCTTGTCTGAAGTACTGCTGCAAATTAATTTCCTTATCTAATTCTTTTTTATTTCCTTCTGAATGCTGTTGGGGAATAAAATCAAATGTATACAACGTGCACCAAATGGGATTGCCTCTTCCTTTAAGGTCTAGTTATTGTAGACATTTGCTCTTGCTGCGCAGAAAAATAATGTTAACAGCTGCTTAATCTAGTTAGAAATGCATCTTGCTGTGTATTAAAAATTACTTCCACTTATCTTTTCTAGTGGTATAATTTGTAAAATCACATTTTAAAAACTGAAACAGCGTAAATGTAACCTTGTTCAATCTTTTTATGTGCTGACATACAGAGGGTGAGCATTTAAAAGGCCTTTGAGCATATGACAATTAAAATAGACACCTAAGAAATACCAACCTCCTAGGCACTAGAGTACTCCTAGAAATCTTGCCCAAAGGGCTTATAGTGGTTCTAGATTATTTCAATTAAAAAAAAAAGAAAGAAATCATTCTGCTTCTTTTCAAATGGGATTTGCTATTTCTGGAAACTATTAAATGTTCAGATCGAGGACCCACCCTTTATAAATTAATGCAGCACAGAAGAGTAATTAAATTTGGTAATCTCATTAAAGCTTTTAATGGAATTGATCATTTCAGAGAGTTTTTCTGGTTATTGGGATTTCTGAACAAAAGAGTCACTATTGGATTATTACTGCTCTTTTCCAGTAGCAGTTTGTTTTCAGCTGCCAGGCAAGACAGTCATTCTGGGACCTTGATTTGTTTCTGCTGAGGATGGGACCAGCATGCAATTCCCCCAGGAGATGAGAAGCTCAGTTGTAGTGTTCTCCCCTAGATTGTTAGCCACTAGTTACATAATTTTTTTCTAAAGCTGATTACAAACTTAGATCTATTTTGGAAGTGCTTGTTCATTAAAGGAAAAAGAGCAGTCAATTTTCACTTTCTGTAAATATATTTAGTAACATGCAAATTGCTTGTTCAAATCTACCTGATCTGATTCTTCATAAAGAATGCCTTCAAAGTTTCAGCAGTATATGGTTACTGTGAAATACATAATTATTCCCCTTTTTTTCCATTTAGAAGCCGTTAAAGTTGTACTAGTGCAATATAATGAAACTGTAGTGTATCTATGAAATTGCTTTGCAGGGCTGTACTTATTTTTACAGAACTTTGCTCATTGTTTGCCAATTTAAAACAAAACAATGTAAAAAGGCAAGAATAATCCTGAGCAATTCTGTTTATTGTAGTAGTAAGTCCTACAATGTGGATGCATATATTTTCATTATTTGTGTACACACATATATTTAAACCTATTGCCTTGTATTGATGGCCCCTTCTCCATGACATTTGTGCCTTTTCCTCAGTCTTTTCCAGCCTGAGAAATTCCATTAATTAATCTCTTTCTGCGTGTCCTTCTGTGCCTTTCCTGCTCAGTGATATCTGTTACTGACATAACCTGTACAGATGTGGGAGATGAGAACAGCATTGACTATTAAAGGGGAATGTTGATGGTAGATGTAAAGGAAGCGAGAGTACAGTATAAATCCTTGCTTAGGAGGTAGAAATAAGATTTGTGGACATGTGGCCAATTTTCCTGCCATCCCATGTGGTTTTGGTCAATCTGCAGGTCAGAATCAGGACTGCACAGTAAGATTGCTTTCTGCGTTGGAGTAAAGCAGTGGACCAGGTTAATATAAGAGCACAGCAGAGAGAACCAGTGTTTCCATGCCTGGAACAGCCCTGCTTTTCAACTGCAGACAAATAACCCTGTGCCATGTCAGTACATCCCTGCCCTCACCTCCATCCTCATCCCAGCTGAAGTGGTGGGGCAGGAGCCGGTGCTCTGCAGGCAGCAATGCTGCTACAGACACAGACTAAAGCCTGTTCTCAGGCCCTAACTCTGTCCCAGCCTCTCTTGGCAGAGCAGATATAATGATGGACTCAGTGTAATTACAGCAATTTTCAACAATATTTACTGTTTTTCAAGAGAAATGTACTGTGAAAACTTTTATTGACATAAAATGGTAATTAATGTCAGGCAAAAGTTTTTCATTTGTTCCTTACATTTAAAGTGCATCTCCAAAAATAAATGTTGCTTCAGACCTCTGTGAATGTTTGCTGTCATAGATACCATTTATTTTCCTTTCACTGCTGAAAGATTTATTGTAAGAAATGTTTATGAAAAGATTGATAGACCCCATTTCAGAACCACTTGAAGGGGACTCGGGCAGCTGATTGCAGGTACCAACTTCCAGGCTGCTTTGTAAAATAAAGGAGTGAGGAAAACCAAAGCAGTAAGGACAGAAGGCTCCTGCAGCTTTTCAGCTGTGCCTGTGCTGTGACTGCCAATCCTCTCAAGCCTCACACAGGAGACAATCAGATGCCAGTGCAAATCCTGACTCTCTTCCTTTTATGTTCGAGGCTGGGGCAGAGGAGAAAGCTCAGCTCCTGCCCTTTGGAGGTTGCTCAGCGTGCAAAGCAAAGGAGCTGCTGGGGGCACTCGTTTGCCTCCCGTTGAAACACAGTCTGAGAGATGCATGGTGGAGATACCTGCTGGGCTTCCACGGGAAGAGCTGATGGGCCCTTCCTCGTCTAAGATGCACTGCAGTCAGTGATAGCAAGGGGAAAAGATGCCTCTGACTCTCCAGGAGGGTTCTCACTGAGCTTGCCCAAGTAAGTCCACAGCATTGGGTCTGAGCACTTCCTTGTAGAGAGAGAGTCAGTTTTAATATCATGGGCATTTGTTTAATCACTTCTCTACTATCTTAAAATTCTCAGTAAACTATTTTCAATATCATCACCATGACAAAAGTGCTAAAATACTCCAGGAGCTACTAAAATGACATTAAACTTAATCTTAGCTTTGCTAATTATCAGTCTTATTCCTATGAATGAAGAATATGTTCAACTTTGTGTTAATCTCTTTTATCAGGCAATACCATGTACTAGAATGAAAAAGGGAAATAATCCTGATTTGACAATAAATGAAGCAAAAAAGGAGACAAATTCTTGCAAGGTTCCCCCTGACAGCTGATTTTCCTGTGAGTCTGGTGACTTCAGAATATTGAAACATGGAAGGAAGGAAGGAGAGTCCACTGGTGAGAATTAGGACTCAGCCTCTTATTCTTTGACCCCCAACAATGCCCAAGGAATAGGGTTTCTGTGAGGAAATAAGTAATTCTATCACTAATTCCTTAAAGTGAAACAATTTTTTACATTTCTAGTTTTAGACTGTTAAAACAGCTCCACTTTCTTCAGGAATGCTGTGGTATAATTACAGTTTATCATCTTACAACAGAATTTCCTTACATGTAAAGCATTCAAATATTACCCTGGAGTACTCTGAGTCTAATGAAGACTTATGTCTGTTATGAAAGGTTTACCAATGTAAAAGTTTGCCAACCAAAGGCTGGGCGCTTGGGAAATCAGATAATGGACTTCATTAAGTTTTCTGAGAGGGTCAAACCAAAATATTTATTGTTTGAGGTACCACTACCTCCTCCTACAAATAGATCCCTCTGCTCTGGACTCACGAGCTGCAGGCTGTGCCTTGCCAGCAATATGAGAACAGGCTGGGTAGAGAGGGAATGGTTTAGGTGAAGGTGTCTGTAAATATTTTCACGTACAAAGGATATTTCCTTTAGTGGCAGTACCTGTGAGACTGTTTACTGAGAGAGTATTTACAGGAGCATGTAGTGATAGGACAAGGGGGGAATGGCTTCAAACTGAAAGAGAGTAGGTTCAGGTTACAGGTAAGGAAGAAATTCTTGACTATGAGGGTGGGGAGGCCCTGGCACAGGTTGCCCAGAGAAGCTGTGGCTGCCCCATCCCTGGAAGTGCTGAAGGCCAGGCTGGAGAGAGCTCTGAGTAACCTGGTCTAATGGAAGGCCTCCCTGCCCATGGGAGAGGGATTGGAAACAACTGATCTTTAAGGTCCCTTCCAATCCAAGCCATTCTATGATTATATGACTGCCTACAGGAAGCTACAGGATTATGCACTGGCATGTTACATGTTTGGCTATTCATGCTGTGTGGAAGTGCATCTCATTTGCCTCCTGAATTGCTTTTGGGAAGCTTTGTGGACTTTTGCAAGAGAAGGGGAGTCCTACAGGGGTAGAGGTGGGGATTTCCATACTGGGGAGCATGATGTCATCATTTGTGGTCGATGCAGTACGCTCGTGTCTGAGAAGGGTCTGTGGTGTGCTTGGAGCAGCCTCTGGGTGAGCTGCCCATAGCTCTGTGCATTACTTGGTTAGAGTATTTAGCTGATTTCAAGTCCAGTTTAAAAGAGAATAGAAACCATTCCTCAACAGCATTAATTAATGAAGCAGTCTAGTCACTCTGTCAGTCTGCCCCAAATGCCTCATGTAACACAGGCACTGACCAGCAGACTCTGGCACATGGGGTTTTACATTTTAGTGCAATTTATCCTCTACCCAGGGCCTCAGCTAATTGCATTAGCTCCAATGTAAGGTATTTTCAGATGCTTTTGGACATGGCTGTAACGTACTGTATGTGTTAGCACACGATTTGAGTGAAGTATGTTCCAGATGGGTTTAATTTGCCTACTCAAAACTGAATTTAGCTGAAATTCCCTGGACTCTTAGTGTTTGAGCATGGAGTCTGAGCTTTGGGAGGGAATTTTGTCTCTGTGAAATGAAGTTGTCTTTTCAAGGTATTTGATAAAATTAAGATCTTCCTTATTTCTTGAAGTTCTGTTTCCTGTGCTGCAATTCTAAAGCTGACTTGAGTTAGATGTGAGTTTCTTGTGTTTGCATTTGAGCAAGTAAATTTTCATGAGAAGTATTTTCTATGCTGCTTTTCACCTTATAGTACAAGCAGTACTGAAAGATGGCAAATTTTGGCAGCATTATATAAAAGAGAGGATTTTATCTATATATAAATTCAATTGTATATTGTCCTAAATATTTTCTGTAGGCTCAGTGTTGGCTTAAGATTTTCAGACATCTATTTCAAAACCCATTTCAATTAAAAACATATCTTTTATGACTCTTAGCCTATAATGGTGAAATATCTCGGCATTTTCAGAAAGGCAGAGCTTCAAAAGTTCTCAGATTGCCTTGCAGAAACCAGAATAATTCTCAATAGTATTTATTTCCCGCCTACGTTTAATAAACAGGTTTTCATGTAATCTACAGTTTAGATAATCAGCCATGCTTGAAAAAAAAAAATTATTCTCTTGAAATTTAACACCAGAAATCTTTAAATGGAATGGGGAGCAGGTGGTTCTTCCTTAATACCTTGCTGTAGTGAGGACATTTCCAGCAGCAGAGAGCACCTGCTCCTCCTCCTGAGGAGTGTGTGCATGTTTGTGGAGCTGGGCCTGAGCACCCTCTGATCATCACTGTGTCATCCTTGTTCTCAAAAACAACCTGTTGATCTAGAGTGAGACCGTGGGGACCTGTAAAAGTCACTCATTTTTCAGGACAAATCAGGATTTGTTACACTTAACAGCTTGTGTGTGTGTGTTTGTTGATTAAATAGCACATTGTTTTTATGACATAATCTCTTTGCATATAGCTTAGAGTGGAAACTTGACATTGTGGCTTTAACAGTGCCAAAATAAATGTCTGATAAATTAGCACAAATAAATGTTCTTGTGGTTTACTGTCTATGGGGAAAATTAGTTTTCACTTGAAAATGTTGGAGCTAGCAAATTGGGAATATTAATTTATCCCTGCTCATGCTCACAGGCTTTTTATTCTCAGGTGTTTAGCACTTGTGAGTGCTTAAGCTCCCTTGTGATTAAAATGCCAGTCCTGCTTGGCCTCATCATAATTATGAGTGAGAGTGAGAATGTCCCCAGTCAGACCCCGTGTGGGTATTTGAAACCAGGCTGGAGCAGATGCAACTTTGGCTTGCAGGAGGTGCCTCTGGGTCCCTGCTGGTCACACATTTGGCTTTTCAGAGTGCCCCCATGGGTCAGGGAGGACCCCTTTGGGACGCCCTAGATGTGGGCTGCAGAGAACTGTGTGCTCTCCCCTGCAGCTGGGATCTGCTGTCACTGCTGGTACAAAGCAGCGCTGGTCCTAAGGCTTTGCCCTGTGGTGTCACCTCCTTTCTGAGCCCACGCCTAATGAATGCTACCAAAGTCAGCAGTACTGCCTCGAGAGCTTGTGTGGAAACTGAGGCACGAGCACCAAACCTCTAGGCCAGGAAACACTTTATACATTCACAGCTAGAAATCATAAAGCTCAGGTCACACCGTTACTGATTTTGTCCGAAGCTGAGAGAAAGAAATAAATCTTGGAAGAAGCCGTTAAGGATTAATTTTGAGAAAGGTCAGCTCCTCAACATTTTCTGGATTCCAGAAGGACTTGTTCATTCAGTTGCAATGCTGTTGGCAGTTTAAAATATGGGTTTGGACTTGGTGGGGCTGGGGGTAATCTATTAATCAGCACTTCATCATCTACAACTGTTTATCTTCTCTTTTCTGTAATTCCTCTTTTCAGTTGGACATCACCATTGTCTGCGTACTTCATATCATCCATCAGGAGGAGTGAATGAAGTACACAGCAATATATCAGTTTGACTAAGCTCAATAAAGCAAAAGAGAAGCAGAAAATTATTGCAATAATCTTAAATCTTTAATGATAGTGGAGTTAAATATATATCATTTTCTTTACTCATTACTGTAGTGATAAAGCCCTGCTCTAGTACATAGTCCTAATTTGACATAGAAAGTTTCTTCTTATTCTATTAGGTAANTTTTTTAACTTTTGGGACAAATTGAGTCTGAACTGTTTAATACCACAGTTCCAATAGATCTTGGGCAATACTTCTTCTGAACTTTGTATAAAAATTAACTGAGCTTTTGAAGGAATTAACTTCACTCCAACTGTGCCTCTTTCCTGTGTGTTTGACAACCAAAAAAAATATGTTAAGTTTTCAATGAGACAGACTCAGCTGTTCCAAAGAATGAATGGCATTCATTTTTGTCTTGGTTAAAAATACTTGCAGATGTTTCATTAATAAACTGTAGTGTCTTCCTATGAGAAGAGATTAAATTTGATGGGAATGCAGGAAATGTTCTTGCTGCAATTTGCATGAAAGTTTTCCCAGCTTTGGCAGAACTACAGGATGCACGAGGCTCATTGGACTTGGCTGACAAATGTTCTGAGGATTCTGTGGCTGCCTGGCAAGCTCTGCCCCACGGCTGCAGGGAATGAGCTGAGCTCCCCCAGCACATCTGCCCTGGGACGAGGGGTGGGATCAGACTGGCCCTTAAAGCAAAAACAGAGATGTTCTTCCTGTCCTTGCTGACATAAGACTAGGGAAAATCGGGGAAGAGAGGAGACAGAGGAGAGAAGGATGAAGGTGGTGTGAGGATTGCAGTCTGGTGAGGCTGGAGTGGACTAGAGCTGACAGCTGTGACAGAGCAGAAGTGAAGACAGTGCTGCAAGAGCCTGTGGAGGATGAGGTGAATGGAGGAGGGCTGTGAACAAGAGCTTGTGTTAGTGGTGTCTGCTCCACCAGAACTGGAGCAAAACCACAGATTTCTCTGCTGTCTGTGTGAATGGGTTCCCAGGAAATTTACAGGGATTTTCTAATTTATATCCCCATTTGCTTGCTTTACACAAGGCTGTGTTCAACTCTGCTTATTAAACTTTGAGACGAGCATTAATATAAGGCAGAATTAGCAAACGTTTGAGGGAACTGAAAGAACAGATTCAGATTAATTTATTGTTTTCCTCCATTCCATTTAGTCTAGGACATCTCTGCAAAGAAATTATATCAAGGTTAAGGTTCTGAGACTTGACTTTGCAAGTTCAGAATTGTTGAAATTACCTGTACAATGATGGATGGGGCTACACAGCAGCAGCACAGTAGTGTTTTGGCAGCCCATTTGCCAAATCTTGCAAGAGGACTGACTCAGAACTCACACTGTCTCAATCAGTGAGAAACTTTCCAAGTTAAGAGTAATCCATGCAATGAAAAAAAAGCTCTTCTGGTGCAGAGGATATAATATGAAGTCATTGCTTTTAATTAAACTGTTCTGAGTGAGACTGAACTTTGCAACTTCAAAGCATGTGTAATTGATGGGTTTATTGCTTTATACATATCTCCATAGTCCCAAGAATTCTGGTCACGTTTTAGGTAAGTGGTGGTCATGAAAGCAATTTATGGATTAACATGGATTAAAGAGAGGTTCTTTCAAAGGAGTATTTCAGCAGTAAGAATGATAGGCCTAAATGGCACTTGTTGTAAAGTTTCTAAAAACTGCACTTGCTGCTGTGGACTAGACTTATAATCAAAGCTCTGATTTAAATTTTCCTTAATAACTTTATGTTATAACTTTTCCTTTCTGTGCCCTCTAAATTACTTTGTCTATTCTAGATAAATGGATCTCATCAAGAGTGAAAAGGACATCTTTTGTGAAGCATCAAATCTTTCTTGCTGGAATCTAGATTTATTAACTTCACATTATGAAGTTAATAAATGTTGTCCCTCTCTCCCTTCAGAGGCCTTTAAGGAGAGAATGGACTGAGCACTTAAAGGTTTAGGACATTTATGTGTAATGAGGAGTCCTTAAAAATGAATTGCATCTTTATCCTTAGATAAAGGTTGACACCTCATGTTTGGGAAAAGCACCTTCTAAAGAGTTTGCTATTGGTGGTGGTTTTGCTCTTTTTTGTTATTTGAAGAAATCCACTTGGGACTTTCTGATCAGTTCTCTCAGACATTCTGTGTGTAGTAAGATGTTCAGCTCCTTGCTTCAGGCTCCAAATGGGGAATTAATGAAATGAATAGTTTTAAAACACCAGTCTAAACATAATGATAGAAGAATGTGTTACTGAGATTGCACCTTGGAGTTGTACAGTAACTCACAGGTGCCATTCCCCAGAGTATGCTTCTCCCAGCAGTGTGAAAGGATGCAGAGCACCCCAGCAGCCCAGACCGTGTGCGTAGTACAGGTCCACACAAGATAGACAGCAGAGTGGCAGAAACACTGATGTACAGATTTCAGAGGCAATATCATCCCCCTGTGCTCCTGAAGATGCCTCAGGAAAAACTGGGTGATCTTTTTAAGTGCTGGAGATGTCTGCTGATGACAACTACAGTTCCAGAAAAAGACAAGCTTTCAATTATTATCTGTAGTTATTCAACCTATAGAACACTGTTCCTCACATGTGCAAGCTATTCTCAAGCACAGCTGATTTTTATTTAGAGCATTTAGGATACACTACAAACATTTGAACCCAAGAATGAGATTTGTTCCTCAGAAATACATAAGTATCTATATGAAAAAACGTCAAAAAATCTGGAAATATTAACATTCTATTTGTTGAACAGGTACAATTTCAGCTAAAGCAACACACCTTTGATTTGCACAAATAAGAACATTTTTTTTTCCTCTGTGGCCATTCTTTTGAAGGAACCCAACCAAAGTACTTGTGACTTTTCCTGAAAGCTGTAGTTAGCAGGAATTTATCTAAAAGTATGTGACAAAGAATATTTTATCCAGCTGTGAGTATGTGATGATGAATTAGTGGGAGTATATAGCCATTTGTTATGCTTATATAGCAGCTCATAGCTGTAATAATCCTGGATCACTTCACTCTTCTCTGCGAATTAGGCAATATTAATATCCATTTTTGTCAATGGAGATTGAGAGACAGAGCAAGCGAGCTCTTACCATCTGCTCTTAATGGAGGCTTAACCTCCCATCTCTCTCCACCCATGCAGATAAACTTCTCAGGAAACTTTAGAGGAACTTTATTTTTAAAGTTCACATATCTCCTAGGACCACATTGTCACAGGTTTGAACTTTTGAACAGAATACCTTTGTTTTGGATCACACCTGGAGACCAAGTGTGCTACAAGGTCTCCCAGATAATTTCCATAATTTCATCCTAAGGGAATCATAGAATCACAGGATAGTTTTGATTGGAGGGGACTTTAAATGTCATCTCATTCCATCCTCCCTGCCATGGGCAGGGACACCTTCCACTGTCCCAGGTTGCTCCAAGCCCTGTCCAGCCTGGCCTTGGACACTGCCAGGGATCCAGGGGCAGCCACAGCTTCTCTGGGAACCTGTGCCAGGGCCTCACCTCCCTGACAGGGAAGAATTTCTTCCTAACACCTAATCTAAACCTACTCCCTGGCACTTCGAAACCATTCAAATTGAATTCAGTAACTCTGTGGCTGACACAGCCTGGCAGATGAAGCAGTATATGTGGGGCTTTGCTGTGGGCATGCCTGTATGAAGATTTACCTGATTTGGGCTCCTGTGCCTGGTTACCCAAGCTGTAAAGCCTGAACTTCAGTAATTTGCCTGAAGTGACCTGACAACTCTATTGTGGAGCAAATAATTTAAATTGATATCTCCAAAGTTAGTACCTCCCCATTGCCTGTCCACGCACTGCTTAGGAGCTGTCTGAGGCAATAGGTTGGTGCTTTAACTCTGCCTGACCTCCCCGGGGGCTGTTTTGAGTGTGGCAGCTTCCAGCGTGGAGCCTCTTACCAGGCGATTTGCAGCTGAGCTGTAGAGCAGAGGAGCAGCGTGAGAGCTGCAGCTGTGCCACTCGCAGCCCTGCTGCCAAGCACTGCCAGGCATTTACCTCAGCTCTGAGGTCTTATGGACTGAGGAGAGGAATTGGGGAGAAATTTTTTCCTCTTCGTGATTCTCCATATCCTTTTATGCATGTGGAGAAGTATTTATTGATATGAAAAAAAAACCCCTGTCTGCCAAAGTCAGAGGTAATCTCTCCATCAGCAAATCTTTTTTCTCTCTCTTTAGTTTTGTTATTTGAATCCATTTTCTGATAGCATTGTTTTATCTTTATATTAAGAGAACTCCTCATCTCAACACAGTGCCTGTGCCCAGTTCAAACCTACCAGGTTTTTATGGGTGCTTTTCATTCATTTCTGATATTATTGTTAATGCACTTTTATTAAGTGATCTATAGAGCTCACAACATACTATTTCACAACAAATTCCTAATCCTCTCCAAAAACTCACTCTGTGCATGTTTATCTTCTGGTAATTTGAACTCACTTTCCTTTTCCAGCTGTCTGCTTTTTGAATTACCATAATCTTGATTCAAATCTACCTGGTTCTCAGTTGACACAAACAGGTTTATTAAAGTGTCTTATTCTCTCTGTCTGACAGATCTCATATTAAGTAATGCATCTTAATTCTACGTTATTAACCAAAAATTCCTTTTGAATCATTCATCTTTTTCTTCTAGTTTTCAGACCTTGTTACTCAAATGATTGAACAGTTCATTTTACATTACAGTATTTGTAACCAAAATCTCTTATGTTCTAATTTAGTTATAGGGAATACCCCAAAATTCCCTTCTAAACCAATCAGTATTTTCTGAGTAATAAGTAGGTCTGTCAGTGCTGTTGTAAATTAATTTTCCCTCTCCTGAAGATTTGCAGGACTTGGCGATGAAATTTTCTACTTGCTTTTAAGTATCAAGAAAACATCTACACATTTTAAGACACACATTTTAGACCCATGACTTCCCAATCCCCATCAAGTATTTTGAGAGGCAACTGCTGTATAATATCTGAAATATCTACATCATCTGCAACATCCATCTTTTGTACGGATATGCTGATAAAAAAAGCAGACATGGATCTCACCTGGGCAAAGCTAGAGATAAGTAGCAACTCTTCTGTAGCCACAGTGAACTATGCTTTTTTGTTCCTTATTCCCAGTGGAGCCTGCTTTTGCTTATTGTACTTAATCTTTATATTTATGTGAGCATGTATTGGTCAAATTGGCAGAAAGTGTTAATTTGGGTACCCGTGTTTAGACAGATAGGTACAAGTCATCTTGTGTGCTACAACACAGAAAATTTGGGTTAAATAACCTAATCTGAATGTTTTTTCAGTAAAGATTTTGATTTTTTTTTTTTATGTGAATTATGCCCTGGTGGCCTCAAATCACAAAATATGATGTCCTTGTTGTTACCCTAGTTAGAATTTCAAAAGAAACTTAAGGGTCTGATGTAGGTGTAACTCTGGTGCTGTGTTGTAAAGTCGCTGGCATGATGAGGGGTCTGGAGAAATGTGCCTTCTACTTAACATCTGGTAGTGATAAACAGTTTCCATTCACTATTTTAGGCATCTTCAGACTTTGGCTGACTCCGCAGAGCTCACTTGCATGCCATGAGACATCCGTTAGATGTGGTAATTTGTGTTTCTTTCCATGCCCTCTCAATTGATGTAAATTGGTGTGGCTAACAAAACACCAAGAGATCAGGATGTCTTACCCTAAAAGAGCCTCAGGCTGGGTGCTCTAATGTCACCCTTAAAGAAGGGTTTTGGGGAGTGGTTGTGGTTGCTCTCTATAAACGGACCAAATGGAAGGTAGAAATGTTGTTTGGGTTAAGGGGCTGCTTTGGCACCAGCACTGAGATAAACTTTTTACCAATTAATTTAATTCACTAATGATAAGGTCGCTAAACACTGGAGTGGGGAGGTTCTGGAGCAACTTTCCATTTAGAGTAGTGGGGAAAAGAAACCAAATTACTTCTAAGATGGAACTTGCTCATTTATGAAGCGTTTGTATTATGTGGTTGCCTGTGATAGCAAGGAATTGAGTTTGATGACCCAGGAGGTCCCTTCCAGTCTCACTTCCTCTGCATATGCAATGAAAATAAATAAAGCTTCTTGTGTGCTTCACTGGGTGCAAAATCCCTTCTGTAATAACCCTAGGAACCTAGGTGGAAATAATTAGTAGAATTGCCAGTTATAATCTGAAGATACACAAAGCTGAAGTGACTGAAGGAGCAATGTGCAGAATCTTTTGCTCTCGCGATTTGGGTGGCTAAATTGTTTATGATGCACTTCCTTGAAAGGGCAGCTGCTATTAAAGCAATTTGCTTTATGTCCTTTGCTTGCATTTACAAAAGTACATCTCATATGGAGCCATGTGTTCCCTCTTCTCTCCTGCTGTATCTCTGTGCATTTTTAGCTATCCATCCCATGCTTCTTTGCTGTATATTTAAATAATTGGCACTAGAAACAGCTGGCATTTACTTAATATCCAGAACAAAGTTGTACAACATTTCCTTCTCTACTAAGAAAGCATGAACTCCCTGCTGTTGCAGCTGTCAGGGGTTCCCGAGTGACCTTCTGATCCTCAATTCCTAGATCATCCCGAGGTTACTGGGGCTGCAGCCTGGATCTCTGACCAGATCAGGCCAAACAAAGCAACACTGCTGGAAATCCAAATATGCTCTACAAGGCATCGTCAAAATACTAACCATAAATCACAGGTCTGTGTGCTGTGCTGCAAATCCTGTGATTCAGTGTGTCAAAAAGCAACTATTAGGCTTCCAACTTGGGATAAAATAATCACAGGAAAATAGGTGGATCTGTCAAGTTGTTAAAAGATAATGCTGAAATATGCAGCAATCTGCTCAGCAATAAGGCTGTCAAAGATGGTAAATATTAGTCTAGAAAATAGACATTTTTTTACATTAGTGCTTGTGAAAATAACTTGTATTTGACTTTACATTTTAATATTTGCATCTTTAACCAACACTGGAAGGCTAGAGCCAAAAAAAAAAGAAAAAAGAAATTATGTTAAAAAGAAATACAAAACATAAACAAAGGGGGAAAGAAACAAAAAAAACCCAGCCCTAAATCCCTGCTGTATGACCTTGCAGAAGAAAAATATAAAGCAACGGTTTGTATTAAGAAAAAGAAACTTACTTAGGCAAATCCAGTTGTTGTTTAAACAAATCTTTAAGGTTCATTTACATTACAAAATCCTAATGGCCCTAGAGACTTGGGAAGGAAGGAAAAGTTTCTGTTTCTTTCTGCAAAATTGCAAAGTCACCTTTTCCAGTATCAATTGCTAGAAGTCTCCCCAGTGCACTTAGTGACCTAAAAGATAGTTAAAATACACTGACGCGTGATGGTAAAGGGTCACCAGCCACAGCATATTTGGACAATTCCATACTCAAACTGTGAGCAACATGCAAACACAAACCCTACACGTTCCATTTTCTAGGATCATGAGGTATTCTCATGGAAAAATGATGTCTCTGCTGTTGGGATTGCTGATAATTGAGCAGTGACACAAATGAACATTAATGGTGCAGCGTCACTTGGAGCGCAAGAAAGTGTTTTCAGTCCACTTCAGGTGTTCACATTCCTCAACATTTTAGACATATGGCTTAGATAGGAAGGACCTTATTGTCCCCTTTAACTCCTCAAAGATCACTAAAAAGCGATGCACTTAGCTGTGCTGCGCTTTGATGTCACTGTGCAGAGCAGAGGAAGTGCAAGCCTGTAAGATGTGATGTAGGTGGAGCTGGTTGTGCTTCCTTGAGTTAAGGTTTGTTTCTGCTGAGCTGAGCTTTGTCAAGCTGAAGGAGGCTTGGCTGCTGCTGTGGGATGAATTTGAGACTTTGTCAGCAGAAATAACTGAGCTTCTTCTTGCAGGAGGATCTTAATTGTTGGCTGGAAAGCTCTCACACTTCTGTTTCAGACCAGACATTTTGTCTACAGGGTTGTTCTGTCAGTGGGGATGAGTCTTTGTTGTTATTCTCTTGAGACTCCAGCTAAATCTAGTCATGTTACTGAGCTCGGTTTTAATTGCATGTGCTTCATTAGAGGCTGAACAGGCTTTTAAGCAAGAAGACATCACTTTTCCTGGACCTGCTCTGGCTCAGGGATACATCCAGAGCCACAGCTGCTCTGTGGTCCTGGTAAGGCATCCTGACTTCAAGTGGGCAGTGCTGCACAGGGGTGCTCAGGTAGGGTAACTCCCAAAGACTAAATATACATCAAGGTCTGGAGCTCAGGACAGAGCTGGCCAGGGGATGCTGGAAGCTGAAGTAAGGAGTTCTGAGGTGAGGAGTGACTTAGAGTGGCTGGAGGAAGACTGTAGGCAAGGGAGTGCCTGTGAGTTTAATCAAGCAAGGCCCATAAGCACTGGTGTGGGTGGTGGGTGCGTGGGCTAGCAGCAGCTGGGATCAGAGTACTTAGGACTCCTGTCTCTGAGGATTATCCAACCCATGATGTTCCCAGGGTAGCAAAAAAGGATGCATTCACAGAATTATGCATGCACAGTGCTGTGGTGTCTGCTTGAAGAAGCCAAATTAAGCTTAACTGGACTTGACTTTGCAAACTGAATAATCTTTCACAGCACTGTTTTGCATGCAAGAGAGATATGTAAGCCTAGTTTCAGCTGGATTTCTGGGTGATTCAGCGCAGATGATTTATTTAAACACTGCTCTTTCATCTCCCCTGCATCAGAATTCACTGCTCCCTCCAGTGAGCCCCCAGCCAGTGCAGTTTGTCCTCCTGCCTCTTACCAGCCACAGTGTGACCCAAGCTGGTATCCCTGCTGTAAATATGGTTTATGTGCTAGATGTGGTTATAATGTGAGCTCCTGAATTTCTGTCTGCGTATTTGTGGCACACAGCTCTGCTGGTGTATGGCATTCTTAGTCTGCGGCAGATGTCCACCTATGTACCCTCTACAGATGCTGCTGACAGCTTAACAACTGATGTAGCCTAAAGATAATTAAATATTAAGTCTTGAACAGGCTCTAGTATCCTATCAGTAATTGAACCACCATAATATCTTTGCCCGTGTTTACTGCTGTGTGCTAAGCCAGATGCATTTCATCATTTTGATCCTTTTCACACAGCTTTTCTCCTGTAATGCAGCTTCCTGGAAGCAGTTGTGTTAAGTAGCAGCCCTACATACTTTCCATCTGGCTTTGCCATAAGAACAAGCTACATGCAGTAAGTGCTCCTCTGTTCTGAAAACAAGGGAGAGCAGTTGCAGAGACATTCCGTAGTCACCTATTGGGGAAAAAAAAAAATCTGCCCAGGGTATTCATAATTCCTTTCAGGTTTCATGACTACTGCTTGCTACCCTCTCTCCTTTAATTATCCAGTGTGTTTCCTATCCCTGACTCTTTTCCCTTGCATGCTATTTGTAACTGTATTTCTTGTTACAGGGTTGTATGATCCTGAGTGGTTTCCTGAAACTGTTCTACACTAAAACCTATGGGTTTGGTTTTGCCAGAGCCATACAAATTTGGAATGTGTCAATTTTAGGGTCCCATTTAAGTTGCTCCCAAGATTGCCTTGCTTGGGAAAAGGCACAAGGGGAAGGCAATGATGCCTTTGGAATTTCTAGCTCTGTCTCTTGCCCTGGTTATGATAAAGAACTGTGCCTCTGGATTTGCCTGGATGGTAGTTAGTCAGCACGGAACTGAGGGCAGTAGGAGCAGCAGGAGCACCAGCAGCTTGGTCCTTGGCCCCTGTTGGGAAGATGGACCCTACAAGTACCTCAGACTTCTCAGGGATCACCTCAGCACACTCTCTAGCGCTCAAACACAAGATGTGACCTGCTGTGTTCAAGTTCATGCAGCACACCAATAGCCAAATGGAGAGATTTTTATTTCCTTGCTCACAGCACCATGGCCCTGCATTATGGCTGTGGTGGTCTTTCACCTGTCTCAAACATGAAGTGAGTCTTGCCTTGCTGCACCTGATAGTCCAGTCTCTTGCTATAAGAGTGTGCTCAGCATAGCAGTCTCTTTTGGGAGAAAAAGAAATGACAACCAAAAATGTAAAAGCAGGCTGCATGACAGAGAGCCAGATACAGAATATCAGCTGAAGTCTGGGGGTTTTTTCGTTTTCATTCTTTGTCATTTTTGCCATAAGGGGCAGAGCTCAGTTCTATTGGTTCTTTGCCCCATCCACTAGACAGCAGTGTCCAATTGTGTGCATTCATTATTCACTATAAATTGAGAAGTTATTCTAATTAGACAGTGCTGAAATCCTCCTGCTGCTTTGGATCAGATGTCTTCTAGTGTAAACAAAAACCCATCAGACTTGAAGAAGTGGGTCAGATCAAGAGACATCACAGTGCATTATAGCCTAATCCAGTGGAATTGGTTCTGAGATGGTGGCTCTTGGCGGGGGAAGGGGACACTGGGCTGCAGCCTACGCTCTAAAAAGGTCACTGTATTGGAAGAGTGCTTGTTGGTGTCATGCTTTTTATTTCAGGGCATGTGCTGCATTTACACAAGGAGCTCCATGTCTTTCATGTGCTTTGTCTGTCAGTACTGCACAAAAAATTGAGTGAAATATCCTTTCAAAAGTCCATTTGCAGAGCAATGAAATGAAACCATCTTAATCTAACAGTATGTAAGAGTGTATAGATTTGGCAGTGACATATGGATGTATAATTGTACAGCTTACGTACTGCATTAATGAGGTATAAAAGTTGTCTCAGAAATGCAGCTATGCAGTGCCTTTCATTCCCCAAATCCATCAGAACAGCATATCAATGAAAGCAGATTCTTTCCACGGTGTTTGGAAGACATTTGTTAAGCATTAGCACCAGTTGTCACACGGTTCAGAGAGTCCCTGTGAGGCCTGAGAGTGCTGCATTTGCCCTACCTGGACTCACTCTCACTGAGCTGTTAGCTGGTACGGTGTAATATTTCTGTCCAATGTCAGATCCCGGGCTGAAAGGACCATGAGGATGTGGGGAAGTCGGGTGCAGGCTTTGCTATCCCTACACTTCTGGTTTGGAAGGAATTTGAAGGGGATGCTGGAACAGGCATGAGCCCAGGGAAGCCCAAAGCACCCAAAGAGATACAGAAGTGTAGGGGTTTTGTTCTGCTGGAGAGGAGAATTCTGGGGAGAGTGACCTGTAGGTCTCCAGACCGTTTGCACAGCTCAGCTCTGTAGCTGAGGGATCCCTTTGCACACTCTGTGTGTTGTTACTCACAGTCCCATGTGGATGGGAGACAGTGAACACCCCAGGGCTGGGCAGAGAGATGCATTCTTCTGTGGATAGCTGCAATTCAAAGCTGAGGGAATCCAGCCACATGCACCTTGAAGATTTGCAGAGGTAACCTGGGGGCATGCAGAGCTCTCACTTAAAATCAGAACTGTGGATAGATGAGCACACCAGTAAGAAAAACTCAGAGCTGTAAGAAGTTTGAAAATAAACTTTGCATCTTGCCTGAGTAGTTTATTAAAAAAAGCCAAAACTAAAACAAACAAACAAAAACTAAACCAAACCAAGAAAAAGCTCCAAAACATACACAAAAAAACTCCACTAAATACTCCCCACCTCCTTGTTGCATTTCTTAATAAGTAACTTCAGCCAAATTTTATTTGTGCATTTGTTAATGGCTTACCTAAATGCAGTGGAATGCCTTTCCAAAGCTGATCAGGGTTTTATTTTGCACTTTATCAGAGTGAAGTAGGTAATCTGAGCCTTTTCATCTCTGGGTACTCATCTGTGCTGAAGAGAGATCTGTTAATTATAGCCTTCCCTCAACATGGATTTTCTTTCTTTCTCTGTGTATGTGAGTGGCATCAGTGTTTTAACAAAGCAACCAAGTAAGTTTGTGTTAAGTGGCAGCACTGGATCTGCAGACACAGAATGCAAACCTGTTGCTTTTTGCATTGGGGAGGAAGGCTCTGTCTCTTCTGTGGATGAGAGCTGACTAGAAGAAGAAAGAGCAGTTTCACACCTGATTTGCCAGTGTTCTAAGTCCTGTATGAATTTGAGAAACCTGGCATTGTTTTTTCCAAGCTACTTACTGAGAGAATGGATTTCAGAGGTTGTATCAGCCCAGGATATCAGTATGATTAAATATGTTCCATGTAAGCTTTTGTATTGCCTTTGTGGCCTAGGAGAAATGTATGAGTGATAAGAGAATTGAGGAATGCCATAAATAACCCCATTTTCAAATGGGTCCTGAGTAAAACTTTAGTTCACATACATATCTAGGAGCATATCACTCCATTGTCAGAATCAACATTATCTGTCTTTTAAGCAGGCAATGATTATCACAGTTAAAGAGATGATGTGCAGATGTTACCAAAAAAAGTGAATAAAAGAGGAAATGTGAACATCCCTATCATTAAAAATCTCAAAAAAACCAATGCTGATCAAACTAGAGGGATAAAAAGAAGTTTATCTTTCCACAAATAAAAGCAGAACTATAGAAAAGATTTGTAAGCATCTGCTCAAGATAATGGGAGACTTGGAAAGGAGATTGAAGTGATAGAACAAGCAGGTGAAAAGTAATGCATGGATGATCCTACAATTGCCTATAAGATTTAGAAGTTTATAACTATAATAACTTTTCCACAATGGACTAACAAAAAGCAAGTTGAGAATTTTACTGATGTAATTTGAGAAAGTGATTGAAACATTGTAAAACACTGTTATAACAACATGGAGTTTAGATTAATGAGTTAACTATCTTTTGCACATTTTCAGATAGTGTACTTAAACCAAACTCTATTAAAAAAACAGATTTTATGAGTAATCCTAGTAACAATGCATGTTACTAGGTGGTATTAAGGTATTGTATATAAATAGATGTATTTTCCAGTACAGGTTCTTCAAATGCTAAGATTCATTTATACATTCCTTGGTTTATTTATTGTAATTTTACCCTTTTGACAACTTAAAAACTCTTACAGTAAGTGCCTGGCCATATTTCTTAGTTTTTAATTTCAGTAAAATGATTCCATTGTTTATGTCAAGAGGATTAAAGAAAACCATATTCCACTGCTCATTTTTTTCCATTACAGCTGGATTACTGAGAGAAGTCATCACCTTTAGGCAAAAAGTTTTCACAGTGTTTTCTCAAACACTAGGGTCGTGTCTTTTGGCTTGAAAATTCAAATTAATTGAATTTCAGGCCATGTCAAATTTAACACTGAGAATGGCAGGTGTCCAATATATGAGAGTAACACATGGAGCCTGTCTCAAACACAGAGGCACCTCAGTGATGAATTATGGTTGCATCCTTTTCAGATAATCAGATCATGGTCAGTTAGCAATAGCATTAATTCTTGCCACCTCAAAATCTATTCACTTAAATATGGTATACAATATATGATGGATATTGTAGTCAAATACAACCTATATAAACATAAGATTTTTTTTTTTTTTTTACTTTAAGGATAATCAAACACTAGAACAGGTTCTCTGGAAAGTTTTTGGATTCTCCATGCAGAGAGTTAATCAGGTCTCAGTTGGACACAGCTCTGAGCAACCAGCCATAGTGGGACGAGAAGGTCTCCACAGGTCCTGTCCAACCTCAGCCTTTCCTTGATTTTATATTTGCAAGATGCTTACTGTGATTTTGATCGACTGGGACTTTCCATGCCAGTTTGCATCCTGAAGTGCATTTTTATGACAAAGTTTCAAGTCCCAGTGAGAGGTTTATACTGGAAGGGCTGACAAAACCTTTCCTGCAGTGGTACAAATGTGTCACTATTATATATAGCAAGGACATGGAATAAGATCTAGAATTAGGGACTGATCTATAACTCCTGCATGACAAAGCATTAGGAATGCTTTGTAATTAGCAATTATCAGTAGGAGTCTCCTACAATTTTCTACATCATATAGCCCTTTAATATCTGCTTTGAATTTCCTCTTAAATTAGCAGAACATCTATTTCATATAGAACATCTGTTTCATAATGTAATTGATCTCATTTTCTTATGCTTTCAAAATGTATGAAAAGAACCAGCTGCACCTACTTTGATTTTTTGTGATTCCAGGATTGCATTTTATTATATGTACAGGGATGAATTTTGCTTTTGGAGAGAATGTCCTCTATGTAATGCATCTGCTATTTCAAACTCTAATGAAGCCTAATTTTTGAACTTGGATGCTTTTTTGGGTTGTTTTTTTTTTTCTTTTTTTTTTCTCTTTTATGTCACACTTGTTGGGGTTTGGAAGCATGAAACTATTTCAGAGACAGATGTTCAAACCTGGTGAATGTTTTCCCCTTCCCCTCCCACTTGGGATGTGCTGCTCCATTTGAAGAATAGGGGGAAAGATGCTATTGTTCCTCCATATTTCATCTTGGAGGTGGTTTCATTTCTGCACTGAGAAAGTGATTTGAGGTTTCCTGAGTGTTACTGAATGGACCTAATTCTGCAAGTTGCAGTGCACTCACTTCCCATTAATTTTATCACCAGTTGGGACCACTCGGGACTTTGAAGCCAAATTATGCAAAGTCTGTTGGGAACCTTTCTGGAGGAGGGAAGGTGTTGTAAGGCATCTGACCTGTTTACTCTCTTTAACTCAGTGAGAGGCAAGTGGTCAGAAAAGGGAGCTGGAAAGGGACTGAACAGAAAAGGAAAGGCTCCTTGATTTAGGATTGCAAAAACAAACTTGTCCTTCTTGTAGATGCCTGAGAATTTAGTCTTCAAACAAAGAACAAACATCTGCCAGTGAAAACAAGATTAACTTGCTGCTTGTGTTTTGTTTTTTTTTTTTTTAATAGAAGAATCAATTGTGATAGACAAGTCTAGAAAAGTCAAAGAAGGTTGTTAGGAAGACAAGTAACTAAGGAAGACAATTTATTTCTGATTTGCAATTGGGAAAAAGGAGGCTCCACTCTGTGCCTTGGCTTTGGGCTGTGGCTGCAAGGCCTGGCTGCCCCTGTGCTCAGGGGGCTGCTCCCTCTGCCAAGCACTGACAGGAGGGAGTTAAACCAAACCTGCTCCTGCGGGAGCTGCTCTGGGGCCAGGAACCCGGTAAAATCTGTGCCCACCGGTCCAAAAACAACGTTCTGGTTAGAGGGCTTCTTAAGACTGTACTCCTTGGTGTTATATTGTTATTAATAGATCACCTCCTGGGGTCATCACCCCGATTCCCTGCATAACAGGCTTTTTTCCAAATATAGTGGAAATACTTAGAGTTAGTGTCACTTTACTTTTGCTGTTCAAGTTGGCAATTAAGCACCACTCTTGGAAGCAGATGTGTCTGTGTGTGTGAATGTATTTATATACATATATCACATATCTGTTCTCACCATGAAATATATATTTTGACATGACAGACAAAACACACGCTTGCCTCTTTAATTTTTTAATTAAATACATGTATATTTGCAGTCTATATTTAAATATTTCCTATTTGTGTTGGGTACCACTTGATAACTATCAGTGTTGAATAATTTATTTGCTCATGAAATCAATCTATTTAGATTGATTTTTTTAAATTATGTATTTATGTCTTTTAGTAGTCTCTGACAAGGAAGCTTGCCTATGTATTTTTATTGATCACAGACTGAAAATGGAATGGTGATTTTTATATCTGTTTCATGTTTTCATTGTGTGTAATCTATGAAGTATGCTGTATTAAAAATAAACAAAGCAGCTTAGGATGCAAATAAGGATAAGATTCTGTGGTAATTGCTAAATTAATCTCAAAATGCATCTTCTTTCTGATGAGGTTTGTAGGTAAAAGAAATGCCACTGCCAGTACATCATGTTTCATTGGCTGAGGCAGTAAGTGGGGAGATTCTGATACCAGTACAAAGGGACTTCTTTTTTTTTTTTTGCCTCCTGATTAGTAGAGAAAAACACCTTTTATTTTCTTTGCAGCTATCTGCTCTTAAATTTTAGTGCCAGGTATTGTAACAGTGTGTTATGTTTGTTCAGGAATATTTATCAATTTGTTTAAATTGAACTGTGCTTTCTAGATGAAGTCCTAAAGAATAATCTGTGATATCGCAGAAGCTTCATGTGAGTGCAGCACTGTACAGCAGGGCAGGGCTGCAGAATGGAAACCAGCTGGGCAATAGAGTTCCTCTCCACTCTTTCAGGTTTTCTGTAGTGCATCTCAGCAGTGACTGAGGATTTAGTGCTCTCTAGGTTGTCTGAGTCCTTATAAGCATATCTGATAAATTACCCACTATACAAATGCGTGAAAATTTGCAGTATCTCTGCAAATGAAAAGAATATTAGAAGTGACAGATAATTTATTTGGTATGGTCGTTAACTGGACATGGAGTCACTATGAGCAATAACCAGAGCAGTTTCTTGTCTCTGACAGTGAAATACTGGCTTTGAACTTCATCAGGCTTCAAGGTTTCTGCCTACAATGCTCTCTAAAAACTAATTGTTAAATATTTTGTGGGACCTCTGGCAGCTGTGCTGGTCAGACATAAAGTTGCGTTTTCTTTCATTCTCCATCAATAGCTGAACTCAGTGTGACTGTGGGGAAGGGGGCTGAACAATTCCATGTGCTGGATTGCCCATGTGAAGAAAGCTGTGCCCACCTGGGTGCCCCCGAGAGCAGTGGGTGGCTCCTGCTGCTGGACTGATGTGGTTCCCACTGGGCAGATTCCCCTGGGCATTCACAGATTCCTCTGGTCCCAGTTACAGCCCCTGTCTCACTCCTGCTCCCATGTGGTGTGTGGGTCTAGAGGTGCAGGGGAAGGTTTTGCAGGCTGGTGTGGTGTGTGTGCACATTTGAGAAGTCCCTTTAAGCCGTGTCACCGTTGCACCGCTGTCATTGGGCTGAAGCATTTTGAGTCCTTGTCGGTTCTCTCATTGTTTACTGAACTTGGAACCTGCTTCCTCACATTTAAAGGTCCTTTGGATGCTCTTGGGGAGCCAGCATGCCTGCTAGAGCACTGCTGAGCTACTGTTGATGAGACACAAAGTGAGATGCCCATGTAATTGACACATAAGAAAACAGAAGCAAAGTGCAGAAGCCCACTTGGGAATGGATGCTGGTTTGCTTTTTGTTAGACATTTATAATTCCCTTCTACTTAACTGTCACAATTAAAATATAAGTTACTGTCCAATATACCTTCTTTGCAAATAGAAATTGAATTCTCTCTGGGGCAGTGAGAAACTTTGTTCTTTAAAGTCCAGCAAAGCTTGCACTTTTGGGGCTGTATAAGCCTGGAGGAAAAACATTGTCATTCAGAAGTCAATTCTGCTCACCCATTAGGAAAGCACATTCACACTAATGGCTCTAGAGTCAATCAGTGACAAAGACCTACAGGAAAACGTACTTGTTTCACTGTTCACTGATCTTGCAATTTGATCAATATTATTTGGAATGAATCTTTTTTTACTTCATCTGTAACATCTCTTTTTACAGCCAGACTGAGTGTGCACCATAAAACTGTACTGCAGACATTGCTGAAAGAAGCAGCCATGTCTTTTACAGGTCGAAGTCCACAGCAGAGCCTCAGCTTCATTCAGCCACATGGTTTTATCTGTTTTCAAATGAGCTCCTATTATTCTGTCGTACCCTGAGGGAGTAATAACCGTGATCTCTTTGCTGACTCTGGGATGTTGCTGTTCTCTCTAGCAGAATTTCTCACCATGTACCACAGCTTTCTGTTTGCTTCCAAAGTGTTACGGAAGCTTTCAGGCTTTTAGATTTTGCTGTTATGTTCACAGAGTTTAAAAAATAGACGAATGACTCTGAGTTGAACTTGTATCTGTTACAGGTGGTCTGTGCCTGTGGTTTTGAGGTCCATATCCTGTGCCCCCAGGGTGGGACCAGAGGTAGAGAGCTCCCTGCAGAGCCTGTGCAGTCTGTGCAGAGGATGGTTTGATTTCCTGCACTCACCTGTCTCTGGCTGGCTGAAGGGGTCATTCAGCCACGGCATCTGCATGGATGCCACTTGGTCGCTTCTGGGAAGAAAAGCTTCTTCCAGTGTTTCATATCCTCTCTGCTTTTCACCACTGCAGC
Source organism: Edolisoma coerulescens (assembly GCA_013397115.1). NCBI lineage: Eukaryota > Metazoa > Chordata > Aves > Passeriformes > Campephagidae > Edolisoma > Edolisoma coerulescens. The sequence goes on along the minus strand of VWZW01000978.1, from coordinate 84,117 downwards.
TAAACACAAGCTAAATTTCCAAGGAGAGGGTAAGAATTTTAAATGAAAATACCTATAATTCTGTGAGTCAATTGTGGTTCTATCCAAAGAGTGTATAAAGTGTAATATAAGGAGCACAGTGGAGATCAGAGGCTTGTAGCAGAGCAGTTTTCTTATTTTCAGTCAGTCTTGCATTTCACTGGACATGTGACTTCCTGTAAGCTGTGTATTACCCAGCAACAAAAGTATTTCTGCCCTGGGGAGGAAATTAGTGGATCTCTTATGCTGAGATTTCAGTTGAGAAGGAGCACCAGAGATGACCAGGTAATCTAGTTCAGATCTTACTCTTCTGCTATAATGAAATGGTTTGTAAGGTGTTTAGGGTGTGTCAGATCAAGTACAATACAGAGGAAACCACGTCTAGAAGATGCCCTATAGCAATATGAAAAATGATTGACTAATTGATGCCTTAAACAGCTGAGAAAGTGGAACAGGGAGAAGGTGACTGTTATAGCACAAGCATTAGTAGAGGCAACAAAACACATCTGGATGTTGGCATGAAGAGTTTTGTAACATTTTATAACAAAGATGAATTATGGTTTTGCAATACTGGGATCCAGAAATGTCCACAAGCGACGTACTCTGAAAGCAGAGAGGAGAATTGCTGTTATTTGTAAGCAGAATACAAAACTGAAGCAATCTCTGTAAAAAGTGGTTAATACAGTTCTAATTGGGAAAAAAAACCCCAACAGATTTGTGAGATTTCTGCTGCAAAAAGAGTAAGAGAATGATATGGTCTGGGTCAAGTAGGATGGAAAACTGGCTGGATTCCACTCTTCTGGTCCAGAATTTTTCACTGACCTGCTGCATGGTTTTCCTGTCTGTAAAATGGCATAGAATTGATGCCTATCTTCTGAGGGGCTAAGTATCTTACCCTAGCAAATTAATTAGATTCATATGCTTAAAGCAAGCATAAGTAACTTCTCACTACTACGTGTAAGTAACTTATCAGAGATGCCAGTAGCTTGCATCTTCTAAAGTGTGTCTATTCCTTTCTGGGGTCGTGGCCAAAATGTTCAGCATCTTACCAACTGACCCGTAGCAGAACTAACTTCTAAATTCAGCTGCTATTAATAGCAGAATTATGGAAAAGTAAGAGTGTAATTCTGAGAGAATTAAACTCCATCATTAGAATAATTCTTGTGTGCTACTCTTCATTAGCTACAGACCCTCATCAGAAGGGCCATATTTTATCTAACACGGGATGTGATGTATCTGCATTTTGTACAAGTTATCAGTGGGTTTTCAACAGAGATGTCATGAAATTTTTTATTTTCTCAGTCTCCTAGCAATGCAATTCCATTACAAACTGCAGGTATTATGAATAGAAAGTCATTTGTTTGAAGAGCATTTAATGGAATAAATGGTAGAAGTATATTTGTAGTTCATATAACTGCTACCATGGAAGAAGAGGTAGACCCAGAAGTGCAATTTTTTTAATGTATAAATTTTTTTTACATATAGGTTATATTTACTTTTTTTAATCACACAGGAGAGTGAAAGCAAGCTTTGCAAAACCACAGACAAGATGTTCAACCATTTATAGACTTGCATTGTCAGCACACTCTGCTTTGCAGTCAATTGTTACTTGTCTCCTACACTTGAAAACAGAGGCTTGCTGTTCTTTCCCCCTCTTTTCTTCCCAATCTGCACAGCTAATTGCACATATTAATACAGTGGCATCTGATTAAAAATGATAGCATGAAATTTAAGAAAAAAGTAAGTGTCCCTAACATGTCAATAAAATGAAATGACATCCTTCCCCTTCTAGCTTTTCTTAAGCTCAGGATTTCCTGTGTTCTTTCAGCAGTGCTTTTAATGGGCTTTGAGCTCATCATGTTATTGCGTTGGGGATAATCTCCATATGGTGAAGGTCCTGCCAGCTCTACCAGAAGGGCATTGCTATTCCTCAGTAGCTTGGAGATTTTGAACAGAATAGTGGGCAATGGATTTTAGAAATTACAAACATAATCAAGTTCCTGTTTCCAAAATGATGAACTTTTTCACAATTAAGGGCATTGCTGGCAGTGTATCATCATTTTTGAAGCTATTTTCAGAGCACGTACTCTCTTTGTCAGAATGAATCCTCCTGGGGATAATGTATTAAATGAGGGTGAAAATGGGTACCTTCAGCGTGAGTGCGCTGGAATTAAATTCATAACACATTACCACAATTGGAAAGATATTGCTGAAGAAGTTTTTATCATTTTGTATTTGAGGAGTATTTTAAAAATTATAATTGAACCAACAACCGTGGCATGATTTTAGGAATATGTGAGAACCAAAGGTCTGATTTCAGTCATCCGAAAGGATTCTACCCAAATCCCTGAAGGCCTAATGAATTAATGTCTGCCCAAATCATGTTGTAATGAGCCATAAATTATTTATAATGTTTTTTGTGGAGGGAAAACCTCTTTGAACTTCAGGGATTTGTACCAGTGTTAATAAAAGTGCTTTTTAAAAAAAAATCGATACTTGGAATGGTTACAGTGCTCCCCACATTTATCTTTGGTTTCATTCATTTGTACCATAGTGTCAACTTGTTGATATCAGTGAGCTGTTCATATTCTGACTACTAAATATCTGTAGCTTGTTCCTAAATTTTTACTCCTGTGATGACAAAGGCAGTCTTGGCATGAGCCAAAGCTCTTGAAATCACTGGGAAAGTTCTCACTGCTGTTACTGGGCGCTGCCTCCTTTACGTGGTATTTAGTGGCTCCTACCAGCAGAGCTGTTGGCTGAACTGAAGTCATCCCTCAGCAGGAAAGGAGGAGAGGCCGGGCTGGCACTGCACACCGAATGCAGCTGGGACACCCTCAGAGTTAGAACCCATCGAGGCCCGAGTGGCTGCAAAGTCTCTGTAGTATCTGTCACCCTGTCAGGTGGGAGGGAGGTGGCACCTGCTGTCCAAAACCACCCCTATTCGAAAGACTTCAGACAGGGCAAGGGAAAAAGAAACACCACCACCCAAAAAAAGAGGTTGTAAAGTGCTGCTCTGTACTCACACATTCATGTGCTTGATTTTGCACCAACGAGCAGCTCCACGTGGGCTGCAGGGCTGGAATGGGTGAAGAGCTCATCCTGGCCTCACTGGGCAGCGGGCCCGGACTGGCCTCCCTAAGCCCTGCCTTGAAAACGCTCTAGTCTAAATACTGTGTAGTTCTCGGGATTAACCCCCAGATTTTAGAGTTGTACTGTAGTTTCATGCTGTTTATTTTAATCAGTAAAGGTGAACAGTATTATGGCACTCCACAGGCACATATTTTTTAGCATGTAGAATCTCTCTGTATAATGGTGGTGCATGAAAACACATTTCTTTGGCAGGCAGTGAAAATCATGGCTAAAAAGAGTACTTCAGAACATCTACTGAACAATCAGAAATCTTCCTTAGACCACTCTTCTTAACAGAGCTGTAATTTTACAATCTATGATACTAAAATGGAGTTTGGAAACTATAGTATTTCTAAGTGGAATGTCAGAATGGTAAAATAAAAATGCTATGCTGAGAACCGAGAATTATCTCAGCTTTCTCAGTCTGGATCCAACGAAATCTATCAAGATAAGTGACAGGTGATTTATACTAACAAGGAATTGTCTGAGAGGAAAAGTGAAGTGAAAGAGAATTGAATTGAGATAGACATGAGTGAGGAGAACAAGACACTTGAATTTCTCAGATGTGTCTAAGCATGTCATTGTATAGACAAGAGCTAAGGGAGCAAAAAGAAATAACTGATCAAGCACAGAGGCAACTACCAAACAGAAACCTGGGAAAAAAAATCCTCTGGAGAAACTAATTTAAGTATTCTAGACAAAACTAGATAATGAGGAATGTACCTTAACACCAATTTATTCCACTGCCAGACTTAAAATGTCACCAGTGTATTTACTAAAAGCATTTATCATCACACTTTTAAATCACAGCTAATAGAAGTACAGCTGAGACACTCTGGCAGCTGGTGTAAGGGGAGCATGGCTTGCAGAGGAGGCTGGAGCTGCCTGTGTCTCCGTGGGGCCCTGCAACACGTCGCTCGTGCTGTCTGGCCTCCCTGGAGCCAAGCAGCTCTGAGCTCAGTCAGATTGGCATCTCCCTTTCCGTATTTCTTGCCCTGTTCTTTTTTGGGAGGTGGCAAAGCTTACAGCGTGCACAGGCTGGAGCACAGTGAGCTTTTCTGAGGGAAAAGGCCAACATTGTAATATATTTGATTTTTAGCTTCTGCTGTTGGAAAAGGAGGTTTTGTTCCAAGAAAGAGCTTGCTGAGCTAATGGTTCACAACAAAGCCCGTGAGCTTTTCAGGCCTGGCCTATTTCAGGGCTCAAGGGGGTCCCGCAGGAGGGTGAGAAGCCGAGCAAAGGGAGGAGCCCATGGAGGCAAACACGGAGCTTCTGCTCTCCGGCTGCTTGGGCAGCAAGACAAGGGGCTGTGTCACCCCAGCAGGAAATGTCCTGGGGTGAGGGGACAGCTGTGCAGGGAGAAGGCCACCAGGCCACCTGTCCCCTGGCAGTGGGGACGTGCCACTGCCCCCAGCACCCAACAGAGTGGGGCAAAGGGACAAGGGAGTTGCTGGTCCCTGAGTGAGCTGCAGGGCTCTCAGTTGAACTCCACAGATGTCAGGGGCTTTAGGCGTGTGTTTGTCAACCTGAAATGCATCAGGAAGGGGGATTTAACAATATTTGCTGAGGTTTTCACACTTCCATTTTATGAAAGGCAATGAATATTCTTCTTCTTGAGAGGTTAAATATAAAAGCTTGTCTCTGGTGCAGCTGCCATTGTTCTGTTGCAGTGTACCTTTCTCTTTTTTTAAGTGAAAAATTCATTACTTCAGACCAACTGTTCCTTTTTTCCTTCTTTATAAGTTTTTAAATAATCTTTGAAATTCTAGAATAGAAAGCTGGGAAGAAGTGTCAGAGCTGAACAGATCCAGTTCCTACACTTTGGTTCCAGCTTGCATAATTAGATCTTCTAAACTTAATTAAATCTTCTTTTAGTGCAGTTCAGACCTGTCTACAGCTTTCCATTTGGTTATATAATAAACCTGTATCGTTGTTTAATTACATCAGCTACGTTGGTTGGCTGAGCTGAAATCAGGTTGCTTACTTGAAGACACAGCATTTGAAAGAGAGAGCATTTATTCTCATTTTCTTTGCTGAATGCTTTGATGTGTGTAGTGTTCACCTGTGCCTGTCTGTTCATTGTTTCTAAGTAATTATTGCAATTTAAGATCCATTTAATTATAACTTGTTACATTTATTTTATTAATAAGTCAAAAGAGTGTATATTTCTCCAGTCAGTACAGTGAATTCTTTTTATGGTAAGGAGGGAAATTCTCTTTTCAGTAATGATGGCTACATTCTGGTAATTTACGTAGCCTAATTGGAATATTTCTTGTCGCAGTCCTTAAAAATAACTTTTTGGGGGCATTGCCAGTGCATTCCAATGCCTGTTACTCATACAATTTGTCTTATTGATGCCACTCTTCTGTGACTCTGTGATTATTTAAAATTCTGACTGTCATTGCACAGATGCTGTTAAATGTTAAAACCACCTGGGAAAGTCTCAATCGATTAGTCTCGTGCAAACATTAGATGCAGAACAATAGCAGTGAATCCCATCTTCAGCTTATGCTGTAACTACTGATGCTTTAGCCCTTATGGAAACTTTCTGAATTTTTTTAAAAGTTTAAGGTGATTATAAGGAAAGCTGACAGGTTTAGGTCTAGAAGTTGGTGCAAGTATCTATTTAACATTCATACTTAGGAAGTCTGTCTAAGAAATAGCAGTAGTATGCAATTTGTACCCTTCTGCATTGCTTACTGTGTCAGGGTATGTTTTGCAAGTTGAAAAGGAAAGAGAAATCCATTTGCTGCCTGAGTAGTTCCATTTTATGTTTACATGTAGTTTACAGTGAAGGAAATGCATTTTTCTTCCCTCTGGAAGAGCTGACTCTCATATCCATTTGCAGCCTGTATGTTATCTGCTGAAGCTGGGAGACAGTAAATACTGTCTATAAAGTGTAGTTTCTATGCTGAGCTGTAATAAATACTCAGATTCTGATATTTTCCAAGGATTCCGATGCTGAGCAGCTTAACTGAAGCAGAGCAAGCAGCAGCTTGCTTCACACTCAGTTTCCCAACAGATTGTTTTCTTTTGAGGCTAGTAATTTATCAGGGTGAGCATCTTCCCAATTCTCACCCAGAGGGGGCTGGCGGTGGTGTCTGGGCAGAGAGACAGCTGGAGTCAGCTTGTGGCTGCAAGGCTGGGCAGCTGAGGGGGCACCAGGGGCACAGGGCAGCCAGGAGAGCAGGAGAGGGATGTGCTTCCCTTGCACTGCCTGTCCCACCCCTGCCAGGGACGTCCCTGGACAAAGGGTCCTGTATGTGCACAGCTACACCGTCTTTGGGTTCACATGGTCATTCCTGATGAACATTTCTGGGGCTTGGTTTGTTCATTTTTGAGGGATCTCGCTGGAAGCATTTCTTTGTTCCAGGTATCCTGTAATCAGTGATGACCTTTATCCAGTTTTCCTTCAGAGGACACCGGCTGAGACACATGAATGTCCCTTTATAGACAATATGTCTTTTCCCCAGTACATTGTGTTTATCAGTGTGCCACAAAATCTGGACTAGCAGTGGAAGTGGAGCCCACTCTGTCCCAGTGTGCTCCTTCAGACCCCTCATGGGTCTGCCACTGGCAGGTCCTTGGGGACAGAAGAGGTTCAGTGGGAGCACAGAGCATCCAGCATTCCTGCTCACTGCCTGTGCCATTGTGCTCTCTCAGCTCTGCTGAGCCTGGCTTTGCTTCTGCCCAGAACCAAACGGGAGGGGCAAACTGAAAACTTAGATTTTCAAACGTGGCTGTTTAAAGGCACTTTGTATAGACTTTGCTCTAAGCACAGGGAACAAAACCAAGCAGTTTTGAGTGGAACATAAAAATATCAAGAACAGAGAGTTCATGTCCCTTGACCTGCTCACTAGAAGACTAACTATTGTATTAGCCTTTGCTAATCTTTTTCCCCTTCCCCTTTTCCCTTAATTTCAACCAAAAGTATAATCCACTTCCAATTGAGAACAGTGTGGCAAATCCCATAAATTACTGCTCCATCTGTGGCTGCCCGTGCTGATCCCTGGGTTGAGAAGCCCCCTGGGGTGGAGGCAGTGCGTGGAGGCAGTGGTGGAAGAGATTTGCTGCCAGGACAGAAGGGATGTGCCAGCGCCAAACCTGAAATACCCCTCAAAAAGCAGCACCTGCTGGAGTCATCGTGATTCATTTTTCTTAAATGCAGACTGTTGCTTGCCATGACTGCAGCCCTGTTTCATTAGGAAGGGGCCCTACAGTTTCTTACCTGTGTTTGACAAGGCTCTGCCACTGTCTGTGACAAAATTAGAGAACATCGTTGGAAATTATAGACCCAAACAAGCTGCAAAGATGAAGGAGATGCCCCTATGTAACTGCATATTGTTGCTATCAAAACTTTGAATCACAGGGATTCTATAAGAATTTGAATCAGCTTGTAACTTTCTTTTCTAGTCTTATCTAATACTGTCTGCTGGAGAAAACACCGGGAAGCTCTGATAACACACACACAAACATGTAGCTTGAGCAAAGACCAAGGTAACTGCCGGGTATTTGGCTGGCAATTATTCAAGCCTTAGGACACCATTTGCTTGAAAATACACACGAGGGAGAAATGAAAAATAACCATAATAAATTATTAATTTTAAGGAAATTAATATGCTAGCTGCAAAAATAATCGCTCTGAAATGCAAATATGGCTAGAATAGTTTAGCTGGTTAGATATGTTATAATTAAAACTATTTATGGAAGTAGAGGTTGTCATAAAAGTTAGCTTTGGATACACAGCTTCTTCTACTTTAATTCTACATGAATTAGGTAAATACAAATGTGCTTTTTCCTACAAACATTTTAGGCTCTAATTTTATTTTTATTTTGACCTGAATGCTTTTTCTGTTTATATTTGTAATTCTCCAAGGTATAACTAGTGTTTCATCTGCTATACAAATACACAATTTGCTTATTACTGAGAAAGAAGCCTTTAAATATTTAACAAAATCATGTTATGCTTGCAGAAACAGAACAGAAAAAGTTTTGTAAATCAAAATGCTGAATAATGTGTTTTTAGGGAATGTGTGATGAATTATAACTTTTTCTCACATGTATGTGCTTTGAGTATAGTGGTCCTTTGGACTTCATTTATGCTACAGATTATAAGTAAATCAAGTCACTTTAGTATTTTAATTTTCCCCTTTCTTAACTCCTTCTCCATGTTTAACTTGCTTGCCATTAAAACCCTGCATTTCAAAAACATCCAGGCAGTTATCTTTGACAAATTTTAAAACAAAAATACTTACTTAGGAAAAGTTAACGGTGTTTCTAATCATTGTAATTGATTGAAATATTTAATGTTGGAAATTCAGTGTTTGAAAGATAAAGTTAAATGGTTTGGATTGGACTGCCTTCAGATGGGGGATGCCAGTGGGTGTCCCAGGGTGGCTCCTGTCAGTTCCTGGAGGAACTCTGGAACATAGAGTTGCCACTATGGACATAGAGCAGGTGCAGCCTTCAAATGTGCCACCTTGTGATCCTTGCCTCAACAGAGACAGCAGCAAGACTTTTTTCAGATAAATTAGGTACTTTGAAACCTGAGGGTAACCTTGTTTGCATTGTTGGAAGATAAAGAAGTTATTGTTGGGTGGCAGTTTTATAGATTGTTATCATCTGTGTAACAAACCAGCTGATGATAATTAACTTGATCAGTATTCTTTGGGGAAAAAGTGTTCACTCATCTTTATTTGTTCAAAATTTGGCTGTTAGAAAGGAGAACTGATAAAAGGTGTTTTGAGTCCTGGGCTCTTCAGTTTCAGACACATCAGAGTAAAAATGCAAATACCATAAAACTAAAGCCAGAAAAGGGAAGTTTTTCACGACAGTGCTCTCAGAACTTGATCTCCTGGCAGTTCACCTGTAGATATATTTAATTTCTTGGCACAGGACTTGTTAGAGGGTTCTGGGTGGTTGGTGTATCATTTGTTACCGTGGAAATCAGGGTCACCTAAAGGGCTCCTAGAGCACCTGAAGTGCTTATGGAGGTGGGTGGATTGACATTTAATCTGACTGCAAGAAAAATAAATATTTCTTTTATTGCATAAGAAAGAGTCCATAAGTTTATAAACCTTCAGTTTAGTACAAGGAACCTTACTGAGTAATTTCTGTGTTAAAATTCTGTGTGCTTTGATTATGATGCTTATCTAAGCCACTGTTTCTCCAGCTGTGGGGTGTCCCACTTCTTGACAACTACAGAAGAATGCCAAAGGAACTGGAAACGAGCAGAAAAAGCTTTAAAGTGTTCAAAATATTCTACCAACTATCTCAGAGTTTGCAGGCAGATGGAAACAGAGCCAAAAGCGGGGTTGCATTTTCAGTAAGTCTGAGAAATACTGATGGAAGGAATTCTTAAGTAGCTCCTTTCCTCTTTATATCCACATTGTTAAACAAGGATATTTGAACTTCTTTCTGTGCATGGAAAAACACAGAGGGAATCTGATGGATATTTCTATTTTAATTTTAAAGACTATAGTATATCAGGGGAACATGTGGGAAAGAAATATTATGAAAGTGTGTAATCTATTTTAAGCTAATCTAGTGTAGTATGTGAAAACTAGTGGAAAAATAATTGTGGCAGTCTCTGAATCACTTTAACACCAACACTGACTCACATGTTTTGAAATTGCATATTCTGCCTCATCCACATTCTGCCCCTTTCCTTGTCTGTAGCTGTAATGAAGGTCTGGGTAATACCTATTGATGCAGATAATGGTACTGCCACTTTTACCTTTCATTCACCTTCCCTTTCAACCTGTGTTTCTGTTTTGATCCTTTGCTTTGCCAAAGTTCCGTCCTTTGGTATATTTAATATAGGAGATGCCAAATACTTGCCATTTTGCTTGTGTTCCATTTACCTGGCCTTATTCCATTTTGTTCTTGCAGGTAAATGATTCTGTGAATTGCTGGGGGTGCAGGGGATAACTGATGTTAGTGAAATGCAAGATTTAGCCTTCCTTGGCTTTGTTTTGAATTACTGTTTTCCCTTTTAATTATATTTGTGGCAGACTTCTACTTAAAATGAATACTCTTTTTGCTTATTTTGTGAAAATCTCAGTAATTACTTTTCTGGATTTGGGCTTTGGAAAGTCCTGTGTTTGGGTTTCTTTTCTCTCACTGCCTCCTTTGCATGTTTCTGGAGCTCCTGGCTCCATCAGTGATAAATTTCTGCCTGTGATGGGTTTGTATCTGTCTCTTCTGGCTCATTCATTGTCTTTTGTATTGGGAATAGGGGACACAAAAAGTGAACTTCTTCGGGTGTCTGAGAAGACAGAAATCTGCAGTTTAGTACAGTTAGCCTTTAAAAAAATATGGGGGTGGAGGGGCAGGAGAGAGGGATTACTCTGGAAAACCTCACAGATTATACATCTGCCCCTGTAATTCAAACTGGGACAACACAAAACTGGTGAAGTTGATTGAGTAACTTAATAGTGGCAGAATAATCTCGCTTTTCCAGTGGAATGTGTCTTGGAAACCCTCCCTCACTAACCACCCCCTCCTCTTCAAATGTTTGAATGCTGCTTACTGTACTTGCCAAATATAAAATTAAACACCTGCATGGTTGTTATGCACAGCTGTATCCATCTGCTGAGCATGCCACTTGCCATTTGTTTTGATTAAGAGCAGGTTAAGAGACTTTAATTAAATGAAGTCCGTAACAGAGTGAAGCATCCACCTCTGCAGCCTCTTGCCTTGATTGTATGTTTCTCTGCTTTTCTCCTTGGTAGAGACAAGGTATTGACTCCAGAAGGGATACAATTTGATGATAACAATAGATAATGATTTTTCAGTTTAAATATAGAGCACGCTGAGGCTGAAACCCTGGCGGGGATTCTGTGAAGCAGTGGTTCTTCCTGAAAGGTGTGGAATGGGGCTGGCAAACTTCTTTTGAGAGGCAGACCCTGTTTGCTGGTTCTACTGCCATCATGTAGCACAGTCATATTATGCTGCCCCTATGGATAAAGACAACACTTTCCCTGAAACTCTGGTTATCTGTGATTAGATAGGGAACACGTTAGGAATTATTCCATGGAGAAGCACATAAAGCAGGAAAATATTTCATAGAACTCTGTCATAATGGGCACATTTCCCTTTGGATGCAAGACAGTATTGCAGAGTTACAGCTCTAAATGGCTCTTGAGGGCACTGAGGAGAATGACCCCAGTCCAATCCCAAATTAACATTAGAGCACCCAATCAGAACATGCTCCCAAGTCACAAACTTTCTTCCTTCTAATTGCTGTGACTCAGTAGATTTGCATCTTAATGAGAATTAGCTATATTGAAGTCAACAGTGGTGAAATGCATGCAATAATTTCTGTGTACATTTAATACAGATATTTTGGTGTGGCACCTTCGGCCTCACAGCAGCCATGGTCTGTAGTTTGCAGTAAGAGGAGCAGTGATACATTTAAACAAAGACAAAACATATCTTATGTGTGCATGTGATTATGAATTTAGAGGAGGATATGGGGGCATGTAGCCTAGCTGGCTGTTAACAGCCCGGATTTTACAAACAAATGAAAAGAGGATGACAAATTAGTGGCATTAATCTTAAAGTGATTCTGTTTGGTTCTCGGTGGTCATTTTTCTTGACAGGAAGCCCAGAGGACCTCTCTGGAGTGAAACTGTGGAACTTACAAGCAACTATTACTACACACTTCTGTTATTCAAAAAAATGTAAAATAAATTATTCTGGATTGCACCAGAAAATTGCTGCAAAGTAGTCATGGGTGAAATTAAGCTTCAGTTGTTGTTTTGCTTGTTTGGAAAATATTAGGGAACATCTGTAGCTAGAAGGTACGTCCAGAGTAATTTTCTGGCTTTTTCGGAGCTGTTCATCCCATTTCTAAAGGCAATAAAGTGGAATAAAGAACTTCAGAAGGGCATTTAAACAGAACGCGGCTGAACCTTTGCATTGAGACTGTGCTCAGAAAAAAAGGTACAACATATTAATAGAACAAACCTTACCAGGATTAGAGAGAAAAGACAGACTTACTTTTCAGTTGAATGGCAGTCAGTTTTTGAATTAATGTCATGTCAAGAGAATATGTAACTTTAGATCTGACATGTATTTATTTTTACCTCTTTGCCTTACAACATTTATTTTCCAACTTAGCTTGAGTGTCTTCTGAATCTTTTTGTTTCTTTTCCTCACATTTTCATATACAGGCCTAGCAGACATAAGCTACAAGCAAAAGTAGGAAAGAGCAGGTTTCAGAAGAATCCTCCTCTAGAACACAGGCAATTTGTTGAGACCTCTAGCATTTTTATATCTATTAAAATTTTATCTAACCACATCTTGTCCAGAAGTTTGGGACTGATTTTGGGTGTATGAGAGATTGCTTTGTTCAAATCCTGCAATGAGCAGTATAAAGAATGTCAGAATTTTGTTATAAGCATTATCTGTGGAGGTTGTAAATGAGTCTTTCCTAGGTAAATCTTGATATCTTCCTAGAGTTTCAAATTGCAGTAAGGCTGTAATAAATGCTGTCTTTCTGACCTTCTCAGCTTATTAAAATAGTGCTTTTCTGAATGCATAATGTTTTTAACATTGATTGGCATTTGGGAATGTGTGGCTTTGTCAAGAATCAAAAAAAAAAATCTTATTTCATGGTTAAAAGGAGTGAGGAGGGTTTTTTCTCACTATTTATTTCTGCCTTGGGATAGCTGCTAAGACAAAGAACAGACAGGTTCATGTGTCCATGCTGAACAATACAAAAAGGAGTGAGGGACATGTTTCACCTCAGGTATCCCTTTTCTTATAAACACAGGGAATATGTGAGTATTCCCAGTTCTCATTCTGACCAGAAGTTTTATCTCAGACATGAAAATATTTCTAAGCAAGATGACCCAGATTCATGGCCTTATAAGGAAGTGGTGTAGATGAATCTGCCTTTTCCAAAGAAAGGGAGCATTTTGGCACAATCTTCTGTGCTGGTGTTGGTAACAATTCAGTTGTGCTCGAGAGGAGCCAGAGGAACTGGGCAGGATCCCACTGCTGAGCAGCAAATTCAGTGCCACATTGTGTGTTCAGCAGGGGCCCCACTGGATACACTCCCATTACCTGGCCAGAGGGTTGTTGGTTTGGTGCAGCAGGAAGCCTCTAGGCATGATTCCCTGGCTGGAAATATGCAACAAGGGTCCAAAATCCTGTGGGAGCATTTCAGGTTGCCGCTTGCCAGGTTCTCGGTCACCTTCCAGAGAAGAAAAGCTGACCTCTAAGTGGTAACTCAGTCCCCAGCCTGAGGACAGCCCTTACACCTGTGGTTCCTTTCAGAAAGGACATCAGATCTTTTTCAAGGCAGGTGAGGATGGACCTCGTCACTGTTCAGCACTTGTTGCACACTTCAGCTTCCTCAGTAATTTGGAGAAAAACTTCCACTGCAAAGGCTACAGCTATCAACAAAACAATTTATCAAAAAATGACATCAGGATATCAATCAAGATGACAAGTTTTACAAAACTGACCTTTGTAAGCCAGAGAGAACTGGGTGAAAGTCACTTTGCATTCTGAATAATACCCGTAAAGTGCAGTGCAGGTACTGCAGCCACTTTAGCAGTGTGGGCACAAATGATCTGTGGTGTGATTTAGATGATAACAAGACAAGTCTGTCTGTTCTCTCTATCCGGCCCTAAAGCTCTAGAGACTGACCTCAGAACTGAGGTTTAAAAAGAATCTGTAATGTTAGCACCTAATTATGTTGTGATGTTACTGTGTTCTTTGCAATCACATTGGAAGTTTATAGCACTTTATAGTGATTTCGTATTGATTTAACATCAAAGACTATCAAAATGGAATTATAGGAAAAACCCAAAGGTTATGTCCTTTCAGTGAGCCAGAGTCTGAATTTGCTGGTTTATCTCACTCCCATCCAGTAGCAAAATCCTGCCTTAGATTTTTGCTGGTTTCAACGCTTTCAAAAACAGCATTAATGATCCAGTTTAGGGAGGAAATCAGTCTAGAATTTATCATAAGGTGCCAATAGGAACCTGCCTAGCTAGGACCAGCACTAGCAAGTTAATTAGAATGTGCCCAAGGCTGGGACAACAGATGAGGTGAAACTGCAGGCTGCAGCTGGGAGTTTATGCAATTCATCATCAGTTAACACAGCTGTACTGAGCTGCAGAGAGAATCTCTCCGTGGTCCAGAGCTGTGCTTGGCTGACTGAGTTGGACTGACCTGAACCTGTGGTTACTGGAAGGAGCAGTTCAGTGAAGACAAGCTCCAGAAGGAGAATCTTTAGTGTTTAACCCACTCCTTGTACCTCCTATACTGTTTCCCAGCAGATCCTTTCTACCTCAAATCAATTTTATTTCAATTGATAACCTACTGTCCAAAAATAACCCATTTACCTGGTTCTCTGCATCTCGCTGTGGTTTGCCAAAATTATTTTGAAATTTGATTTTTTCCTGACAAATCTATGAATAGAAAAAGCAAGCAGACTTAACAGCATGCATGTCCTCTAGCAAAACAAAAGTGCACATCTTCAGTACAGGAGGAGAAAAGGAAAAGGGGAATGTGGGGCAGCAATTGGACTGAAATTGTTATTCCAAGTACTTTTTGCCTTAGTACTATGGTTCAGAGAATCATCTGAGGCTCTCTGAGCCATCTTCTGCTTGTGTTCTGAGATCTGCAGGTCAGTAATTGTCTGATGAGTACCTCCGGCTTGCTGCGAGCAGTCTTAATTCTGTTTAAAGTGTTAGCTGTCTCTGATAATGAGTTATTATACAGGCCACCAAAGAACTGACATCTCTTGTAAATGGACACAGCAGGAATGCAGCAAACACCATCAGTGGTGTCCTGGATAGGAGAGGAGCACAAAATTCGGTGATTTATTTCTCTGTCACACTTTCACTGCCGTCATTCTTCAAGGCTTTTGTCATTCCTGCTCCGTTTGGGGAGAGGTAGTCCCATTAATTCTAGGCCAAACTGATGATGTTTCACTTGTATCCACTGTAACTATATCTCTAGATCTGTGGAAATTTTTCTTTTCTTTATGGGCTCTTTGGGGGGATTTTGCGTTTTGTTTTTTTTTGTTTTTTTTTTTTTTTTTTGAGGAAAGGATAAATAAGGTCTATATATGAAAGGATTCAAATCCAGTTGTCCCAGCCCAGCTCCCAGCCTGGCTATAGCCTGCCATAGTCTGAATGCAGAAGAATATAACTCCTTTCATAGAAACACAATGTGGTTTGCATCCAAAGTTTCCCATGAGAGACTTCTTCAAAGGCCATCCCAATGTAAGCAGGAAGGGGAGAGCATGGGAAATGGGCAGCCAGGAGCTGGGTTTGTGACCTGCTCATACTGTATTCATTCACAGGAATGAAGGTGAATTCCACTTATTTGTCACTCCACTGCTGCCAGAGCTACACCTTCTGTTGAGACATTCTGTGGAGATTCACTAGAACAAGCACAGATTCAGTTCATGGGCATTGTCTGCCTGTTTTTTCCTGCCTATATCTTGTTTATTCAAGGTTTGCACGAGATAATATTTGGAGCTGGCATAAATATAGGTGTAGAATTTCAAACTCAGTTATGCTGAGAAAAATGCCATCAGTGTTTTTTTAATAAACAGATAATGTCTCCCTCCCCAGTGCAAAGACACACAGTGTCAATAGAAACAATTACTGTGTTGTAATTTAATTTGAAAGGCTACTGGCAGACAAACAGGCAAGCAGTTTAGCAAGATTGATGTAAATGGTGGATTATTTAGGATAGATATGGATCCAGTCTCAAACCAGGAGGCTTCTTCTGTGTGTCAGAGTCTTACATATGTATTGAGAAAGACTTGAATTAGGGAAAGTGACGTTTGTTTATATAAAATGTCTTTATTTATAAAGCCTGCAGCTGAACTGAAATAGGATCTGGATCCAAAACTAGTAATAGTAAATTGTTTTCCCAAACTAAATTCAAACCCTGATTTTTTCTAATACCTTATCAAGTTTTGCCCTTAACTATGCTCTGAGATGCCTGATGTAGGAACTCTAATTTAATCCTGTGTAACTACCAGTTGTAACAACTGGTTGTTACTTCTTCAAATCCCAGGTTTGGGATAACCCAGGTTTGCTGAGAGATTATATAATGGGATACCCTCTTATTCCAATAAACACAACAAATTGCTTTAAATAAGTTGCCTTAAGGCAAACATACAAAGGTGAAAGTTCCTGCAAATCTTGCAGTGCTTTCCCAGTGCTCTTCTTTGATGGAACAAGGCAGTTGTTACAGGGTGTAGATATGTGATCAGTTTTCTTTGAAGCAGTTCAATGAACATAAAGGTTTTGTTCTGAGCCTTAAAGGGCAGTAAACTTTATGGCACATCATGCAGCCAGCCTTCTTCCTAACACCAGCCTAATTATAAACCCAGTGTTTCAAAAATGAGGGGCTTATTCAAATGACTCAGGTGTAAACACAGAAGAGAGAGTGTGCCTTAGTTCCCAAAATTTACAGGTTAACCCCACATACTGAACTTTTCACACAGACTGTGCTTCAGCAGTTCCTGGCAATTAAGCACACAGGTATTTTTATTTCTTTTAAACTAATTTGATCCCGATCATTTTGGGCAGGCTGTGTTCAGGGGAGTGGTGATCTTGAAATTTTATTCTTGGGTATGTTGAAGTTTGGAGAACTGGGACATAACTCATGGAAATTCTTGCAAGTCTCCTTTCTTACAACCCTTTGGCAGTCTGGCTTCTTACTTTGTCTGCAGGGCACAGATTAGGCTGGGGCGTGGAGATTCAACCATCACTATTTCAAAGTGACTTCTTTTCTGCAATGTCTCAGTTTCCCTTTAAAAATGGAGTATAAAGGCTTTTCTGTTGAAGAAATCCGGGTGAATTTGCTGTGAATTGATGGCATGCCATCTTTTCTGCTCCACGTACTCCTTCATGCAGTCTCCGTGGTCATGGTTAAAGCCATTCCCTGTCCCCTGCCTCTCCCAAATGAAATAGTTATAAGTGATGGAGAGATGTCAACTAAACCTGAAGGGAACCTGCTGTGGTGGTGTGGAGAGCCACAAACTGCCTTATTTATCCTGGCACAGCGTTAATCAGCTGTCCTGCACAATCAGTTACATGTCACCCTTGTTAACAATTTAATTCTCCCTGTGAAAAGGGAAGGGAGAGGATGATGGATATTATAGTTCCCTCTTTGTGACCTCTCATTTAGTGCCACCATGAGAAGCCAGGAACTGCCTTCAGCATGAGCACCACCTTGGGTGTCCAGAATACACTGACCAGAGCAGGCTAATGAGGAGCCTCCGTGGATTCAATGAATTTGTTAATTACATATATAAATAACTCACTTATTGCACATTTTTCAGCTTCCAGGGCATCCTTTTCTTTACATATCTGCATTTCCCTCTTCTCTGCTTGCTGCTGAAGGAGTATTTAGTCGTGCAGTGGGAAACAATTGTTTTGGAAAAAAAAAATCACCTTTCTGAATTTCAGCTGTGGGTTCAGTTGAACTTTAAGAGGTGGTGATGTTGCAGGCCAGTTCTTAATCTGAACAAAATTATACCTGCTATTCATAGAGGTAAAGGATTCCACATGGAATTAGTCAAAGAGAAGCAGAAATAAGTTCAGATAAGTAGCAAAAACAGTAAAAAGGAGAGAAAAAAATGGAAATATTCAGCCAGACTAGCAGAAAACCTTGAACATGCATTAAAAGGCAGATTTGAAGGCCCGTGGAAAAGGGGAGGATGGCTGTAATAGCAGGAGCAGCAGTGTCTGAGGCAGAAATGAGAGCAGAGGTGGTAGCTGGGAGAGGAGCACACGTGGAAATAGCACCAGCAGTGATATCTCCTCTCACTGCACACCCAAACCACACATTTAGGGGTGGCCAAATGGACTGTGAGAGAGCAAACAGACCATTATGGGCCACTGTACAAACATGTGCTGGGATAAATGGTGCTGTGCAGGGCAGGAGGGAACAGGAGCTGCTGTGTGTGTTCAGCAGCCCTGGAGCCAGGCCATTTGTGAGCAGCAGCCTCTCAGCAGAGGGGCCTCTCTTCCTTTCTGTAAGAGGCAGCAATTAAGGTTTTTGTAATCAAACCACTCCAGATAAACTCTTAGGTTTTTTATTCATTATTTGTTATTTTTTATTCATTAGCTTAGTTTAGTCTTTATATTTTTTTAATGGGAAAATACTTTGGACACCAAATGTGTCTGTCTTAAAGGGTGAATACATTCCTAAATACGTTTCATGGACTCCAGGTTGACTTTCACAATTCCTGTTTCTTTTCCTTTAAAAAAGTTGCATTAGTCCCTTAGCTGTTGCAAGTACACATTCTGCCTTTGAATTACATTGCACTGCAGCAACTTGTAACAGCAGAGAACCATCCTCTTGCCCTCTTCATGTGCTTACTTCTGTTTGAAAAATGGTACGTTAATCCTTAATTAAAAAGTAGTAACCACAGTTATGTCAGCTAACTTTGCAATGGGTTTGGATGAGGACTGTGCATGTGCAGAATCATTAGATTTCCCATCCAGTCCTTGTAAGTGTTCACATGTTTTAGAATCTCAATTTGTTTTCTTTATTGGAAAAAAAAAAAAATCCAAGCCTCTTGTTGCCTGTGAGCAGAGAAAAGACAAGAGAGTACTCTATGAGTAGACTGTGTGAGATATAAGCTGCTTTGTAGAAAATTTTTTAGAGGAGTGAGGCCTTGATTCAGCAAATTTTGAACCTAAGCATTGCTGCTGAGTCCTGCACTTGGGAGCTGCCAGGCTGCAGCAGCAGAGCTCTTGCTCAGAGCTGTGCGTGACTTTATCAGTTCCTGCATCCTGTTAATCAGAATGGTGTGTCTGTGCTGTGGGCATCTCCCAGCACTTTCTCCCACTGGCCAGGCTCTGACCTTCCAGGCACATGAGCACAGCTCTGCTGCCATTGCTGAGGGTGTCTACAAGTCTTTACCCACAAAAATAACCTAAAAATGTCCAAACGATTAATTGTAATAATAAAGAAATTTTCCCCCGTGCAAAGATGTTCTGATGATGCTTTAACCTTGGAGCTAAATTTTAGATCTAAATTCTAATTTCTAGTAAATTTGGGATTAAAATGGAGATGTTGACACAGCAGAATCACTGCCATAAAGAGAGAGAGTCACACGGTTTATTGTAACAGCTCTTGATTGCCTAGCAAAGAAATGCATAATGAATAAACATTATTTTAAAGGGCTTGATAGCACAATGAATTTTTCAGTGGGAGAAACAGAAGACAGAGTATTTAAAAATACATGAGCTTCATATTTGATTATAAGTCAAGAAGCAGCAGAAAGAACCAAGAAAATTGATAGCAATGGCAGCAGGCACCAAGCTTTCAGTCTTGAATTAATGAGGTTATTCATAATAGAGAGGGAGTGACATAGTGATTAGTTAATTACTGTGCAGAAACATACAATTAATGCAGAACTGGAATTAGTATACAATGAATTAAAATACCACATAATGCAAACAAAACTGAGAAAGAAACCTTGATTGTTGGTTGAAGTTGTCATAACAGGAAGAAGTCTGTTGGAATCACAATAGTTTAGCTATCAGCATGTTTCACTTGTGTGATCTGATTCCAGCCTGTTAACAGGAATGCTGTGATGGAGAGCGGAGTGCATCAATTACAAACTTCTGTGCATGTAGGGCAAACGAGATTGCAGGGCCAAGGGGCTGCAAAGGTAGACTGATAAGAAGCTTGTGTGCATTGTAACAGGAATCTTCAACAACTTTTGATAAAACTAATAGGTATTGAGCCTGACTGGTGTATCAGCTGTCCTGCCTTGCTGGCAAGGACTGCTGAGGCAGAGAGGCGAGCTGTTGCTGCCCGTGGATCCCACAGCAGAAGCCCTCCTGCACGGTTCCAGGGGTGTGGGGTGGCTGGTTTGGGGTGCATTTAGCACCGTGTAGGAGCGCAGTGGTGAGGGCTGGGTTTGCTGTAAGCATCTGCTCTGTATGATCTCTGTGCACCACAAACAAGGGCAGCTGCCAGGGCAGGAGCAATGGTGTTTGCCAAGCCAGTCTCTTTTCCTTCTGAGGGAGTGGGGCTTAGAAAAGATTCGATTGTGTAAGGGAAGGAAATATCTCAAACTGCACCACACCATAACTTAGAGCTGCTTTGGGTCTACTCTAAGCTCTGTCAGTGAAAAAAAGCCTTTTCATTTTCTCTCTTTCTCTCCCTCTATTTATCTCTCTACCTATCTTCTATATAACAGCACTCAGTACAGCTGCTGCCCAGCAGCAACCAGCACACTCCAGGCTGCATGGGAGCTGCAGGGACTGTGCTCCAGCTCCCAGCAACCTGACAGAAGGCTGCAAAACCTTGGTCTGCGGCATCCTCCATTTGGCAGAGCATTTCTGCAGCAGTTCAGAGTTTGCAAGTGTACAGGTTTTTAACTTAGATTGCAGAAAACTGAGCTGATAGCACTGAGAGATCAAATTTATTCTCTTTTTCCCTTTAGCAATGTAAATAAGAATGATATTTTAGAAATAATATCTGATTTCTATCCTAAGTAATTAGAAATCTGAAGTGGAAAAGTAATTTATAATAGTGTTGTACATAAAGGTATCCTTACAGGAATTAGGTGAAAGAGAAAAATTAGAATAGGAGCGTTTTGCAGAAGGTGATTTTTACATGGAAATGTATAGTTATGGTCACTGGTTTATCTTATTGTATATTTGTTATAGTCTAACATGTATTACATTGTTGATAGTGTAGTTCAGCTGCATTTGAAAATCCCTGGTAGTGCATTTTCCGGTAACACAGAACTTTACCCTTTACCCTTTTTCTTCAGCTGAGTTACAAAGATCAATAAGTGAATAGCAAAAACATTTTTTTAAAAAAAGCATAGTCAAGTATTATGTCACTTTTATGTCAATACAAAAATATCAGTGGTATATATTGTTATAGGAATCTAAAAATGTAAATACTTCTGGACAGAAACAGGAAAACCAATTAGCTGTGATAAATTCAAGTCTCTGACTGAAAGCAAGCTTTAGTCTTAAGAAATGGCTTAAGAACTAGCAAAAAAAAAAAAAAAAGAAAAATAGAAATCCTAGCACTTTTGTATCATGGTCCCAATTCAACAAAGAACTCAAACATTTTAGTTTAGTTTCTCAGAAAGACTCTGCCAGACAAGTGAAGCTCTCTGAAAGCCTTTCATTGTGTCACCAGAAGCTGTAAGAAAGGCACTAATTTTTCCCAGGTAATTTCTGAAGAAGACCCTTTTCAATAATAGTGTGTGAGAAGGCCCACATTTAGTAAGTGCTTGAATCTGACCCTATATGTGGAGGGCAGAACTCTCACTAAATTTGATCTCCCGGCCCTGGTGATGCCGAGCTGTGGCAGAGGTGAGGCTCCCAGGCTGTGTGTGCCTGCTGGAGTGCTGGATCTTCCTCTCCTCTTCCTTCTTTTCCGTAAGCTATCATAAAATAAATCTTTTCCACAAAGATTTCAACAAAACAATTTCTTCATAAATATCCCCCAGCACAAGTTCTGGTTAAAATTCATATTATGTCACTCAATCTGCCTTTACCAAATTAGAAGACAATTCGAGTCTATACAGCCTTATTTCAGGTTTCTTTCTTTTCCTCCTATCCCCCTCTCAACTGCTGTTCCACTGAGAAATTAACTCAGCCTTTCAGTCAGAGTGAGAGCCAGACTGGGAATTACAGGAAAACCTCAGTTACTAGGAAAGGTATTAGTTTATAATAAAGTGTTGATCCTTGAAATGTCATTTTCCTTTTTGAATACAGTAAAATAAACAGCACCAGAAAACCAAGTACTCTATTAATTTAAATGGTTGGTTTGTTAATAGTTACAGTATTCCAAGCAACAAAAATAACTGTCTGAGCTTGCAGAAGTTCTTGCAGCAGTATTTTCATGGAATGATCATGCTTTCTCACAGATATTAGGTGGGTATGAACTTTCTGAGTTCTGTGATTTAGCTGATGAGGAGGAGGGAAACCTCCCTGTGATTTCCAGGCCCAGGCTTCTCTCCTCACCCATAAAGGAAATTATTTACTAATAACTGTTCTCCAAGATGCTTCTGCTCGCAGAGGTAAAGCAGAAGATCTTGCTGGTCATCTTCACAGCAGCTCTGTACCTGGCCTGTTCCTGGAGCTCTTCCTGCGTGTGTCACTGATGGAGTCTGTGGGAACCAGTGCGTTCATCTCCTCTCCCTCTGGGTACTTTTATTTACATTACAGTGCCAGCATTAGCTCTCACTGAGTGTGGGAAGAGCTGCTTTTCTGAGATAGGTGCAAGTTAAGGTAGAAATGGGTCTGATTCAGTGTTTGCAGCCAGGGAAGTAGTAAAACCTGGATCTGTTAAACACAGCTGTGCAATAATACTGGCTTACATAGAGCCTGTGAGTCTTTTTAAATCAATTACTTTCAAATATGTTTCTCTTGACCATTGGCTCCCAAACACTGATGGCATTTTTCCACTATAGTAAAATATTAACAATAGCAGCAAGTCTCAAAAGCTGGGAGGTTTTGTTTGGTTGGTTTTAATTATTTGCTATTTCCATGGCTGGGTTTCAGCTGAGACCAAAACCCCTAAGGAAGTTAAAGGCTAATTTCAGAGATCTTGAGTCCAGGATTTACCAACACTGTCACAAGAGGCAAGTGGTATTTCAGGCTGCAAAAGAAATTGTCCTTTACAAAACATGTGACAAAACTTTTTCTTTGGTAGCATCATCCTGTGTCACCTTGAAAAATTTCCTGGGCTCCATTCTGAGGAAAAAAAATATTTTATCCTAATGGCAAACTACAAGTAAATTGCTACAGAGTAGACAGTGAGTAGGGAAGGCTTCTGCTGCAGTCTAACAAGAAAGACATTATTTTACATCACCTCAGATGCCTTTTTTGGTACAGCAAAGACCTGCATCATAAATACAAAATGGTCTGAAGGGTTTGAAATTTTTCACGCCACAAAATGCATTATGCAGCTCCATCAAACCTAAGTAAGGGCTGTGACTTTTTCTACCTTGTACGGGTAGGAATAGAAGCTGGAGTTTACCTCAGAAAGAACATTTTCTTCTCTCTGATGTGAAGATTTAGTTCCTTCTGGAAATGGGAAATCTGCAGGTAGATTTGGAAAGGTTCAACATATTAAATGTTCTTAATGCAGCAGATGCTGGATATGTACCTGACTGGGTAGGCAGGAAAACTTCAGTTACTGAGGCAGTGAATATTTGGTTTTGGGGCAGAAATGTTAACAGTCAGTGTTCATTATCCCTGTCAGAAAACCAGCCCATTGCTAGCACTCACTGTTAATGGTATTTTGATTGCGAGTATGAAGCGCACATCTTGGAGTCTGTATTCCCAAATTAAACACAAACAAAAACAACAAACAGCCACCAAAAAGCCAAATAGCAGTTCCCTCATTTTTTCCAAAAAATTAAACACTCAGAAAGCATTCACCTTGCACCAGGGTGGATGGCAAATGCTGCCAAAGCTTCATGAAAACCTCAGAAAGCCCAGTGTGGTGTTTCTTCTGTGTTTTGCCAGGCCGAGTCTAAAAGTCCTGTATTGAGTTCCCTGAGTTGTGGAATTACAAAAACATCATAAAGAGATGCCTGGCAATGCACAGCCTCACCAGGCAGTGACAGAGCAGCTCCTCAGGGCTGCCCCTGGTGTGTCCCCACTGCCATCCTCATGCCAGATATGAATCCAGCACAGGAGGAAAGGGTCCTGTGCATCAGGCACAGATCCTGGCCTCACCTGAAGGATTATCTGCTGCTAAACAGAGCAAATGTGAAACTAAATCATCCCTGTTAATGTGCAGTTGAGAAAGTTTTACTTACACATCAAATGGTTATTCAAATAACTTCTAGATGAAGGTAATGTCTCAATAGAGAGCTATGTATAGAAATTTTTTGTATAATATATAAATAGAAATAATATTTTTGTACAAAAATACCATTTCAGGGTTATTGCACACAGGGGTTTGTAAATGGGTATTTTGATGCTGTGACTGTCTCTCATATCTGGGGGAACTGAGTGAAATAGGAAGGAAATATTCACATTCTTAGAGGCTCCAAACAAGGTGCAGCTACAGTCCAGCTCTACAGGTTTGTTTAACATACAGGAAAACAAATTAAGGTGGTAACATGTTGAGAAGTACTAAATGACATTTAGAGGCTTATCCTGCAGGGTCCTGTACTGCTTTTGAAAATGTGCTCAAGGCTTTTTTCCTTTTATTTCCCTCCATTTTCCTCCATTTCTAAATGCATCTCTTGTATCCATTGTTTTTAGAGCACCCAAAAACTTAACGTTCGGGTGCCAGGTCTGACAGCAATCAGATATCATACCCTGACATTCATTTTCCTACATGTTATATTTTATTTTACAGTGCCAGAGGAACACAGAACAAGTTTTCTATCAGCTGTAATTTTTCTCTCTCCTTGCTGTGTGAGGGTTGTATACCTCTCAGGGTATTTTAAAATACCTTCAACATTTTTTCTGGATAATTCTATTTCAGAATGCCTGTTCACATTCTCCCCACAAGTTTCTCGTAATATCTGATATTTTTCAAAGATTGGAAAGCAGCATTACACAGTAAAAGCAGCTGACACATTTGATTTCTCTCTCTCCATCTCTCAGTGGAGGAGGTAGCATTTGTCATCCCTGGGCAGAGCAGCTGTTACAAAGCTTTAAGGTGAAGTGTCTGTGTTCCCAGTCCTTCAGAATGGCATTTTTGTAAACCTTTTCCTTAAATTGCTTATTGCACAGTCCTGTCTTAAGCTCTGTCTCTCCAGCCACGCTGAACTGAATAGAGGGGCACTCGCTGCCTTGTAGCAGTGGAGCCTGCTCTGAGCACTGCTGCCAAGGGGCTTTTTCACTGCTGCCAAGGGGCTGCTGATCACATCTCTGCACCCTGAGCCACAGCTCAGTTTTCCCCAGCAAAAAGCTTACTGCACTTGCTGTATTTGGGAGGATGGTTTTTAACCTAGATGATCTCCTCCACTCTAAAAAACTTCGTGAGGAATTTTTTCTGGTTTTCACACTGATGCCAGTCACTCAGAGGTGTTTGTATCTGCTGCTGGCAGAGCCAAAGTCTCATCTACTGCAGTCTCAAACAAGATTTTTTCTTGTATTTTGGGGGGGGAATAGGAAGGTATGGTCCTGTGCTTTTGACTCCAGTATTCTTTTAATGCTCCTGGCCATCTGTGCACTGAGGCATGACTTTGTATTAAGAACTGCAGTAAAATGCAGTGCTCTTTTCTTGGTTTTGATATTGTTTCACTCTCTTTTGCCTTCTTTATTCCTGCCTTTTTTTGATTTCCAGACTACTAAAT
This sequence comes from Edolisoma coerulescens, assembly GCA_013397115.1. Lineage (NCBI taxonomy): Eukaryota > Metazoa > Chordata > Aves > Passeriformes > Campephagidae > Edolisoma > Edolisoma coerulescens. The sequence continues at coordinate 58,679 of VWZW01000978.1, read as the reverse complement.
GGTATTTCTTGTGCAGTACCAGATTTTTCTGTTTCTTTCTCTCACCAAGAGCACTTTAATTTCACTTTAAATGAAACTAAATTATAAAATAGGTGATGCTTTATTATGCTGCAGATGCTACTATATGGTGGATATTTTTAACATCTGAACTTAAAAATTCAACAATATGCCCTGAAACATTTTTCAATTTTCTTGAAATTAAAAACTCTTCATTTGGCTAAGTCGGATCTGACACGTGAGCAGCTCTGCAAGATGAACTTTCCTTACCCTTGTGAAAATGCAGTGTCATTATCAGGAAATTCCTAAACTGACACCACTCTCAAGCAAGTGAGCAGCATCATGGTAGAGCCAAATGCTGATGTTTAAATGAAGATCACAGGAAATCAGTTTTCTTTACTTTTTGAGGTGGATCAGGACCAGATATCACAGTAGTATTTTTCTGTATCATTTTTCTTTCTTTGCTCTTTCACCATTCTTCTTCTGCTGGTTTCTGAGTTGCCATCTTATTCAGTGTGGCTACAGCAGATGTACTGATTTTCACCTGTTCAGAGACTACAGAAAGGTGAAGGAATGAGGGTTTCTGAGGAACTTTGACTTCTCCATAGCCCACAGGATGTGTCTGGGTTACTGTGGAGGCAAATAAATTCTTGTCTGCAGGCAGTGGCCATCCGTGACAGGCTCTATGCAGATTAAGCAATAAAAAGTTATGGTAAAAAGCCACAGTGATGAAAGTCCTTGAGACAGCTGGCCAATTTCCACAGCAAAAAATAATGCAAATGTATGCAGAAATGCCATTAGTTCAAGCCTTTCCTCCAGATCCAACACTGGAAAAGTTTCTGCAGGTTTGAGATAATTTGGTAGGAAGGAGAATTGTTTCAGACCCCCAGGCTGCAGTCAGGGTCCCTCCTCTGTTCATCAAAACAGCCTCGTGGGCAGGATGGTGCCATGGCCTGGAGGCCTCTCCTGGACATCCCATTTCCTCACAGAAAGGCTGTTCTCTCCTGCAAGCTTTGCCAGAATCAGAATGTTTCTCCTCCAGCCTTATGGTACAGATTTTATTCCTCAAATTGCTCAGAACTCGAGTGAAAATGAAAGCAAGGAGCAGCAGCAGGTGCTTTTGGGAGTTTCCAGGTAGGTACTTATCTGCCTGAAGCTGCATCCCCTGGCTCTCCTAAACACCCTGAGCGCTGCACTGGGGCTCTGAGCAAAGGTCTGGGCAGGAACAGCAATCAGAGTTATCTGAATCCCACTGAATCTTGTCCTTTACCCACAGCTGTCACTGTACCATTAGCCTTAAATGACTGGTGACTGCTGAAATATCTATAATCTTTGCAAACTGGAGACACAGTGAGGTTTCCTGACTCCTCTGCATAACCCAGCATCTCTTCAGCACATAAAAAGCCTCTGTGAGTGCTCACAAAGGGCCAGTGCCTCAGCTGAGGCCCATTGACTTTGCTGGAGCTTTGCCAGCTTCCACCAGCCGAGAACCTTTTTTCTTGTATTTTCTAAAGAAACTATTGGGAAAACACTTTTGAAATCCAATGAACAAAGTTCAGTCAATAAAAAGTGAGAAAAAAATAGCATGTGCAGCAATTGAACGAGTGAAATTGAATTCAGAGATGACTGAGTGGTGCTGGTTGATGCATTTTTCTATCTGATATTACTGATTTGGCAAAATGGGAGCATTTCCCAAAAATGCACAAGGTTTATCAGAATGCTATGGGAAATCATTGGCACCTTAGGTGTCAAACATTTTGTTTCGACTATTATGCAATGAAGATTGAAAAATCCTTCTGGACACAAAGCAGTTTGATCCTCTTTAAAGAAAATATTTCTGGAATCTGATTTTGCTGTAGATTGTGACATTTTAACTTGTTACTCAAATCTGACTTAAAAACAAATGCCAAAATTCCCAGTAGAAAGGTGATTTAACACAATTTTAATAAGAAGCTGTTTTATTGGGAAGTATTGCCTTTGAGAACTGTTAATGTAATAGACACCCTTATTTTTAGCAGGGGTGTGCATTACAAGTGACATCCTCACAATTCCTTAATAGAAAATGATAAAATATTAAATGGTAGCACAGCATTTAAAGACAATGTGTTGTTTTCCTCTGCCTGTGTTTAACCATGATGAGTTTCACGAGCTCTCAAAGTGCAGAATACAGATATCTGCTGGCCTCAGGAACAGATTAGGGGCATAAACACATCTGGCTTTTCTTAACAAACTTCTGGAAGAAATGTAAGAATGCAATAGGCAACACAGAGTCAGAAGCAAGAGGATGTCTAAGTCTGCTAAGAGCTGGGACAGAAAGAGTGATTGTTTGCTTAAGCACCTTCTACTGACACCATTGGTGAGGATTGTTATTTGTAGTATTCAGCACTTGAGTCTCTGGTATTTTCATGCTGTTTCCCCACAGATTATTTTTGCTGTTGGTAAACAGTTGAGGGAGGAGATAATGCATTACCTCTGCAAAATTATTGATGCTAGAAATTTGATCCATTCTCTGAGATGGGCTCTGCTGGTAAGGCAGGTATATTTAGAGACGTTATGGTGGGCAGGATGAGTTGGAGTTTTTTTCTTTGAATAATGTAAACCATTTATTTTCTTTTCTGCCTCTGGAGAGAACATTTTCAGTAACTTAAAAAAAGGCAATAAGAATACTTATCTGAGAAGAACTCTGCACTTGGAGGTGCGTGAAGCTCTCCTTGTACCAGAGCTTCTTTGGAGTCATTCCCTAAAAACGGCAGGAATGGGCTTTCCATTAAGAATAAAGATAAGTCCAAAGTGCACTTTCATGACCCAATTTGGGGATTTATTCCTCTCTTCTGTATTGATAAAAAGTCTCTTCTGTTTCAAATGAAATATATTTGTATTCACAGCCGTGTTTCTGAGCTCCCAACTCATAAGGATATTTGCATGCTGAAGTGGAGCTGCTTTTGTTCTAATTCCCCTCATTTCACATATTTTTTAGTTGTAAGAGATAAAAGACTTTTTTAGATCAGAAGATCATTACTGAGAGAAAGGAGCTTAATATTCTCCCTCTGTTTCCTACCTGCAGTGTGGTGGGAGGATGAAAGTTAATCTCTAGCCACTCCACTTCGTTTCAGAGAGGGAAAAGTCACAGAAGCATCATTTGTGTTTGTAAGCCCGACTGGAAAAAGTAGATGAAGCATCAGATTCCTTCACTTACTGAAATTCTCCTGATTAGTTTTAGTTTTGCGCCTTTTTATTCGGGAGCACCCAACTGTGCGTGGCTTGATCTGCAAAGGCCCTGGAGTGAAACACCTGCACACCAGATCCACTGTGGTGTCACTGATCCTGTTGGTGTTCATGCTAAGGGGTGTTAGAGAAGCTGCTTCTCTCTGAGCAGCAGAAAGACCACAGAAAACCTGAGGAGCCTTTTCTTCTGGTAACCTCTCAGTGAGCACTGCTGCTCTGGAGCCCTACACATGCTGTTGGCATTCCAGACTTGCAGCTTCCACTGTTCAGGCAGGGTTTTCTGAAAACATGTGGGTCAGTGCCATCTCTGGCATCCTGTGTTTAGGGCAGGAGGGATGTTACTCATTTTGCTGCGCTTTCTGTGTCTGCTTATAGCAACTGCAAGAAATTGTGGACTTCAGTAATCCCTTTCCTTTGTCAAAATCCACTAATCCTAATCAGTTACAGACATGATTTCACAACCCAGAATGTCAGAGTATTCCAAAATTATGCTGCACAGGTCTTTTTTTGTACTAGTCTCAAAGCCCATCATAACTTGGGAAAAGATAGATGACTACCTCTATATAAATACATATTTTTTTTTAATATTTATTAATTTATGGAGTTGATTTTATATGTACGTATCTGTAATGATTATGCAAGGAATATAACTCCCAAATGCTTTTTTTTTTTTTTAATTTAGAAGGATGAGTCAGAATTTCCTGAAAAGTAAAAATAGGCCATAAAGTCTATACTTATTCCGAATATTAAAGCATTTGAGGAATATGAAAGAACTGAAGATTTGCCTTGCATACCTCTCTCTAAAACTCCCTGACAGATGTGATACTAGATTTAAAAAAATATTAGTGACCCATATTTGCCTCAAACACCTGTACTTAGATTCCACTGATGCCCTCTCTCACTCTTCAGGGATGAACTCTCTAGGGATTGTGCAAAACTCTCACTCAGTCGTCCTCTGCCTCTGATGCCCTATGCACATCCTAATCCCAGGTTTAGCCATGGCCACATTTAGCCCTGAACAAAAGCAAACAGGACCCCTGTGATGTCAGGTCAAGTATTAATTCTCGAAGGCTTCCTGCGTTCCAGCAGCCGCTGAGTTCCTCTGTCGCCCTTATACCTTAAACTCAACCCTGAACTAGGTTTGCAAACAACACTGAGACTTTTACTGCTCCTTGGGAAATTGTTTCCAGTTGGGTCAAATGCACTCATTTGTTCCCCAGGCCAAACACAGCCATTTTTCAGTGATCCACGCCACTGAATTCAGTGCAGCTGACCCCCCACGTTTGCGGGGAGGACTGTGCTCATTTTTCAGCCACCCAGAAGACACTTCTGTTTCTCCTGCAGGCTATGCTTGGTTTGCCTGTGGGTTAATGAAGATGCATTTCCAGCACTGAGTGTGCTGGAGGAGCCCTGCAGCTCCCTGCCTTGCACGGAGAGACCCCTCAGGGGGAGGGGACAGCTCCTGAGTAGCTGCAGGGACAGCCCAAAGATCCTTTTACAGTGGCTCTGAAGTTTCGTCCCTAGTGCTCCAATCCTGAACTGGTGAAAGTCTCAGGGAGTTGTTAAAGACTCCTGTTGGGTTTGGTGTGTCAAACTGCCTTCTATAAAATATACACTGGTCAGCAAATGCCAGTAAAATCCCAGGTGTTGGACCTGTGTGTCTGTGCAGGAGAAGGAGTGAAACCTCAGTAGCACTAGATTATTACTGATGTTATAGTCGTACCTCTCCATGCCATTTTTCCTTGGGTTTGGGACTTTTTCCCTTGTCTGGTTTTTACTGTCACCTGGTTTGATTTTGTGTCTCATTTATGTGACACATGAGCTACCTTTGTCAATTAATCATTGTATAAAATATTAAGGGAAGAACTCCTGTAATACAAGAAGGGGGATACAGGAACAGACTGTCATAAGAAAAGAGTGGTGTGAGAACAGAGTTGCCAGTTTGGGTTAAATAAGACCTCCTTATTTCTGTGAAATTATAATGTAGTCAGGGTAAATATTAGTTTTATAACTGATTGACATACAGATTAGGCTTTCCACAGTGCTTTGTCTCAGCCAGCAACAACAGCATAACATTCCCCAGGCATTCAAGCTGTTTTGTGTACGCAGGGGCTTTACAAGAGAGCTCTGTGGTGAGAAGCTTGTCCTATTCCTGGGTCTCTTTTCACAGCAAATGTGACCCCTTCATTACTGCAAATGGCTCTGGGAGGGCTGTGTGCTCCAGGGAATAAAGAGTAGGGCTTTGGCAACAAGCTGCTGAATGCAGATTTCTGTGCTGATTTGTTCTGTTGGTCATTGTTCGTGGGAAGCTGTTGACTAGGAATTTATTTTGGCTTTTTAAAAAAACCCCCAAACCTGTATTTTATTCTTTTTTAATGTCAAGACAGTTATCTCAGTCTGCCTTCTCTTGGGAGTGGATTTTTTTCTCTCGTACCCCAGTTTTGTCCTTGACTCTTCCTTCAACTTGGGTACTGTCACTGGGTTTTGAGTAGTCCTTATTTTGTATCCAGTAAGACCCATCCATCTTTGCTTTATTTTCTGCTAGCAAATGCCCTTTTTCTAACTGCTTTTGTGGCTAAGTGAAAACTGGTGCAGTTCTAATACGAGCAGAGATTTCTGTTAATCTTACAAACCTCAACCAGCACATGCTTCAAACAAGAACCTGAGAGGTCTCTTTTGAGGCTTGTCACTTTAGATGCTTCTTGCTACTTAGACCAATCTTGAAGAAGCCCTCAGCACTGAGGTTTTATGATGATCTGTTATCATGGGAGACTGAATGGGATGGGACAAAAAAGTCCATATGGAAGTTGCTGCCCAGTTTCAGTGTGATAATCTGGCCTCAGCTAGTTAGCTCTGGGCTGTTCCTTACACTGGCAACTTCCACCGTCCATCAGGGCCCTCCAGGGGCATTGTTAAAGGGGTAGAGAAGCTGGAGCTGTTTCTCTTGGCAGAGTAAATCAATTCCCATGACTTATGTCAGATAAACCCATTTCAAATGTGAAAATCCTATGAAATACTCTTGGCAGCCTTAATAAACATTAAAGTGTTTGACTCCAGGTGAGTCCAAGGGTGTATGCTCTATGTGCATGCTCCCTGGGACTCTCGGGGAAATAACCTCTGCTTTTGAAATGCACATTATGCGTCAAAAATAACACTTTGGTGGTACAGACAACTGTGGTATGAAGTGGTTTAAAACTCTGTTGACTTAAATGTTTCTCACAAGAATTCAGGGGACTGCAACCACCCCTAAAAAGCTTTGCTTTTGTATCAAATAAATACATTGAGGTAGTCAAATTAAAACAATTGCAATGTTTATTGAAAAAAACAAAATGGAACAAAAAGAAGGCAGCATTTTTGGTTTGCCTTACTGTTAAGCAGACTGTCTGACCTCTGGCTGACAGGGAAAAAAAAGCAATTTCACTGCAAAAGAACTTATTTCATTCAAAAGTGATGAAATGTCATTGCTGGAAAAATGCAGAAGAGATTGCACAGGACAGCCTGGGGATGGCTTGTGTAGGGCAGTGATCCCAGGTGGCCCTCTCCATTTTCCAACATCACAGCAGAGCTCATGGAGGGGAGCAGGGATCTTGACGTCCCTGTCAGCTGCAGATAGAGCAGCTGCATCTGACAGGCAGGGCACTGTCTGCAGTCCTGCAGCAAGTCAGGGCCCTTTTACAACTCCTGGGCTGCTTTGGGATTGCTCAGCGCCCACCACTCGATGGGCTGGCTGCGTATTAAGCTCAGCTGCAGAGATGCTTTGATTGAAATCTGTCAGCCCTGGGCTGTGAGCTGCCCAGGGTTGTGGCTGACACAGACCATCTCACAGGAATCAGTTTTGTGGCGGGGGCACTGATCCCTCTGCCTTTTCGGATCACCCAAGGGGACCGGGCCGTTCCTCACAACTGCTGCAAACCCTCGGGCCCTTTCCAAGGCTTCAGCCCCTGTAAACACTCAGGCTGTGGCCTCTGCTCTCTCTTCTAAGGACAGCAAAATGAAATAGCTGCCTCTCTCCTTTTGTGCTCCTGGGTGGGCACTGATCATTAACGCTCTGGCTTTTCTGGGCCCGTGTTTAATGTCTCATAGCAGCTTTTGTGCTGCACAAGTGTGGTTGTTTCAGGGAATTGATGTGGGAATGCTGGAGCAAGCTTTTGTACAGGGTTCTCTAGGCTGCCTGTCTGCTACCCAGGATAAATTTGTAATCAGGTTATTTGTGTCAGAGCTGAATCTTGGCCTCTCTTGCTATAGATTGTCCCAGTCTGACTCCCCTCAATGTGAATTTAGGTCGTTCTAGACTCAGTTCTTGTGCCAAAATTTAAACAAAGAAGAGGATGACACCAGCACACAGGAGACTTGCTCCTCTAGGCTGGGAAATGGTTCTGGTGGGAGGAGCCAGTGGAGAGCTGATGCTCAGACGCAAAGGGCAGCTGCCACTCTGTCCTCTTCACCACCAGATATCTAGAGAATAAATACACACATTCCTCAGGCAGATTAAGCAATAATTCTTATTTTTTTCAAAGCATATCTACTGTAATGATTAAAGCCAAAAGCACTGAGACCATCTGACCCATGAACTGACTCTACTGAATAAGACAACTGTCTTATTTCTCACAAAGCCAAAATACAACGTTTGCGGATGTTGTGAGTGTTCAAGCAAGCTGCCATGGAGATGGGGAAGGGCTTCCTTTCCAGAACTTTCAGGATCAGAACTGAACATTTACCAGTAACACAGATTTAGATGTTTGGCTTTGGGTGTCTCTCACTAAATTTCCTGTGCTACACCAATCTTCTTCTTTTGCAGCTCTTTACTTCTCCATATCTCTGGTTACCACTGCATTTGTTTGCTGCAGTTTGGAAGAGCAGAGACCATACTATCACTCAAGGAAGTTTTAGCATATTTACAAAGGATGAGGAAAAAAAACCCACAAAACTTTGTTAGAAAAGTAGTATATCTAGTACCTTTCTGCCACACAATGAGAATCTGAGGCTTGGAGAACCTTCTTCTGCTGGCTCTTGATTATATTATATATTACATATACTATGTAATATATAATATGCAATATATAATATATAATATATAATATATAATATATAATATATAATATATAATATATAATAATATATAATAATATATAATAACATACAATAATATATATTAATATATAATAATATATAATATATGTTATATGTTATATGTTATAGGTTATAGGTTATATGTTATATGTTATATGTTATATATTATATTATTGGCTTGATTATAGTTATTTAAGCAATCTCAGAAAAAGATGCAGACTTACACAAATTGACAGGAGACAGTGGAATTACATCAACAGAAATCTGAATCTGTTCTTGGATGGACAAGAAATTTTTGCAGTAGCTAAGAAAGTAAGTTCTTAATTCATTATTAAATCCATCTGTGCCATATAAAGAAACAGATTGATGTCATCTAACCAGTAAAATAAACACCCATTTTTCAAGGCAGTTCTGGATTGATGCACCATGAAATCTTCTAGTAGTCCAGATCTAAAGGCACGGAACCATAAATTCTTCTATTGACACGTCTAGTAGCAGTTTTACAGATGCACTTAAACTGCCGCAAGTAAAATTTTAATTGCCTAATTTTGTGGAAATTATGGATCCAGATCCAGACATCTACATCTGCAGTATGGTATTTGGAAAGAAAGGACTTATACTTCATTCTGTAAGATTGAGAGCAGTGTGAGTTTGAGTGCACTGCAGCTCCTAAGTCAACAAAATTACAAATCATTGAAATTCTTGGGAGTGAAGGCTGGGGAGCCTGGAGAAAAGATTTCTGAGGGAGTGATTAGGGAATTACAGTTTGATCTTCCTTGGTTTGCTTGAAGTCCTAGCTGAATAAGTGTGCATCCACGGTCATGCCTTTAGGCACTGATGGTATATGTTTCCTGCCAAAATTGATCAGACGTAGAGGGAACCTCCTCCCAGATGGATGTCTAGAAACTCATTTCCCCGGACTGTGAGAGGATTTTACAAAGCAGTTGTTCTGTTGACTCATGTCATAGTGATTTCCAATAATTCATAATCCATTGTACATGGAAATCAACCGCTTCACTTCAGACAGTTAATTAAGGTTGCAAACAAACACTCACCCTTTCAGATGGCTTTGTTTCCTTTTCCTTCCTCCCCTTCTCTCCATGATGTCCTTTTTATTTATACTGCCACATTTCAAAGGACTTGCTACATTTAGCAGCTTTGTGCCGTCCCCTTGTGTGGGGCTCCTCTGAAGCCATGTGGACACTCAAAGGTCACATTGGGAATGTTTTCCCCAACACTTAGACCTAAATGTTTTCATTTTCTAGGGCATCCACTAGAACAGCTTTTCCTTGGAGGAGTGTCTGGTTATTTGTGCTTGAAGCAAAAGTTAGTGAAAAGTCTATTGACCCTTTAAGACACCAATATTCAGCTATTTGCTTGTTGTTCTTTACTTGATAAATTACTAATTTAGGGTGAAATCATACTCTTTAGTGGCTCCCTGTTCATAAATCACAATCTGACATTTTTTCTCTAGGGGAAGATTGCTGTTTGCAGTATGCTCTGCCACCAGAACAGATGACAATATTAGTTTATCAGGAGAAAAACCTATATTTTTAAAATAAATCCTGATACAATAAATTCCCAGCTCTCTGTATTGCTGCTTGAATGTTATTATTGCCAGATTGTCTCCGTGATCTTGAGCTCAAAAGCCTTTGTACAGAAAGCAGAGAAACCCAAAATGGAATTTGTGATCAAATGGACAGAAAGGGGAAGTCAGTGTTTCAATTTGAGAAGAGTTTGACAGCCTGCACAGGTATTATAGCAGATTACTTACGCTGATGAGAAATCACACGCTGTTTTCAATGAAGCAGCGTGTAATCAAGAATAACATCTTACCAAAACTGGAATCCAGCATTTTCAAGAATCTGTGAAGTTTCCTTTGTTCTAAATTGCCTCCACAAAATTTAAGGCTGGATTTCTTGTGTTTTAAGCCCTTGACTGTTCCAGAACTGGAAGTTTCTTTTGTGTGCTTGTGTCAGGCCTTTCTAACGAGTGCGCGAGGCACTCTGAACTAGCGTAAGGTCCCTACACACATAACTTGCAGTTTCTCTTTGCAGGAAGAATGAGACAGGGAGGCTATAGGGTTTTTCCTCTCTCTCTTGGATGGCAGAAATGGAAATCTCCATTTCAAGCCCTTTTTCTTGCCCCCACGATGCCCAACCTACGTTGCTGCTGCTGGGACAAGGACCAGCCCCTCAGCCTGGGGCTCTTGCTGGGCTGTTGGTGGCAGCACACCCGTGTGAGGGGCAGGGCAAGAAGCTTCTTTCCCTGCTCCCCCGGGCAATTGCTTTCTCTTCCTGGGCTGGGTTTGTCTCTCCTCCCCTTGGTTTACCCCTGAGAGGTGGGGAGTGATGGCACAGCCTACCCAGCTGAGATGGGAGCTGTTCCTGGCAGGATCAGGTGCATTCCAGGAGGGAGGAGTTATGCACTGGGTCTGCTCCGTGCTCCCACGGGACACCAGAGCTCTGAGCAAGCACAGAGAGGCCTTGGGTGAACCCCCACGTGAACTGTGGAGCCTTGCCTCCTGTTTCTCCAGGGTAAGATGGGAGCAGTGTGAGAAGCAGTACTCAGGGCTTCATTCTGAGCAGGGTGTGCTCTTCATTCTCCTTTTCTCAATGCTTTGGGGAAAGTTGGAAAGGAATGACTGAAAACTAGGAGGGAGGGAGAAGGGCAGGAGAGGATGCTCAAACTCTGTTCTGCTCCAGGCACCAGCAACTTCTGTGTCCATTCCTGCCCTTGCTGCCACTTTCCCTATCTGCCCACCAATGTCAGAACTCTATTACCCACACATCCCTCCTCTTGTATGCAAATGTGTCTTCTGTGCATGCATCAGGTCTGGGGACACTTGGACACGGCTCCTCACATTCTCTGTGCTCCTGGCCTGGGACTGGCAGGAACTCAGCAGCCACAGCATTAGTCCTAGGCTCCTCAGCTGTGCTAAACACATTTTAAAAAGCAAACCCCGCAGGTTCTTTTGTATTCCAGTAGAGTGCTGCTGGTATAAGAACACTGTTCCCATGGGTCTGGAAATGTCTTTACATCCTTAATGTGTCTTTACTTCAGAGAAAACAGGCATGTGCAATTAATCCTTATACGTATGCTACTTGAGCCTATTTGAAATTGTGTGTGTGTATGTGCAAGGCAATTAATGACCATTCTCCAGAAGTAAGAGAGTGAGGGAGGTTTTTTCCCTTTTTTGTTTTTGCAGTGGCAGGGTAAGGATTCAAACTTAAGGGTTGGTTTTTTTTCTCCCAGTTCTGTGCCGTCACTTCCAGACCACACTGCTTGGGAAAGTATAGTCCTCATATGGAGGAAGCTCAAGCAATAAAAAGTGAATGTTCAAGAAAGCTGTATTTTAATGATTATCAGTATGCAGCACAAATCAAGGAAAATTCAACAGCAATCTCTGATTTGGTCCTTAATGAATTTAAGATAATTCACTTATTTCTGGGAGAGCAGTGGTCTTTCTGAAAGATGCTGTCATGATAAGAGCAGTAAGAAATGGTTCTCTGTTGGAGCTGAGGCTTGTTCTCCAGTGCACGTTGCCTCCTGAAATTAGTTTGTAGGGTACTTAGTGTACACTGGGTTTGGTCCCCTCTATGGTGCCTATTTAAAATGCCCCTCGGGGTGAGAACTTAAGTGCATAGCTTTAGGGTTTGCAAATTTTATTCACCGTCTAGAACCCTCTCCAGTGTTCAGGCAGGCAGGGGTATGACCTCTGCTAAGAGGCAAAAGAGGAAAAAAAAGACCAAGTGACAGACTCTCGTTAGTGCAGTATCTGTAACTTTACTTCCAAAAATCATTTTAGCTCCTCAGAAACAAGGTTAATGCACGCAGGCAGTTCGATACAATTGCTGTTCTTTTCCATTCATGATGTAACTCATAAAAATGTCTTGCACCATTTATGTGGAGTCTGTTGTACTTGACATAAAAAGGTGGAAAGAAGTTGTTTCACGGAGACTGTAGCATGGTCCTCTGGGAGTCATGAAACTCAATTTTCCCTGACTATAATTAATATCTTTCCCATTATGGACCCGGGGAAGGTCCATGTAGCCTGAGATGGCAGCAAACTTATCATCAGAAGAGACACGGGGCTGGGAGAGTCATATGCTGGATAATCATTTAGAAAATGAACTTGAGGGAAAATCAGAGAGAGGCACTAACATCAGGTTTATTGCTGTGCCTTGCCATCTCTACAAACAAAAGAGGGGCCTTTCCCTGGCCTCCAGCAGTCGTTATGCAGTGCAGTGGGTCATTTCAGCAGTGCCTTTATCACGTTCTGACTGCACACAAGGGGTCAAGATCATTCCTTTAGTGCAATCCCCTTCACTTTGCTGAAGGAGCACTGTACTGAATTTGGCTCACGCTTGCTGTGAATTGCAGCCTTTTACCAGAGATACAGATACTAAAAGGAGAGGTCAGCACAATGATTTCCATCCCCATGAAATAGTTTTTCTCAATAATTATGGGCCATGACATTTATCACCAGGTAGCTGTGCCTTCTTTCTGTCAGATGTAATGCAGGCCAGAGCTTTCAAGACCACAGTGTCACTGGTGACTCACTGGGGAGGAGCATGGCCTGGAGCAGCTGGATATTCCAGGGAGGGATTTTAACTCTCCCCCAAATGGGCCAGATGTGGTGTGCATTCTCTTTGTGGGACATTGTGGGCTGACAGAACAGTGCCTGGCCTTTGTGTGAAGCCTTGATGAGCAGACTCAAGTGACAGTGTAGTTCCTAGGACAAGAAACTGCTTGATCACCTACCAGAAGTATGAAGATGTTAAAACCATCTTTTATTCTTCACTGCTGGAACATGCCTATGGCAGCAAAAGCCTACTGAGAGTTTCTGCCAGGGTGTATTGACTCTCTGGGGCTTTTTCTTTTATTTCTCAGTAGGTCTCTCTCCTTGTGGACTGACAGCCACTCCCCCAACAGGCAGCACAGGGCTGGATGTTCTTCTCCAGATTTGAGTGCAGTGGAACAGCACTGCACCTGTCAGGCTGGGTCTCTTCTGCTGTCCCTTGGACATGACCTGCTTATCAGCTTCCACTTTTATCACCATTTGCTGCTCAGGGACATTGAACAAAACCTTCTTTAATGTTCCAACAAAAAAAGTTCTCTAAAGCCATTTCCAACTTAGGTCTGACATCTTCCTCTATTAGACTTCATTTTTTATGGGAAATTCTTTTCTATGGTCTTCTGGATGAACCAGTTCAGACTTTCTCAGGAATCTCACCCTGCTGGCATCTCTGAGCAAGCACACAGGAGCTCAGTGATGAGCTTGATGTAGTTAAACCACCACGGAAATCTCCCCAAACCCTGAGCGTCAGTTCAATAATATGCAACATATTAACTGGTGGAGTGAGAAACCAAGGCCTTCTCTCTGTTTCCTGACCAAGCCTCTGAAATGTTTTCATTCAGTGAAGGAGACTGAGCTGTGATTAAAAGTCAGCAGCAGCCTGAAGGAGCCTGTGGCGTGATTTTAGCTCTGCTGGAGGAGACAAGAGCTGGTCACACAAGGGCAGCTTTGGGAGGGATGGAGCTGTGAGGGCACAGAGGGCAGGGCCTGGCATGGAAGTGCGTGATATTCCTCTCATTACGGCCACCTCTCCCTTCTATGGGTTCCTTTTCTGGTTGCTACAGGCAATGAACTTGTGAAGTGCCGCAACCATCTCGGGGTGGCACAGGACACCAAACATTCACACCTCGCGTGGAAGCCAGGGAGCTTTCAGCATGTTTTAATTCTGACTGGCTTCACAAATTAGAACCAAGTCCTTCATTTACCAGTTATCTGCACTTGTCTGATGGTGATCAAGTCCACTGGTGTTATCCTATTTGTATAGGTCAACAGCATTAATTGGTTTTCATGCATCTTGTATATCGAGCATGCAAAGCATGGACTGTCCTTCCAAGAATAGAGGCAGAGGTGAATTAAAGACTGCTTATGTTGGGGTAATCATAAGATGCTTCCAGGTAATTTTAATAAATTAGTTGTTCAAGTCACTCAGATAGCACTAAATTAATATGTCTAGAGCAATGTGCTGCATTTTCTATCAATCATTTTTTTTATTCTTCTTAATTACATTTCCTCCACTTTAGCTATTGCCTTCTAGCTGTGGAACCACTATACTTTAGCTGCAGTAGGTACAAAGATTAGAATACAAACAGTGCATTTAGCTCTCAGCAGGAGGCTGAGTTTAAAAATGGTTCAGCGAGTGAGTGCACAACAATGTTAAATGTGGAGTGTACCACAGATCGAGGAGTGATTCAGAGAATCCTGTTCAGCTAATGCATGAGGAACATACTCAGGGCTACAGAGTGTGCAGAGATGCTAGAAAAGACAGCCCTGAATACCTAGTGGGCTATTTTTGTGTAGATAATGGAGGCCACTTGGCTTTTACTTAACATCAGAGATGAAAAATTTTAATAGAATAGGTTACTTTCAACCTAGCAGAGACTTCCCTTCTCTGCACAGTGGTATTATCAAAGTCCTTGAAGCTAAGGAAGCCATGGGAAATGTCACTTGCATCTTCAAAGGCCGTTTTTTCCTTTCTCTGCTGCTGATACATCAAGAGCAATTCTAGTGAAGTCCAACCAGTTTGACTGGCAAAGAACCAGTCCAGATCACCTCTTCAGAACACAGGGCCCTGATCCTGCAATCTGTCCTGCCTTCACAGACAGCTTCTGAGACTCTGTGCAAGTTTACGAGTTACCTGCACTGAGCCCTTTACCAAATGCTCTCCAGTAACACCTCTCCAAAACTTTTAGCGTGCTTTAGCACTGGAAGATGGGATCTCAGCCTAGTGAGACAGGAGGTTAGCAGAGAGTGCTGAACCATATTGAACATACCAACACAGCTTTATTAGCTTCTTCTTACTTCTGGAGACAATGAATTGGCAGAACATATGCAGAGAGATTTGGAAAAAACCCTGGGAATTCAATGCAGAAACCCTGGCTTACAGCCACAGCTCATCCAACCCCGAGGTTGGAATACATTTTCCTTGGGTGTACTCCAAAGGGAGGGGAATGCCTGATGTACTGGCAGGGGGGATGTAAAAGCACAAAAATTGCAAAATTGGCACAAATCTGCTGAAGACACGAGTGAGAAAATCATTCTTAACTGGCACCAATGAAATCTTTATGATGGAATTGCTATATTTAGATTTCTTACAGTTTCTCCATGCATTTTCTGGGTGTGGTGGTTTTTTCTTTCTTTTTCTAAATCTGTGAAATTTCACATGATTTTAATTATAATGTTGACAGTAGGCTAGTGCATCCTTTAAGACACAATCTACATGTTGGCTGGGCTCCAGAAAGCGTCCTAGTTGTCATTGTTTATGCATGATGTCAGCCACAGCATTGCCTTGGCATTAAGGTCCAGCCCTAGAGTCTGGACTGTTCGTGTTTCCTAATTCACCATGTATTTACATATATCCTGTTGGGCAGTTTGTGTCTAGCAGGATTGTTTTGTTCACATATTTAATATTCTGGCGGAAGATAAGATATGCAATCAAACTGTAGCAGTCACAGTTCTTAAGAGAGCCCTGTTTAACAATGCTTCACTTGCATCTGTTTAATTCAAGTGTTGTCAATTGGATTGCATGATGGATGTTTAGGGGAAACACCAACCTAGTTTCAGCCAAAGTGCATCTTGAGTTGAGGGGTTTTGCTCCTTTTCCTCTTGCATTTAATCTTTATTTCCAGTGTATCGCTCTGAAATACGTATGAATGCTTCCAATCATGATTTCTGGCCATCTGTGCAGTCTAGTGGGGATTTCATAGGCTACTTCTAGTAAAATTTCTCATTTCTTACCGCTTTCTGGAGGACCAAACTCGTACAGGAGATACCTGAGGAATGCCCTTGAGGTTCTGAAGCGCTGAAGAGAAGAGGACATAGAGAACAATACGACCAAACAAAAGCTTAAGGGCCACTGGAATGTCCTTGAATACTTGATAAAGCTGAGCACACGTTTCTTTAAAGCAAGGCACTGTGTGCTAGTACTAAAGTGAAGTAGACTGCTCAGAAAGTGGATATAGGTTATCAAGGCAAATATTTTAAAAGCAAGATCTGCTTTATTGGGAAAACCTCTCAAGAGAAGGAGTGGAAGATGCTTCACACAGCTCTTCGCAAAATGAGATTGGTCAAAAGTAATCAGTCTTGGCTCAGTGCTGCACTAACTAGGTAACAGAAGACAGCCTCAGGTCTTTTCCATGTCTAATTATTATGCTTCCATGAATATTCTCCAAATTCAGGTCACTCAAATTGTTAGGTGCTGATCACAGATGAACATTTCCTAGCCTTATTTGCATTTTGCAGTATGTGCCCAAAGGTTTTAGGAATCACGGATGAAAATTTAGGATTTGTGGATGGAAGAGCTGAACTAAGTCTGTGTTTTATTGAAGATCTAAGGCCAGCAACTGTCCAATGTGTCTGAAGCTCTTAGAAACCTAGTACGAATTTCCCCTAAATGAATTGTAGGTGCTCAATCTTGAAACAATGGTTCCAATCTTCTAATTTTAAAGTTTCTAAAATTTCTATTTACAAGTTGTTCTTCTATAATTTCTCATGCTAAGCAAGAATAAACAAACTGTTCCCACAGGCACAGTATTTAGAGTTCAGCATACTGGTTGTTTCATGGGGATTGATGAAATTAATAGATCTGTTGTTAATCTACCCCACCAGACTGCAATGGAGAAGCTTCCAAAAGCAGAGTCACTTTTGCAGTGCGAGGTTCCAAAGAACACAAAGGCTAGTTTAGTTTTGAACGTGCTAGCATCCCATTTCAAGAAATAATTTGCTCCTCGAGGATAAGGTTAGGCATTTTTGGTATTTGTATAGCATTTATCCCCTAGGAGCACACTGTTAGTATAAAATTCTCCTTTGTGTGCTTTTTGTTCTGGTCTAGGCTGGCTGTGGGCTTTGGTAATCCAATGGTGACGATAAAATGTGTGTGTTACCCTACTGCAGTTTGGTCTCTGTTTCTCATTGTTGTATGTAGCATCCAAAACAATTTGTGTACCCATTTGCTATGGCAGCTGATTTTTAATTTCTTTCTTGCTGGTTTCTATTGTGAGAACAAATGCCACAACAAGAAAAAGCTGGGTTTGTGTGTTTCTGGTCCAGCCAAAACCATCTTCCAATTTAGTCCTGCTAGCACAGCCTCAAAGGATCTTTACATTTACAGTGAGGCCCTTGTAGGCAGAGCATAAGAGCAGCCTGTATAAAATAGAAATATCCAGGGGCCTTTAGGATATGCTTTGAAAGGATCTTTAAGCTGCAGTTTTGCTGTTGATCTCAGAAGTCTCTAGTAATGAATACAAAGAATGTTTTCTATAATAATTCATGGTAACCTTGTCATGCACCCAAGTCAGAATAAATCTCAGAAAGCACATTTGTATTGCAGTCTTTGTTGAAGCCCCATGGATGAGGGAAAGCTGCGTAGAAAGTATGGTTTGAAGCTAAACATTCACCGAAAGGTGACCTTGAGAGTTTTGGTGTTGAAATTCTGCTCATGAGGTAGAGAGAGGTTATAAAAGCAGAAGAGGCTTAAAAGACTCTTGGTGCTAAGGCCGTGAGTGCAGCTGGCTAAGAGCCTCCTCAACACCTATCTCTGTGTGCAGTCCCTCGCCCTCTTCCTCTGCATTCCACACACACATGCCAGCCTGTGTTTTCTGTTTGAATAAGAATCCATGAAGTACCACAGGTATCCTGTCCAGCCCCCCACTGCACCCAGCTATCCTGTCTGTGACCCTCCCAGGGCATCATTCACCCCAGTCGTTCACAGCTTGCCAAAGCTTTCATTTTGGTTTTGTGACAGGGTTTATGGCTTCGTTTCAGACATGTGAGACCTCTCTGGGCCTGCCGGACTCATCCCTGGATGGTCTGGAAAGCAGCAGACAGGTCCCCAGCCTGCTCGGCCGGAGCTCCAACATCTGACAATTACAAGATTGCATCATGCAGCAATCCTGCAATCACAGAGCCAGGTGATGTCACACACTGAGCTGTTGCCACAAACTGAAAGGACACTCTGGAAAACTGGACTCTGTGGAAATGGGCAGTGGTGATGCCTTGGGACTGCAAAAGCCCACAGTCCTCTCTCAGACCTAGCAGTGAGAAGTGTCACGGGGTCTTGAATGATGATCTGAGCTTTAAAAACTAATACAAAACTCAGGCCGGGTCCATTTTTTAAAACTACTTGAAACATCATGTATCAAAGTAACTGGAAGCTAAGCTGAGGAAAAACCTTTTGTTTTTTGCTAAGCAAATTCATTGCAGCTTAACTGGGAAAAGTTCGCAGGAACATTTTTCAGTGCGAGACTGTTGCCTAAATTTGTCACATTTCATGAATGTGCTGTCAAGATGAAAAATGTCACCAAGAAATCAGCTACAGAAATTCAGGAACATGGGAACTGGGTAGTTTTGGGGGGATTTGCCCTTTATTTTTTCTTTGCAATGGGAGAAGGAGCCGTGGTTTTACTGCTTCTGAGGTTTGTGTCTACTTCTTCATTGTTTGAATTAAAAATAGTAGGAACACCTAAGTCAAGCCTGGAGTCAGGGAGTGTGGGTACTGTTCTGGCTCTGTGGGAGTCAAAGGGGTTTATTTCAGAAGAGCCAATATAATTGTTTAATAATCTGTGTCTACCACCTAATATGTTAAGCTCACTGTACTCCCAGTAGTGTCTGGGGATGATGGAAACCTGGTTTAAAGTTAGTGGTGTTCTTTGGTACTTATTTGGTGTTCAGTGTTTGTCTTTGGTGATTTCGCCACAAAAGAGCTTGGGAATTCATTCACGAAATCAAAGAAATTTTCATACTGATCTTCAGTGACAGCCTGGGTCTGCTGTAAAGTCTTCCCCAGGGAAAAGCAGCTAGAAAGTGCAAAGTCCCACTGAATCCTCTAAAGGGAAACTTTTTCCCACCCCTGAAACTTCCCTATAAACTTAAGTATCCTGAAACCTACATCCATGTGCACTTCTTTTCAGCAAGACCCACTGAAAGAGACAAAGATCTATTTTAGCTGGGTTAAAAATGAGAATAAGCCTGTATGTTTTTTAAATTATTGGTAATGGTAAGAAATGAGCAAGTTACTCTGCCAGGCTTAGATCTGTAGGATCATATTGGATATTCATCTGTAACTATTGGCATACTTTGATTTTTACTGAAAGACCACTTTCCAGTGTGGACCTCTGCCGTCAGTGTGAGAGGGAGATCAGAGGACCCCTCAGTGCAGAAGCTGAAGAGCAGATCCCATCAAGGAAGAGAAATCTGGCCATTTTAACAGGGACTTTGATCTGAGTGGAGACAGCTGTATTCTGTAAATTGTCTCTGAAAAAACATCAGAAGTGTATTCTCCAATTATTCACTGAGCGGGAACTTTTCCTATTGCAGTTGCTATCATGCCTGTGACATACAACTGTGAGAGAGTCATGTTATAAAGTTCAAGTATGCTATTTATATTAATTTTTTCAGATTTGTTTCCTCTACCTTCTGATTAAAATGTGTAGCCACTGTGATAGAGGTGCACTGCTGGAGCTTCTTCTTTCATATGAAGGCACTGATAATGTCAAGAAAACAAATGGAAGAGAAAAGCTGTCTGATTGAAAGTAAATACTTAGAGCAGTTTCAGCAGTCCTTTGGGTGGGAGCTACTATAAAGTTGCTTAGTAAATCAGTAAACAAGTTAAAATGTGCACAAAAAAGATAAAGAAGTAGAATACCATCTGAAATGAAGGGCTCCCAGGAAATAAATCAAACAATCAAATATGTGAGGAGCTGGGCAGAATATCAATCCCCTGTGCTGCAGAAGGCACACACCACTCTCCTCTCACACTTCTGCATCTCTGAAGTTATTGGTCTTAATTGTAAATATTTTGTACTTCTGCCAAAACTTACTTAACCTTTATGGCCAGAGTGCCTTGATGACAGACTTCTCAGTGGAGCACTGAAGAGAATTTGAATCATTGCCACTAACACTGTACCAGTAACTGCTACAAGGCTCACGCCTATGTTGGATATTTATGTGTCTTTGATAGATGAAGATAATGATAATTATTTTAAGGTTTTCAGAGCTACACT
This sequence comes from Edolisoma coerulescens, assembly GCA_013397115.1. Classification (NCBI taxonomy): domain Eukaryota; kingdom Metazoa; phylum Chordata; class Aves; order Passeriformes; family Campephagidae; genus Edolisoma; species Edolisoma coerulescens. The sequence continues at coordinate 38,312 of VWZW01000978.1, read as the reverse complement.
TTTCCAAGTTTACAAAATTTCTTTATTTCACTAAACAGGTAAAACTGCAGTAGTTACGTCTCTAATAGAACTTAGACTTAAAAAAGGCAAGAAATCTGTAGCTTAGTTTCTGTGGAAACTGAGCACTCAGAAACCCAGTGTGGACCTTTGAGAAATCTGTAATAATGCTTAAGCTGCTACTGCCCCATTTTTTGCATCCTTAGCAGAGTCTCATAATTTGGATTCGGCTTATGTATGTCTTTTGGGTTGTGGGAGGCATGTAGTGAGCCTTATTTCAAGTGTTTGAAGGTAGATACTATTTTTTTCATATTTATCTTGCTAGAATATTCTCTCATTAATAGTTAAAGCATTATGATGGAAAAACGTTTCACACCCATGTGCTTATGATGTGTTTGCAGACAGGATGATACTCACTTTGAGGAAATCCACCTTCACTACCACGGCACTGCTTAACCTGGCTGCCAGTGGATCTATCGGGATCTACAGGAGTTCAGGTTTCACATGGATGACCCAGGGGTCTTGTTTCAAGACTTATAGCCACCAGTTTTTACAAACAGCTGTTTAAAACACAGGATTTTTGCTTAGAAATTAAGACAGATCAGGGGGAAAAAAATTAAAGTGTATGTGTATGGTCTTACCTAGTACGTGCTGGGCAGGACAGTCCTTCCTCTGGAATTAGAGGGCAGGTCTGGGCCAATTTTCAGTCTTCTGGGGCTCACCTGCTCACTAGTGAGAGTTGCACAGGTGAATGCTCTCAACAGAAATATGCTGCTCTGGAAGGCTGAGAACACTTGCTCTCGTGGTGTCTCGTTAGATGAGCAAACAGTGTGGCATCCCATCCCTATGTTCCTGTGACCAGGCACCAGCTTGGAGGTAATGCTGGCAGCCTATAACCCCTCATGCAGCCCCCCTGCTCCCTTGTCACGGAGGCTGTGCTGCAGCATGCAGGTACTGTGTTCTGGATTTGATCCATTAAAAATCCTCCTCTGTAAAACCAGTTTGGGTGTCCATTTCCTCCTTTGTGCCTTGTCAAAATCCGAGTGGTGTTTTGATTTTTTTTACTGTCAGTGTATTTCATATATCTTTTGCACCACAAGCAAAAGTGCTCAGCAGCTTGTCAAAAAAATGCTTCACTTTGCTCTCTTGCATCCCAACCAACCCAAAGGGGACAGTGCCAGTCCCTGTGTGTGCCGTTCCTGCCTCAGCTCCAGATCCAGCCTTTATGGTGATTAGTGACCCCTGCACTCATCATATGCATCAGGAACTTTTTCTAAACCACAGAATCAAACTTCTGTCAAGCACTGTGTGAAGCAGTCAGTGTGACTGAACAATTCAGCCTGTTTAGCCTGTTGGTGTAGGCAAGAATAAATAATGATGGGAGGCCTTTCAGTCAGCCATAACCTCGCTCTGTTGGGTAGTCACCAGGACTAGGGGCTGTGGCCAAAGCCTTTGACCACTAATCCAAACCAATTTCCTCTCTATCTCAAATGTTCCATAATTTGAAAGCTTTTTGAACAAAGAATAAAAGTTTACAAAATACACCCTTTCTAAATGAATTTAACAAAACTCTCACAGAAAGCAGAATTTGTGGTGCAGTCATGTTTTCTAAGTCATTATGGCTTTGTGCATAAAACTGTATAAGGAATTTAAATCTTCCTGAACTGAGCTGAACTTGAAAATATTATGATTACAGATGCTCTTTTAGATCCAGAGATAGGAAAAGGAATTCTTACCACTTGCTGTCTTACCACTTTTTATTCTTCTTATATTTCAACAGCATCAGGTATCTAGATTGTGTGTCAAAACTATGTGTAGACTATATAGGGGAACTGCATGTTCAACAAATCTTACTTTCAGAGAAGCAATTGGTATGGGACTGGGTTTCTCTTTCCTCTGTGATGAAGTTGTGTGTCTCAGGCCTTGAAAATTCATTCTAAACATAGGTTCATTCCTTAATATTGAGCACGCAGATGTGACTACTGCAGTTCATCTTTTAGATTATGTCCTGTTTAGGTTTACTGCCCACCACTGTCATTGGATCACTTTACCTTGTTTCCTTTTCTTTCTCTTTTGCATTATTCAAAATGAATTGAAAAATGAAAGTAAGTTAATATTTGTGCTTACTGCAAGCCACATCTTTCCTCCTCATATCATACAGTTCCCAATTATGTTACTGGCATTTAATGAACTGGAAGTGTTCAAGATAATAATTTGGTTCTGTTATTAAGGAGAAAATATTTTTGTCATAGGATAGCTAATTTGTAGAGTACAGTAGTAATTTTTTAAGTTTTATTTTCTTTGGGATTAATGAAGTATTTGTGGACTGGCTCACAATTTTCTAAACTATTCTGCCTTCAGGAATAGTTAATAAATACTACAAGTAAGCAAAAAGCTGACAGGCTGTGGATTGTTTATGAACCAAGTTTTGAAATTCTGTTTTCAGACTGCATGTTTATGCAAGAAAAATAGGGGGTTTTTTTAAAAGACTCAGTGATATCAACCACAGCCTACCTGTTAGGCATAGCTTAATCAACAATCACATAATGAGATAAAATATGCTCGGTCAGAAAAATCTGTTTGTGCCTGCTGTTGCTTCTGCCTGGAGCTCTGGGCAAGTTGTATAGTTCACTTCTATTTCAGTACCCCCTGAACATCAAGTTATCTATATTTTCATGAGGTAGCAGCCAAAACAGTTGCTAAAATCTTGCAAGAATTTAGTAAACATAAATGGAAAAGGAAAAGAAATTTCTAGCAAAGTATTGATATGTTTAAATCAACAACACTTTTCTGGACATGCATTTTTGGGAATGGAAATTAATCTTAAAATAGAAATCTGTTCTTGTAAGTACATAGTGTTTTATGAATTCTCATGAATTCCTGCTTTCTTCACAGATCTGTTCTGGCATAAAACCTCAGTTTATTAACATGTCCATCTTGTAATGGGAGAGACAGTTCTATTTGGTAGTTACTTCTCTATTTTCATCCCATAATTTCAGAATTAATGCCAGTTCCATAGACCTGGGTAATCACCATTCAGAGATAATCCTCTCCGCTTCGGGCCTTCTGTAATATTCTGTTCCGTAATATGCAGGATGACACAGAATTTGGTGGGTTTGCTGCTGTCAGGTTTTTATCCCCTCCTTTCTGATGACACACTTAACCCTCCTGTTATCCTAAGGAGGTTTTAATTGCGTGTCCTGCCTCGCCTGCCCTGCCCTCCCTGCTCCGGGCTGCAGCCCTGCTTGGCCTCTGGCCACAGTGGCCCTCAGGCGGCTGGGCTGGGCCACCAGCAGGGCCGAGATTGTCACCTCCCGCAGGAGCGGCCACCACCGGAGCTGCTGTGCCTGCTGCACGCTGGGCTTTTTGTTGGCGTGTCCCTGTAGCTCAGCGTCGTGGTTTAGGTCTTTAGAAATGGTGGTGTGTTTAGCACTGATCAGATTAACGTGACAAAACTAATAAAGTGCTTTAATACACGGGGTGAAGAGACTGAAGGGAATTGAAATTAGGGAGACAGAAGAACAAAGGCACTTCTTAAATGAACATTTTTAGCAGGAGCTTAACATTATAAAGATTAATAGGAATTAATTTGCATATATAATGCAGTGTACAGAACACAATTCAAACTGACTACCAATTCTACAAACACTATTATTGTAAAAGAAGAGCTACATAAAATAGGCGTATCTGTTTTCTTGCCCGGCCTAGCAAGCAGGCTTGACTAAAGGTGCAGCAAGTGCCAGTCATTCTCAGATGTGCTTGTGTCATGGGCCTTTGTCCTGGACTGCACAGGCACAGCCATCCCCTGTGTTGACTCTAGTGTGAGTACTCTGACTTTACAGCAGATCAAAGTATACCTAGTTATACGTAATGGTAACACCAATAATCAACATTTATGACAATGCTGAACCAAAAAAAATTATAATCTACTCGTTGGTCACTTAAGGAAGTAAGAATAAAAAAGCCTCAGGAACGATCAAGTAATACAGTAAGGACAGACATTTTGTGCAATGTCCCCCAGTACATTAATGTGCAAGCTTCAGCCCAAAACATACAGGTCACACTGGATAGGTTCAGCCTCTGTTTTCTCTGTTCCTCTGAGTATTCCCTGCTCATCTTTTCTCAGGGTGAACTGCTGTAGGGATATACCCATTATGTGCCCAGTTGCAGTGTGTATTTATAGTGCTAGAGGAAGGCACAGCGCTGGGGAGCAGCTGTAGCTGTGTTCCTGGTGCACTCCTAACCAAAGACCGACATCCTCCTCTTGCATGAAGGCAGATTTACTTGCTTGGAGGGTCCCTTTTGTTTCTAGCTTCTGTAAACCCCTCTCCTCACAGGATGTTCCAGTGTCTTGCATTGGCATAATGTGCCTTGTTACCTTGGGTGAGGGGTTGCATAAAGATGCTATATGAAAAGCAGTAGAAGGGAAGCTGGACACACTCTCAGGAAGCTTCTATCTGCCAAAACAAGGTGGCTCGCATGGCAAGAGGTGTGCAGATGTGTCCTCCAGGACAACTTGTTAGGAAACAGGCAACAATAAAGTGCTGGTTTATAGGTGCTCTTTGTGCCAACAAATGACTGGTAGTTTTGGGACAGTGAACAGATTTTATCCCGGGGCTCAGAAACAGTACCATGGAACACTGTTCAGTGGCACTGGAGTGTCTACAGAGACATGTAGTATCTGGAAAGATCCCAGTTTAGACAGGTGAAGGCTGCTGCACCTACTTGGAGTTACTGTGTGTTTCCTTTTCAAATGCATTCATTGCTCTGCAATGCAGTTCGGTGTTTATAGAGAAAAGCTTCTTTGAGCAAAATTTCCTCTTGTATCACCAGAATAAACATGCCCACAAGGTCAGGAGTTCCTTGTCTTCAGCCTCTGTGTACAACAGCACTTGGAGTGGTGCTACTTCACACTTGGATGGAATAGCTGGGGCCTCAGTTTTAATTTTTTTTGTATTATTTATCATCTTAGAGAACATATGTGGGTTCTGCAGGTAGCACTCTGCCCTCAGCCATTTTCTGCTCTGGTATAAGGAACCCCCCAAAATCCAGGCAAATACAGAGTCAGTGAATTGATCCAAGCTGGATCACTCCATTAAGGGTAGCCTGTCGCTTACAAAATATGTTTGAGATTGGTTTGTTTGCTGCAGCTGGAAACCTTCGTTTCATTACGCAAATTATTTCTCTGAAAGCTGCTAAGAAGGATTGTGGTCTATAATTAGAATAATACCCCCCAGGATTACATTCACAAATGTAATTATATAATCATTTAGAACTAAATTGTGCCATGAAACTACAGGGTTTTTCAAAATGGTACTAGCATTTCTGGAGGGTTCTTTTTAAGATTTTCTGTTGTAATGCAGTTGCCACAGGCCAATTAGAAAGACTTTCAGTTCAGCTGAGGGAGGGAGAGCTCCTCCTTCCTCTTCCTATCAATAGTTTGAGATTAATCAAGATTAGAGTTTGTGTTCAAATATCTGCTGTGATTCAGAACAAGTTAGTGGCACTGGAATCAGATGCAGGTGATTTGCCTCCAGTGTTTAAGGTGAGATGGGGTAAGCTGGAGCATGTCTGTTGGAAGCCCAGAGAGGAAGGCTGTTTTGCACAGGCTCCTTTGGTGCTTCAGTGTCCTTCAGAAATAGACCATCAAGTGGTGGAATGGTTCTTCGGGAAGAAGTCTCACAGCTCTGTGTCAGGGAGGCTGTGAGCCATGTTTGTGTCCACAGGGGGAGGCAATTCCTCTCTGTCCAGAGCCAGCCTGGCTGCCCAGCCTGCCTCGAGGACGTGCTGCAGGGTGTTCTTTATGGGGTGGTGCAGCTGCCCTGTCCCTGCCCTCCTTGCAGCCGTGCCCAGGACAGCCTTTGGATCCGCAGTGATGGGAATGTGAATGCATCGATCCCTTTGCAAACCTGAACCTGTGTGAACGTGTCAGTGCGGCTCATGGATGAACACTGATACAAAACTATTTCACACTAAATTAGTTTCACTGCTCTTCTGCTGGAAATTAATTGTAAATATGAAATAGAGAAGTTTTGCTTTTCTTCTTCACATTTGCAGAGCCCTTTTTATTAGCACTCTTACTAACACTGTTGATATGACATCAAGTTGAATTCTCTTTACATTGGTTTCCTCACTCACAGTGCCTTGTCTCTTGCACAGACAAAACTGTACCAGAAGGTTTGTTTAGTGCAGTAAAACTCCAGAAATAAGAGCAGCACATTGCCCTGTTTTATTAGGAATTCATCCACTGTCCTTTCAGGTTGCAAGCCCCTGGTTAGTGAGTCAATGGGTAATAGCAGGGTAAACTAATGAGGTTGTACAATATTTGCAACCTGAGAAAGGCAAATATTTCACTGAGCTCTCCAATTATCCCTGGTAGCCTTGTACGCTTCTAATGAGCACAAGGTAATCAGCCTATCTCCTCACTGTATTAACAAGAGCCACTTAAAATTCTCCAGGATTCCTGTGGAGAATTGGTATATGGACCCAAATGGATAAATAAAGAGGTCGTGCAATTACCACTTCAAGGGCTTCAAGGGCTGCCATGCTATTCCCAGGGCTGGCTGTCTCTGCCTGTGGTGTGTTTTGTTGATTCCTTTATTGTATGCAAACTAAAGAGACGGTAATTTTGGAATTGCAAGGGTGCTTTAGTGGCAGCTTAACCTGGCTGCTGTGAGACTACAAAATCATTCTCCTCCAAGACAGCATCTCCTAACAAGGTGTTCGGTTGCCAGCTCACATCTCAAGCAGTGCAACTGGGCAAGGAACAGAATGTCAGGAAATACAAACCTGAGAACAGCAGCAGTTGCTGGCTGGGTTTTTACCATCCCATCCCTCGTCAGGGAGAACAGGAAGATCTCAGGGAGCAGTGAGCATGGCACGATGGCCACCTGCTTTGGGAGGCAGTCTCCTTTCCCATAACCTGCCGTGGGGAGGAGTGTCCAGGACAAGACCTGATCTGTGGAAATAGGAAGCACAAGAGAAGCGTGTGGAGTGGTAGGAAGAGCTAGATGTGCTCTGGTTTACCATACACCTTAACACCCTGGAGACTAGAGGTGAAGAATAAAAATTAAATGTTAAATGCTTTTGATCAGCAACAGTGGCTGTATTTGAGATTTTTTAAAATAAGGACAGGAAAAAATTTTTGCTCAAATAAATCTTTCCTGTGAGGTTGGAATGTACAGAGATTTGTTAATACCCAACAGAAACTTGGAAAGGAAAGAGAATTTGAGAACATTCTCCATTCCAAAAGTCTGTGTCATAGTGAAACCCATTTATAAGCAGATGTTTACAGGAAAAAAATATCAGTCATTTAAAAAATGTGAACTGGCAGCCAGTATCCTTTCTAGTTCCCTAATCTGCAGCTGTGCTGAATTCAAACATGCACTTTTGGATGCTCAGGAGATTGGTACTGAGGTATGTTCTTCCACTTGTAGTAGTAACTCCTGCACTTAAAGTTACACCTCATGGCTGTATCTCCTTACAGCTCATACTACGTGGTTTTGTGGCACACATCAGTTTGGTCTTTCTCTAATCACACCAACACAGCTCAGCTGGGGGACAATGCACCGAAAGTCTCTTGTTCCTGTAAGGGAACCAAAATTGCACAGCTGAGGTTTTAAGTAGTGTCTTTGTCTTTGTATGTAATTAGCAACAACTGTGTTGGACCAGGAGGCTGAAGGGACACGTCCCTGCTGCTTCACAGTCCCTTGGTGCCTGGCGTGAGGTGGGGGTGGCACTGCAGCTCTCACTGGGCAAACGCCTGCACTGCAACACCAGCCCAGTCACCTCCTCTCTATCCCTGCTGGCTGAGTGGAGCCCTGGGAGTTTCAGTCCTCACAGCACCAAGAATATCAAAATTCTGTCTAAAGTACAAGTAAAAAGCTTCATCCAGCAGTGCAGCAGCTCCAGGATTTGCTGCTGAGAAAGTTCAAAGCTGAGAAGCAGCCAGAGAGAGCTGGGAGTGTCATGAGACACCAGTTCAGAGGGCTGGCAGTGGGGCCAGCAAGGGCAGCAATCTGGGGAGAATAAGGAGAAAAATAAACATTAGTATGAGTGAAGTATTGTGCCTGTGGATAAAACCTCGGTTGTAATCTTGTGACACCTTTTCTTGTGGCTTATGATGACATTAGGCTCTCTAAAGGTTTATTATGTGCAGCTGGATGTACATCAGTCTATTTATTAGTCATCACAAGGTTGTTGACATTATTTCCACAGTGCTTTTACATTAAGAGCTTACTGAAATGATATATTTGTTAGGGTACCAAAGTAATTTCCTCATATCAGGACAGCTTAGAAATACAGGGACCTAAGCTGTTGCTGTAATGAATTTTCCGCCTCTCACAGGGATATTTATCCAATCTGTTCTGTAAACAGAGAAATTAGTTCAGACTAGTGCAAATGCTTTAATTACACTTAACTGGATTAATGGCTCAACCCTGAGGAAATGTTGTTTCCTTAGACAAAACAGTTTGACCAGGTCAACAATGTATTTTTAAATTCAGCCCGGTGCCTCTGGCCAGAGCAGGCCTGTGTTAGCTGGGCTGCTGGGGAAGCAGTCGCTGGCCCCGAGCAATTGGGCTGGGATGTGAGGATCTGTGGCATGAAGGGCTGTTTGGATTTAGAGTTTGTGGCATCTCCTCACTTTCAGCTCTCTTCTCTTGGACAGAAGTTAGTTCTTGGAACCTCCAAGTTGTGGCAGTTTCACAGCCCCTTTCTTTCCACGCGAGTGAACAACTGCCTCCAAAGGTTTTATGGTGAATATTTGCTTATCAATTACCTAAAAGGGAATGCAGCAAATCATGTTAAAGGCTTCCAGTCTGCTTTCCTTGTGTTAGCTTGAGCAGCTTGCTTAGAAATTCAATAACTTTTGGAGGAATGGCAGATGCTTTGTTGCTTTGGTGGCTTCTGCATCCCCTTAGAGCAACCTCAGCCACATCCTGAGTGACACATGCAGCAAAACTCCAGGCAGCCCATCCCAGGCACAGGTCCCTGCATCTTCCAAAAACACTCTTTGGCCCTGAGAAGTATTGGATTTCTAATCCCACCTTGCCCTCATCTTCTCATTAAATTGCTACAGCCAGCTTCCTGCTCAACGTGCTCCTTTCAGAGTTGTATTGAAGCATTCCCATTTCATTTTTCACCTTATTGAAACGAAGTACAGCTTAAGAGAGGGGTGAGGGTCCCACTGTGGAGCCTGGACTGAACAGCAACAGCTGTAAATGCTTGATTGTGTCCAGCCCCCAGGAGCTCAGCACCTCCGGGCCTCCCTGTGCGCTCCTCTGAGTGAGTGCCTGAGAAAGCCCTTGGCAGGGGGCTGCCCATCAGTGCTGACAGGAAGCCCTTAAATGTAAAGGAGCTGCCTCCTTTCTTCTTGCATTAAAGCTAAACTTGATGAGTCTGGTCCAAGGACTCATGGACATCAGGCAAAATGACACCTTGAAATTCCACTCTTTCTCACCTTCTCAGGGGTCTTCGCAGAGGTTTTTGTGCTTTCCATAGATATGCAAAATGTCAGCACTGTCACCTCTGCTGTTTCTAGAGCTTCTGAAATTTATTGTCAAATGGCAATGCTCAGCTTTCCTTCCCCACTTCTGCACCACTGCAGCTCCCCCTCTCAAAGCCCTTTGGCCATTTAGAGGGAATAGCTTGGCTTCCTCTTTAGTTGCCAGTGTCTGAATCAGAAATCCCAGAGAGCTCTGGAGTTCCTTTGGTTTGCTGGAGTTCCTGAGACCAGAATTCCTTCTCAACCACAGCTGCAGCAGGAAAGCCTTCATGGCATATTTTAGCAGAGTCTTTGAAATGTATTCTAATTAACTGCTTCTGATGAGAACGCGTTTGCTGTGAATATTACATTCACAGGTAGATTTCAGGCGAAGCAAACTGGAAGAACTAAGGAAGTGGTTGCATGACAGATGATGCAGTGTCTGAGAAGCTGTGCTCAGTAAAGTATGTATCATTTTAGTACACACACATATCCACTTCCATACAATGAGGAATGTTGATTTTGATCATTAAAACGGAGAAAACAAAAAATTAAACTTTTATTTTTCTCAGTATTGTAAAGATACTGTTGCTGAAAGGATGTCTATGAGCTCTGTTCTATAGAAGGTTTGAAATAGCTCTGTACAGAAAACTGGGAAAGGCCAGGATTGTCAGATCCTTCCAGAAGGGAGTTCAGCTATAATCAAAGTGTGGCATGGCATTGAACACCTCACCTTACCCTGCAGGCAGAGCTGGGCTAAACAGGATCCCTAAATTCAGCACGTGTCAATTCCGTGTAATTTAGAGTTCACTGCAAGTTGGCCCTGCATCTCTTTGATTTAAAATATTCCTGATTTGCAGTGGTTCACCTCAGGAGAGGGAGTCTTCCCCAGCTTTCTAATATTAACAGTGAGTGGAAATGCCATCAACATTTATCATTTAAACTTTGCTGAGTACATTACACTGCAGATTTCATTGCTCCTTCTGCAGAACGAGAGAGGGAGGGAATTGTGTTAAATGCTCCGTGGTTGTTCCAGGAGGCTCTTGCTGCTCCAGGAGCAGCTGTCCCCAGGAGCAGAAGAATCTCCACTGTCCCTGCAGTGCCCTGAGTGGCTGGAGAGCCTGGGTCAGTGCTGGGAAGATGCCCGGGGTCAGCTCTGTGTGTGAGCTGTGCCCCCAAGCTCACACCACGTGTTGGGAAACAGGCTCAGGCCTGTGTTTCCTAGAGCTCCTCTTGCAGTATTTTGAACAGGATTTTTGTAGTGGGTGGGGGTGTTTTAGCCAGGGGAACAGTGGCAGAATTTGGTTATTTCCACAGTCAGCACAGGAGCACAGCCCTGCCACCTGGGGCACAGAGAGCAGCCTTGTCCATCACAGAACTGACTGAAAGGGGGCTCATTCTCCTTTCCTTTATGTTCCCCAAAACAGGAGCAGTTTAGGACAAGTCAGAGGAACTGCACTGGCAGTGACTGGTCAGAGCAGAAGTGTTTGTAAGTCATCTGCTTTGCTTCTTGTCCTGGAGCTGGTGGTGAGGGAAGGCTTACAAGCAAAAACTCGTTTCAGACAAGCAATGAATTTCTCAGCACTTGTTTGGCTTTAGAAAGTGTAATCACTTGTGTTATTACCATAAAACAAATATCTGGGAGGTTTTGCCAGTTTTTAGTGAGCTACTGAAAGCTATACTGGAAAATGGTGTTAGTGAGAAATAACACACAAAAAATAAAAGTCACTGCTCTCCATTTGCAGAGGCAGCAACAGAAAAAGCTAAATATCAGTTTTCATAACAAAATTGCTCTTTGTTGGTGAATCAGTTTTATGCATATAAAGAGTGCTTGGGGATTTTGCTCCCATACATGTTTATTTATGAAATGGAAAGCAAGCAGAAGTTTTGAGTAGTCCCATGGTACAACCCAGAACTGAAATGTAAAGATAGAATGTAAAAGCCAGTGATGCTAATAATAGACATGCAAGGTCTCTGAGGGTGAGTGTGATCTGTGGGGAATGCCAGGGCTGTCGCAATCAGGAAAGAAAGGATTCTTCTGCTTCACTTCTTCCTAAAAATTCAGGAAAGCTTTTGGTTTGTTTTAAACTTGTGCTTCACAAAATCTGGTGGCAATCATGACCTGAAGGAGAAGTGCAGAAGCAAATGCTGAACACAGCAGCTCTGAGAGTTTGAGGGCAGAGTGAACAGCCAGGTTTTGGCTTTATGACATTCAAAGGAGAAAATTTATTCCTTCTAGGTTGGCTTTGACCTTGCCAGCCTGCCGAGGGCTGAGGGGTAGCCCTCTGCTACCTCTAAGATGGAATACTCTGACTTCTCCTAACTGCCCACATCCTGTATCTCAGCAGCAAACTAGCACAAACACAATGAAGGTCCCCATGAGGTGCATTTCACCCTCCCTCATCCCCTCACTGCTGGACTAAGATCCTATGGGTTTATTTATTTCCAATTCCAGTGGCATGTGCCACTGCACTCTCCCATGATGCAGCTTTGCCCCTGGAATTGTTTCAGTGTTTGTTTGTTCTCTCTGGCAGCATTTAATACCTTTTTAAAGTTTCATTTTCTCCCCTTTCCCCTCTGTCCCTGTTAGTTCTCCAAGCAGGCTGCAGTGTCTCTCCTCCAGAAGTGGCCTAAGCGCCTTAGCACGCTAAGCCTGCATGGATGGTTGCTCCTGTTTCACCCAGTGGAGGCAGAGATGATAGGGCCCCTCTTCCCAATCCTATTACCTCCTCGTGCTTTTCTTATAAAAAGCAGGAGATGGTGGTGAGTTGGCCACGAACAGTGTTGTGCAGGACACCACTGCAGTCATATTTAACGCTGTCATTCAGCAGATATAAGCCACTAAAGCTTTCAGCAAAGTTGTAAGGCTTAACCCAAAGCACTCAGAAACAAGATAAAAGCTTAAGCATTTCCTCATCTCCCATCCGAACCCGGAGATCCGTGTGTACTGACCTTTCATATTGCTGGAATCGGTGTGCAGTGAAAATCCCTCTGTAATTTAGTGCTACCAGGAGAGCAGTCTGGCTCATCTCGGAGAGAACGTTCTGTCTGCCACTCAGGGTCTGGAGCAGCTCAGTGTAGAAATAAAAACACCAAATGAAAATAGCATTCCAGTCAAGGAAAGCAGGCATATTTGATCCACGTGGTTATTTGGTCCACCAAATACAGAAACTGAGGAAGTGCAAAGCAGCTCTCAGTTATCCAGGTCTACTATTCACCAATTCCTGCAGTTGCTTCGGTCACGTTGAGATAAGGAGAAAGGTGCTATGTGGGTCCGTGAATATTTCACACCAATTATTTTCCTTTTGTGGGCACCCCTGGAGGGTGTTGAAGCTCACTTTGTTGGAAGATGTTGGGCTGTTGTTCCACCATGGAATCCTGGCTGTGTAAAGTTGAACGGTTCTTGCCTTGGTCCTTTTGCCAGGGTTACAGCTGTATCCCCATCCTGAGAGAAAATGAAGGAAGGTCTCTCCATCTTTACAACAGATGGTGTGTTACTAAATAAGGGCTTTTAAATAAACCTTGGATGGCTTTGGTTCTCTTTCCCATATCCTCACGGAGCACTAAATTTTCTGCCTAACTGGGGCTGTACATCTCTGCCTAAGCAGGACTAAGAAAACAGCCTAAAACTGTTTAAAATGTCTTCAAGTGTCCTGGTGATGTGTCTTCATGCAGTTACTGAAGTTCAGCCTCAGCAAGAGATAGAAAATCTTTGAAATTAGTCACCTTCCAGAAAGGAGGGAATGCACTGGCTGATTAGATTGTTCTCGTTATCAGGGTGTGACCATTGGTGAGAGAAGCAGAAGCTGGGCCAGACTGGGCTGTCCTCACTAACTCTCATTAGGCAGCTGCATCCAGAATCAGTGTGGCAGGCATGCGGTGTTCCTGGCACCGGAGTGTCTGCAAGGGGCTGGGAACAGCAGGGCAGAAAATATGGAATGATTTCCCATTACAGAGGCAGTGGCAGGTTCGGCAGCCAGCTCTGTCTCTATACCTAGAACTTTCATTTACCCTCTAGGTTAAATAACTTTTGGTAGCAGCATCCATGATAATCTGTTGCCTAAAAGTCCTTGGCTTTTCTAGGAGGGGAAATATATTGGGCTAGTCGGGTTGTCTTCTGTGATACCTGTCAGTTTAAATTGTGTGACCTTTTAGTGAGCCCTGAACCTCACCTGTCCAAGTCAATTTAATCATGTGTCTTTGTAAGGCTTCACAATTCCAGAGTTCTTTCAGCTGAGAAAACTAATTGAAAAAAGTTGGCAAATACTTCACTTAAGAGTAAGTAAACTTGGAGGAGAAATATATCTTCTTCTGCCTGGATTTTCCTATGTTGTTCAACTTAACTTCCTTCAGATGAGTTCTGCTGAAAATATTCACCCCTAAGGCAGCCCTTTATCTTTTGTAGCTCTGCATTTGACTGGTTCTCAGAGTCCAAGATCTGTGGAAAGTAATTAAATTAAATCTTTTTTCCTAATTGGACTGGGTCTGTGCAGTTGTTGTCCATTTCCTTCAGACTTCTCAACATAGAATCAACTATTTCCCCTTGGATTTTGAGTCTCTTATTTTCTGTCACAGCACCAATAGCTGCATTTCACCTTCTCATTCTGGCAGTTCTTGTTTGCTTTTTCTAAACTATGGCAGTCTCTGTATTTCTCATTCTGAGGAGAGATGACTCCTCCGTGCTGTCTTTTGTATAAGAACTTCAGAAAAACCTCTTCAGGTCCAGTTTTAGTTACCACAGCCATGTCTCACACTTCTCTGGGGGTTTTGGGTTGTTGCCAGCTGCAGTGCTGGCACAGGGGGAGGCACCTGCCGTTCCCTGCCTTGGCACAGCAGCCGGCTGCTGCTGCGCTCCGCTGTTCCCGCCAGGAGTGGAGCTTTGGTTCGGCTCCTCGGCGGCACACACAGCGCCTGGCTCAGCTCCGGGGTGCCAGAAGTGGGGACAAGGAATTTGCAGTGTCCTGTGATCCAGCAGGAGCTACTGCAGTACAGACGTGTACTGCCAGGGGAGGTGCGACTTCACAGAATCACAGAATCAGTGGGGCTGGAGAACAGCCCTGAGATCATCGAGTCCAACCTACAACGGAACATCTCCTTGTCACCCAGACCATGGCACTGAGTGCCACACCCAGTCTTTCCTCAAACACTCCCAGGGACAGTGACTCCACCACCTCCCCGGGCAGCCCATTCCAATGTCTAATCACCCTTTCTTCAAGGAAATTCTTCCTGATGTCCAACCTAAACCTCCCCGGCTCACCTTAAAACTGTCCTCTTGTCCTATCACTGGTTCCCTGGGAGAAGAGCCCGACCCCCACCTGGCTACACTCTCCTTTCAGGGAGTTGTAAACCTCTTTGCTCACTTTCACCACTCCAGCTTTCCCATGGAATCTTGTTGGTCTACCTCCAGTCTGAGCTGCCAGTCCCAGTGCAGTCACTCAGAGTCCCTGCACACTTACCAAAGGTGAATGGTGCAATTTAAGTTTACTGAAATGGACACAAGAAAGGTATAGACACCAACTGCTAATGGTGTCACCAGCCCAACAAGTGCCCCTGGAAATGCTTATGAAATCATTTGTCAGCCTCAGAAGTCAGAAAATTTCCAGCTCTCAATAAAAATACGATGGTATGTTTCAGGAGCAAGTGTTGCCTCATCCCCTGCCTCTGTTACAGGATGGGCACACTACTGGATATGAAAAATGTTCAGAGAACACATGTTAAAACCAGGCAGGAAGATGGCTGTTTAAATCAACCTTTCGAGAAAAATAAAGATTCCATTTGCAAGACTTCTAAAATCTAGGAACCCAAGTGTATGTTGTGAAGGAAAATTAGGGGAGAGAGGCAATCAACAAAGTTCTTGAAAAAATTTTATAAAGCTGAGAAAAAAGCTGTTCTCAGCATCTACTGCAGAGTGGCCTTATTAGCCTTGAGGCTGGGCACTCCAAGGGGAAAGAGGCTTATCCATCCTGCTCAATGTTCACAGTGTTGTTGGTACTCCTACCCTGACCAAAGCATCTACTCTCCTGCCTTACAAGGATGGAGTTATCAACAGGCCCCACACTCCCAAAGCAGGAGGGAGCCAGAGACAAGGCCAGGCTGGAATGCCCCTGTCCATGATGAGTTTTTCTAGGTTTTGAATCTTCTTTTTCCATTGCAGAGCAGAGATGAACCTGGTAATTTAGAGAACAGTGCACAGGAACCTATCAGAGGAGGGCAGTGACACCTCACCTGCTGAGGAGCCCTAGAAGAGAAAATACACTCAATGTAAATCATCCAACCTCAATTTCCAACTTGTCTCTCTATGGAAGGAAGGACCCAAGCATAGAAATCCACTCATAATGCAATCTGAATTTTGGAGTCCTTGTTTCATAATTTATCGGATCCCATTTTGACTTGCAAGAAGTGTCCATGTGGTGAGACTGGGAGAGCTGCAGCTGCATTGGCGAGCAGTACTTGTGATTTCACTCCATCAGAATCACTCAGGAGCTGCTCAGCAAAGTGAATAAGAAAAGGTCTGGTGTAATTAACAGTAAAAGGCCTCTGAATTGAGTTACTCCTGCTTTTCCTTTTAAAGTTTCTGATTAGATTGTAATTGCTGCTCAGTAGCAGTCTGCAACAAAACTGCCATTTTTCCTCACCTGTGTATTTCTGGTTTTCTGATGCCAGTGTTGGTCAGGAGCAGCTCAGTAATTTCATGGACTCAGTGCTGCATAGGTCCCTCCAGCTTGTGATTAAGCTGTTATCTTACAACTCCTAGTGCTCATCTGACTTTAGCAGAAAATATGACTTAGAATTCATTGATAGCAACAAACAATCTGAGGTTATCATTGTCAACTGTGTTCACTGGGCACAGGAATTGTCTCGACTGATAGATTTCACACAAAGTTCAGGAGCCAAATGCACAACAGGCAGTGCCCCAGACAGGTGGCACATCTCCATGCTAGTGCAAGTGCCCCCAAAAGCTTGGATGCAATTAAAGAAGGGGCTGCAGCACAGCAGGGAAGGAGGAAAACTGAAACCCTGGCAGTTCACCATGCACTGATAACATATGCACTTATGTGAATTTCAGGCAAAGCACAGTAAAAGTTTCTTTCACTACCAAGGCATTCAAGCAGATTGAATAAAGAAGATAAATTG
The DNA here is from genome assembly GCA_013397115.1 of Edolisoma coerulescens. Lineage (NCBI taxonomy): Eukaryota > Metazoa > Chordata > Aves > Passeriformes > Campephagidae > Edolisoma > Edolisoma coerulescens. The sequence continues at coordinate 21,697 of VWZW01000978.1, read as the reverse complement.
TCTTTTAGAAGGGAGGGAGGGTTTCCAATATTCCTAGCAACCTTTATGGTTTTATGTCAAGCAGTAGTGGGGGGGGGAGGGAGAAGAGTTCTCTTCTAAGGGATCTTTCCTTAAAGGATGTGATAGATGACTAAGGTACACAGAGAGCTTCAGTAGTATATACGTGAAAAGTTCCCCCGGCAAGGGCTCATTGTAAAACAAATGTGCTGCTTTAAGGATAATGGCATGGTATTATTTATGTAGACAGTTCCAGCAGTTCCCAAAGAGAAGTAAATGCTGTAATCATACCCATAAAGGCCTGCCTGCTTGCTTGCACATTATTTGGCATTAATTTTAGTACAGAATAATTATCAAAGGAACATTTGGATTTATTATCTGTAAAGGCAATTTGAAATGAGGTATGAATTCACTACAGTAAGTGTTCTTCTCTCAGCAGTGTGAATCCAAAATAGAGTCGTCGTCTTTCACCCGCTAAGTCAAGCTGTGCCTGGGCATATGGAGAGTTTCATAATATATTCTATTCAAGAATTAGATAGCAGTAAATATTTGTGAAAGTGATAATCAGCAACTGTTTCTGAGGGCAGGAACAATGTACTGTCAGATTTTGAAATGAATCCCTAAATTCAGTGCTCCTGCCTTGGGTGCTGAAGCCTTGGCTTGGTTTAAGGTCTTTTGGGAAGAGGAGGTGGGAGAGCGAGGTGTTAAAACACCGAGAGAATGGATGCAAGATAAGAGCCTGAGTTAACACTTCTCACTACGATGATCACCTGCAGTGAAATGTTCACCTAAGATTTCAGTGCTGCCATTTTTCAGCTTCTAAAGGTAAATGGCTTAGGAGATGGTACAAGCCATCTGTACTGCTGCAGCCCGTAGGTTTTATTGGGCTATTTTTGTTCTCACTGGACTAAACTCTGCTCCTGGCTTGCTGGACAGCTGAGAAAAGAAGTGTCCTTTTCCATCTGCCCAAGCCAAGTAATTTATTTTGCTCTTCAGGCTTGAAATCTGCTTTATGCCCTCGCATCCTCAAGTCCTGACAGTGCTGTAATGGGCATTGTACACTGCTAACCCAAAAAGCCACGTTCAGTAATCAGTTCAGATCACCCCACTTTTGATCCTTTTTGATTAGAGACTAAGCCAGCAGAAGAGTGACTTACCTTTGCTTTGTGCACCAGTGTTTGCTGGCACTTGCACAGGAACCCATGTCACTAAGTAAATACTGCAGGCGTTTCCAAGTGCCTTTTGGGTGAGTTTCCAGCAATTGCTTCTCTTTCAGTGATCCCCTGGCATCCGGGAAGAGCTCTTAGAGAGAGCCAGTGGAGCCCACTCTGGTCTTTCTCCTGTCACTGTCTGTCAGTTCATGAGTGTGGCTGGTTTTGAACAAGACCTGAAAATCTTCTGTCTGTACATCTGCTTTATTTAGTTAGTTATTTGTATATTTATTTAATAGGAATCGTAGATAGTCTGGGCTGGTAAACATTGCCCTATCAGGGTGAAAAGTGCCTGCACACATATAAAGAATGGTGTTGAGCAAATCAAAACTGGCAAGTTCTCAGGACTCAAACTCCATTTTGGACTCTTTTTCTAGTAAAAAAATTAGCTTTAAAACCCACAGGGCATTAAAACTTTTTAAGTAGGAGGAGAACAGTGAAGCAGTTCTGAACAGTAATAATCAGCACTGCCAGCTATGATGTCTACTTTGTGGAGTTTCTCCTGGATGTGGAAATATAGCAACCTGAACAAAAATCTTTGTTTCCTATCTTGAAGTAACTGATTTGAGCACAAACCTTGAAATCGGAGAGTTATGGTGCTCACAATTCTGAAAGCAGACATAACAAAGTGATTGGTAGAGGACTGGTTAAGTGATTTACCCCTTCTCTCTGTTCATGATTTCCTTGCAATCAGTGAAGCATTCCCCAAGTGGATGAAAAGTCAGCAGAGACCCTTCTGCAGACTGTGTTGTCATGAGCAAGATATTGATGTCAGTCCCTGAAAAACAGTGCCAACAAGTGGATTTGGTAGAGCCAGCACAGAAGACACGGTGACCACGAAAGGGAAAGGGCCTGAGGGCAGTTTGCAGAGAGGAGAAGGAAAGCTGGTGCTTGGACAGCTTGCTGGGATGGAGATACAAGAGCAATAGGAAAGCTTGAGAGGGACAGCTCAGGCAAAGAAAGAGAGTGGCACTGTCAGGGAAGAGAACAGGATTCATGGCACCATGAAACAAGACAGTAGTAGAACAGATTTCCATGTGGTGTAACGTGGTGCTGCGACCATTCTGATTTTCACCAGGTGAGAATCCATCTCACTCTTTCCAAAGGGGCTGCTTGGGCTTGTCTGGCTGAAAAATGTCCTGGCACTCTGTGAGCAGCTGTGGCCCTGATGCAGAAGTTACAGGGGGGTGTCCAGGCACCAGTGCTGTGCTGGAGGTCAGAATTAGATGATCATAATTTTCCCCTCTGGCTTTAAAATCTATTAACAGCTATTTTACGAGGTTGGTCATTTATCATCGCACCACAGACTGCAAGACCAGGACCACCATGATATACTTCATAGATAATTTATTTCCATTAGTTCACAGCTAAACTTAATTTAAAAGAATTTCTAAAAAGTGGATTATAAGGGAGAAAACCTAGAGACTTTCCAGTATTGAACTATTTGGGAGGGAAGCAAAAAAGAATTTCTAGAGCTGTGAGTTGGATGTAGACGTCTGACCCTTGGTTGTGCCCCAAATTTTATTTGCACATTAAATTTTAGCCCACATCCCAGGTCAGGATTGTCTCACAGCTGGTTGGGGAAGTTCTTCTAATAGTATAGGGAAAGGCTGGCATTATCTTTCCACTTGTACACATTACAGTATTTTTTTTTCCTGAGAATTTAATCTTCTGTATTAAATTAAGTCAAATAATCTTCTTGTCACTATAAAAATAATTACTATAACTTTCTGAAAAGAACATAGGAAATAAAAGATTTTTTAACCCCTCAAACCCATGCTTTTCTTTCCAGCATTATTTAAATGATTAAAACAATGTTAGATTTAAAGCTCCAATTAAGATGAAAGCAGAGGAATGACCGGCTTTATATTTTGAATATATCTGCTGTTGTTGATGCTGCTAATAGATTCCACAGGCAGAAGTACTAATTGGTCTAAGACCAGATAAAACTAGATTTTCTTTCATGCAGACATTAAAAAGAAAAAAAAGAAAAAAAAAAAGAGCAAATATCTAGAGAACAAAATCTCCTTGATTTTTTGGCATAAGAACCAAGAGACAAGGAATCAACTCCTCCATGTCTCATGTCACTTCTGAATGTGCTCCACTAATTTGTGTCATCAGCCCAAACTCTGTCTCCTCCAGCCCAGGCTGCCCAGCACCAAGCACAGAAATAGTCCCAGTGGGAGAGGAAGCAATGACCCTTCATCAGTAATATCCCTTTGCATCTCTTAGAAGAAGTAGCACTATTTTTAGAAGTTTTCCTTGTAAGAATTACTTATATTCCCGTGCTCTTTGGCATGGATCCATTAACCAAATGTACTTTACTGTATGACCACTACAAAATACAAACTGCACTAACATGACAAGGTTACTGATTCCTAACACACCCAGGGCCAGGGATTTAATCCCTGTTGGAGGAAACTCTCTACTCCCTGTGCATTTTCTGCATTGGGACCGTAAGCCCTTAATGGATCTTCCAGGTGGAATTCCCAGAGGGGAGCAGATAAAGCTGAAATGACTGTGACTGGCACCTGCCCTGGCTGTAGACAGGGCTGCTCTCAGATCAGCCAAGGCCTGAGTACTTGGGTAAATCAGGACAGCAGGACCTGACCCAGTATTTGTAGAGTGCATTTTGAGTTGGGAAGTTTATTTTCTCCTATAAACTCTTTTGTTTTCCACTGTTAAGCTACAAGGATTCTACTGCACTGTTACTAATGATGGCAGCAGTTCCACAGCAGTCCTCAGAAGCACCCTGAGACCCACTGGCTTTGCTCACACAGTCCTTGCTGCCCTGCCCTGTCAAATGGCTGAAGGGAACAGGTTTCCACAAAGACTCAACACATGTGTGTTCCTTTCCAGTGTCAGGGTGCCTGGGTTTATTCCCCAGCTGTGGCTGGTGATGTTTCCAATCCCTCTGCACAGCTCTGGGATTTGTTTGTTTGTTTACAGCAGCAGCTTCAACCAGAGGTGGGAGCAGGAAGCATCACAGAGCTGATGTAAAGAGAGCAAGAGTCTTTTGTAATTCCTTGTAGCTCTTTCAAGTACATCCATTTGTTTGACACTGATGCTGTTGTATAATTTAACCAAATACACAAGAACAAAGGAGCCAGTCCTGGAGTCTTTGCTTATTCAGTGTATGGGAAAGGACTTCCAGATGTTCCTCAGAGATGTTTAAACTCTTTTAATGTAAATTTTAATTTTACATCTAAAATGAGTGAGTATAGCTCCGTGCCAGAATCTGAAGCCTGATCTGGAGGAGAAAGTTAAATGATCATATTGATGTCTGCTGCTGGAAGCTCTTTGACACTCAGGGAAGGATCCAGCTTCGCACTCCAATTTTAAGATATTCCTAAGACTTGTCCTGCAAATTTGGTAAAGTGCAGGATTGAGTAACAATATTCACATTGCTTTTGTGGAGAAAAGTTTCTAAATGTGGAAGTAAATTTCCCTCTTTCCCGTGCCATCATCTAGGAACTCCCGTGATTTTCTGTTTGTGTGATATCACTAATTTACTGTTCTGACACCCTTTGATATCATTCCAATCCATCACAAACTTTAAACATTATGCTTGTGCATGTGTTTTACTCCTTTATTTTTTAAATAGATGTACACAAATGAATCCTGACTTCAGGCCTAATACCTGATTTACACAGATGCAGATGGGTTATTATGCCTTTAATTTGCGAGCATGGTTGATATAATTAAAGACATTTCTGCTTTTTAGCCACACAATTGCATATGGCTTTTTAAAAAGAATGATAGTCCTGAAGGATTTTTCCCCACTAATGAACATAATGATGGAACATCAGGTACAGAGCCATTCTGCAGGCAAGAGAGTGATATTCTAGTAAAATCTCATATGGGTTGGTAGTTGCATGGTCTGAAAATAGCATTATTAACAAACAGACATGATTTTTGCTGACCATCCTGGGGTACTGCCCTTTCTTTTGGGTGATGGAGGGGAACATACAGGAGCACAAATATATGATAATCCATAGATATAACACTCCTCACTTAAGCGATCTTTTCAAAAAGTAAAAACTTGCCTAAAAATGCTTCAATACCATATAATCTATTCCACTGCCTCAGTTAAAGGAGAAAAGGCTTAAAAATTTCAATAATTTTGTGTAGAATATTCCTGAGCAAGTCATTTGTATGCTGGATTTCCACTTGATGCAATATGAAACCACAGAGATACCTTATCATTCTCCAAAGGCTGTCATTATAAGGCACTACTGGAAATATTGCAGAGCTTTGCATAGCAAAGAACGTTCAGCCAAGTAGCTGGTGAGAGTCCTGTGTTCTTACACACCTTCACTGCTTCAATATTATTAGTTCAGGAGACAAGCACCTGGCCCATAATATTTATATCATTTTTAAGTGTCATGGGGAAAGAAATCCAAAATGAAAGGGGAAAAAAAAAAGGCAGGGGTGGAGGTGTGGGGAGAAAAAGCAATCTAGCTGGGAGAGCTCCAGGGACTCAATCCGTGCATACTGACATTTTCACCACAGCCAAAGCTTCTTTTAGTGCTGGGCTGTGCAAACAGATGGAGGGATGTCTCTGCTCTGGAGAAATCAGAGGCTGAGCTGATGTACCCCGTGTCTTCTCTCTCACCCCAGCAGAGCCCTCGCACAGGGTGCTGGCAAAGGCTGTGTCCCAAGCACGGCAGCTGGGTGGCACTGGGTGGCACCGTGTCTGTCAAAACACACAGTAATAAAAAACCTGGGGTAATCTGTAAAAACAGCTGGATTTGATACAAGGCATGGGTTGGGTTTGAGTTTTTGTCTTTCTGCTTTGTCTAAAACTTGATATTTAAATTGTGGATTCCTTAGGGAAGGCTGCACTTTCAGATACCTCTTGTTTTCAAGTAAGATCTCAAGCTTTTATGCCTGGTTTTCCTGAAGCCTTTGGAACTGAATGTGATTTTCACATGGAATCAGAAATAGTGTTTATGTAGGTTTTAAAATAATTGGTTTTAAAACATCTCCCAGTGGCTAAATCCTTTGCTTGCAGATGATAAGGAAACTTTTTTTTTGCTGGATGTTTACTGCTGTTTTCATGGCTTTGTGAATCTAAGCTTTAATTTTCCTTCCCATTTGTGCTTATGTCCAAAGGTGTTAAAGTTGAACTATTGTAAAATTAATTGCAGCGGGAAACACGGTGTTATTTTTCTCCCATATCTGATGTTCATACTGTAGCTAAGGGAGGGAAGGAGATGGAAGGGGAGGTTTCTGAATGTTGTAGCAGACAAGCTGCTTGTTTCCTTCACTGATAAAAAGAGTGATTCCTTCAAAGTGGAGTAGAAAGATGGCTTGGGGCTTTGGCTGTGAAAAACATCACACGCAGCTGCACCAGGAGCAGAGTCAATATCATGCTTTGTGGCCTCTGAGTGTCTGGGAATGAATGCTTTATGGCCACGTTTAGAGCAGGCTGAGCCACGACTAAACAAGCAAAGGGTTTCTATATTCTGAAAACTCAAACCTTTGCAGAATGTCTTATACATTCTGTACTAATAAGAACTGTAGTAAAAAATGACTCTGAAGATTTACGCTGACACATAAACACATATAGATGCTAATGTGTGTAAAGAGCAGTGGAAGAGAGGAGGCAGATTTAGATGTGAGTGCAGGAAGGAAAAACCAAACACAGTTGGACTGTTGTAGCCAGAACATGAATTAGTACCGCATTTCCCTGCCAAGCACAGAATATGCATCTCATTTTTAATTTTTTTCCTGAGCCATGGATATAGAGCTAAATAGATGTGATAAAAGGTCAGGGGTTTTAAACTCCACACTGAAACAATAAAAAGGACAGGACTAATTGTCCTGAGACCTTTTCCAGCTCATAGGAAGGACAAAGACAACTTTGGTGTGATAATTTAGACTTGGTCCAGTTTCATGGAGTTCAGGCAAGTATTGCCCTTACCTTGTCCATCAGAAGAAAAGATTTCTTCCTCACCTAAATATTTACAAACTCTCTGCTCAAATACTTTCCAGGCAGGACAGGAAGTTACAATGATACTGCTAAACTTTGTGTGATTTTCAAATCTCCCCATCTTAATTATCAGAGTCTCTGAAGATTTATTTTTCTCTTGGTGCTTGCTGTTTTCTCAAAATCTAAAAAATCCTATTCCTCTGCCAGTGATGGCAAAACTACAGGGGGGAAAAAAATAAAAAAAAAAAAAAAAAGCAGTGCTGAAAAAAGTAAAGGGCCAAAGCCCACATAAGTTTCTGAGACGGTAAGAACTGACCCTCTCTGCAGGCAGATTTACCCCATCTGCAGAGAAACCATAATCTGGTTCTTCTGCTTCCTCGTCGAGGGCCCCAGCTCTCCTTCCCTTGATGCCATCTCGGAGGGTGCCTCGCTGGGCAGTGCCCGTCTCCCTTCCCCAGGCCCTTCCCCCTGGTGTGCAGCTGCCTCCCCACGGGGGCTCGCTGCCCTCCCCACTCCCCC